>VZRF01010167.1:176111-279751 GCA_013396875.1 Vireo altiloquus
TTTTTTTGGAGAGCGTTTTTCTCTCAGAACCACCAGTGCCACAACTTCCTTCTCTGCTGCTCATCTCCTTTCCTGGTGAAACCTCTCCTTGTCCCTCTGCCTTCCACTGCCAGGGCGTGTGTCACGTGCACTGCCCCTCCATCGGGATCAAAGACCTTTCACTCCATCCTCACACTGACAGCCTGGAGCCGAGCTGGAGGAGATGAGCCATGGTAGCAGTTCCATGGGCCTGATCCAGCAGTGGCTGCCAAACACGAGGGTCCCCCTGTGTGGAGGACAACAGCTGAAGATGTTGAGATCAGAGGGAACTTGCTGTGCTAAAGCCAGGAGGAGCTGGGAGTCGCAGGGTGAGGAGCAGCCACCAGTTTGGGGCCAGGCTGTGTGTGAGAGGCTGGAGCAGGTCATTCACTGTCAGAGGGAATGGTTATACACCAAGAGAGGGAAGGCAGGGGCACACATTTGTGCTGGAGAAGACACAGCCCTAGGCTGGAGCAGGTCATTCACTGTCAGAGGGAATGGTTATACACCAAGAGAGGGAAGGCAGGGGCACACATTTGTGCTGGAGAAGACACAGCCCTAGGCTGGAGCAGGTCATTCACTGTCAGAGGGAATGGTTATACACCAAGAGAGGGAAGGCAGGGGCACACATTTGTGCTGGAGAAGACACAGCCCTTGATATGTTCAGCTAAACACAAAGTCTTGTGAGATACAATGGTTCTGACCCTGTTATTTCATGTTTTATTCCTCCTGCTTAAGGCATCTCATTGCCCTTCTGCTCCTCTCTCCCAGCCCAGGGGTGGTCACTTCTCATCTCCCCAAATTTTCCCTTAAATCAGAGCAGATTTTTTGCAGAATTATTCCTGATTTTTTACTCTTCTCACAAGGAAATCATCTCACATGGGGATCTTCAAATCCTCCACCTTCTCTTGCCAAGCATCAAACTCAGTCCTCGGTGGAGTCCTCCAGCACAAAAATATAAGCAATATAACACTGGTCAGGCAATTATTTAAAAAAAAACATTTCAAGTACCACTTTTTTGTGGCCAGCAAAGGCAGGACAGGACCACTGCAACAGGAGAAGAGTGGTCAAGAGAGATTAAGCCTTTTCACAGGCCTTCACAGAAACTTCCTTTGAAGACACACTGGTTATTTGCATACAGGAGGAACCTAGTATCCAGCAAGACTAAAGATGTTTATCTCTTCAATGCCCCTATAAATTAGATGAAAAGAATACTATTTTTACCACTTCAAAGAATGAAAAACTAAAAAAAAAAATATTCTATGATTTTTTTTTTTTTAATGGACGTAGGAACCATGGAAAACTGGCAAATATAGCAAAAAAATTCAGGCAACTTATTCTATACTGCCTGTAAAATGCAGGTTAATACCTGAAATGCAAGAACCAAGTCTAAAAGTTTGGTTGGAGACCTTGAATTTGGTTTGGAATCTTGATTGGAGACTGAGAGGAAAAGCATAGATCTCTTCAACTTAACTCAGTATTTTGAAATAACCCCATAGAGAGTGAAGTGCAGATCCAACATGCTTGGTGCTTACAATATATCGCATTATTCTAACAACTACAAGGGAAATAAAAGTATAACAGACGACAACACACTTCAGACGAGGTCAGCTACCTACCTAAGAAAAAATCTCCTTTCCAACCAACCAGAGAAGGTAAGAAAGGTTATCTGCTTTCAGCACTGATGTATCATTCAGCCAGGTTCATCCAACTATCTTAACCAAAGCTGATGATAGGACTCTTGTCTCTGTGACATCGCCTGCCAGCCAAGGCAGGACATGGTCTCTCTTGTCAATATTTATAATTTTACATTATGTCTACCATCGCTGGCAGATGTGGATTTAATTCCAGCAATGTTTATCTTCCCATTGGTGAAGACATCATCCATTTCTTCACCTGCTTCCCCTTCTTTTAGGTGCAGCAGTTTCTGCAGCACATCCACACTTCTTCTCCAGCACCTTCCCACACTGCAATGGGTCAAGTAAAATCCCATGAAAGGGCAAGGAAGACTCCAGATTTTGGCAAGAAGGACTGCAGCTTTGTAAGGAAAATCATTTTCCTGACCACAGAGGGGGTTTGGGGCAGGTCCATCAGGAGGGTCTCAGTGAAGCAATGGTGTTCATACTTGAAAGGGTTTATTCTGGGGAGCTCCTGTAGATTTGGTTGATGTGGTGCTGTTGGGGGAAAGAAGAGAGAGAAGCAAGTAGTTAAAAATAATCAGTGTCAGTGGTTGATGGTAAAATAGCAGTGGGAAGATTCTGAGAGGAAAATAAATAAAATAAAGATTTTTCCAGCCTTCATCATGTAGCAGAAGAATATAATGCTTTTATTTTTTTTTTAACGTAAGCAAGTTAATATCTCTCCTTATGTTCATAACTGAACAGAGGCAGATAGAACACCAGGCAGGGGAAAAACTATTTTTAGTCTGGCATAACTCATGATGAAATACACACAGACACACATCCCCACCCAAAGTTTCTCAACCTCGTGTGTGCAATCTCAGTGCTACCAGTGAAAGGAGTCACTTTGATAGTCTGAGTTTTAAGAAAAATTGCAATAGAAATTAAATATGTTGAGAGAGATTATGAGAATGGATGTGCACAGGTGTCTCTCAAATATATATATATATATTCTTCCAGGACAATAAAATTTTATCACTTGGAAATTTACTGTTGTGCTGGGCTTTTCAGCACAAGTTTTTTACTGACGCAGAATAATTTTTCTCCCTTTCATCAGAAAATCATTTCTTAGTAGGAAAAGTAACTCCTCAGTGCTCCTTATTAATATCTTTAATAATTTAAAATGTTTATCAGTTTACTGTATCCTAGAAATCTAATTATTTGCAGACTTTCACTTACACATTGCTAATGGGACAAACATCTTCTGGCCTAATTTGTTTTTTAATTTGGGAGAAGTATTGGGTTACAACAAACTCAGTGTGTGATCAAAAATTCAGAATATTTGACCTTTTTGGTGGTAATCAACTGGTAAGCAGGGATCACTTCTTCTCAAAACACCGAGAACACCGTTCCTCTCAATATTTGATAAATTATTTGCTATCTGAAATGAGCGTTCCTTCACCGTAGTGCTCTTGTTCTTTGATTCCGTGATCTAAACTGTAGAAGCAGGTGGCTACTCTGAATAATTTGCTCTGGCCTTGCTTTTCTCTGAGGAATAGCGGAAATACTTTCGTTAGTGGGAATGGCAGGCTAGGAGAGGGTGGAAATCAAACCAGTGGCACGATAATAATTTTAAATCTTTTCTTTGCATAAGGAGCAAGGACTGTGTGTGGCTTAGTGCTTGAGTCAACAGGTTACTACATCCAGCCTTTATCCAGGTGAACAGGGCACTAAAACAGTGAAATCGAAATGCGTTTCTAACACAGAATTCAAGCTTTTCTTTTTAAGACCCTGAGTGAAAATCAATCTGTGCAATTGCACACCAAGCCTTAACCCTGAAAAGACATATTTATATGTTCACCCAAGCCGAGCAGCACCATTTTCATCAATAGGATTCATCATGGGACTACTTAGAGACATTAACACTAATTAAACACAAGCATAAAACTCTTTGCAGGATTGAGACCTAAACGACTTCAATTTCCACTAAAAATTATTTTCATCTTGTAATTAAAGCAAATTTTTGCTACTGGCATAGTATCTGATCTCCACTTAAATGTATGGAGATAAAACTCTTAGCACAAGTGGCTTTCAGAAGGCCAATAAGAGCAGTGAAAATTTCTGCTGTTCAATTTTTGGGCAAATTTTGGTTTCTGAGTTCTCATTTTTACTTCGTCATTTTTCATTATTATGATGACTTCCCTACTAGCTCATAGTCAATGACTTTTATTTTCTTTATGTCTTATGATCTATTCCTATAGACCTTGCCTTAAAGAAAAAGATATCCATGAGGATGTTAATGAGTACAGGCACTGTGCCTTTTATGAGGTCAAAGCCCTGTTCCTCCCAAAGTTGAAAAGTAAATGTTGGACTCATGACCAGCATTTTGTGGTTTAAAATCCAAGAATCACATATCCAGTTATTTCCCTGGCACTGTCAACCACAGCAGAGAGTCACATCTTAGGGACTGAGGCAGTAGTGCTATTAGCAACACAAATGTGGGTTTGGGGTGGGTTTCTTGTGGGGGTGGAGGGAGAAGAAGTAGTCCCCTCACTAAAAACGTACTGAGGGTTCAATAGCAAAGCCCATCTGACATTTTAAGCCATTACTATAAAAAAATATTTTTAATTTTCCTTTTCTTCTTCTTCTTCTCAGAATAATGGCACTTTTAACTTCTCATGGGCCACTTCCAACTACTTTTTTTAAAATGACATCAGTAAGGCAAGGCCAAAAACTTAATATGTCTGCTCAGTAAAATATTACTATTTATATTGACCAAACAGTTAGGGAGGTCATCCTGTCCCTCTGCTCCACCCTGGTGAGTCCAGGCAGTGCTGCCTTCAGCTCTGGTACCTCCAGCACAGGAAGGACGTGGAGGTATTGGAGTGAGTCCTGGAGAGAATCCAGGAGGCCAGTGAGGCCATGGAGAGAATCCTCTGCTATGAGGAAAGGCTCAGAGAATTGGGAATGTTCATCCTGGAGAAGAGAAACTTCAGGGTGACCTAATTGCAGCCTTCCAGTACCTGAAGGGAACCCACAGGAAAGATGGAGAGGGACTTTTTACAAGGAGCCTGGAGTGACAGGACAAGGAGGGATGGCTCCATGGAGAATGGGTTTAGACTGGATATTAGAAAAAAATCTTTACTGTGAGGGTGGTAAGGCCCTGGCATGAGTTACACAGAGAAGCTGTGGCTGCCCATGGATCCCTGGAAGTTTCCAAGGCCGGGCTGGACAGGCTTTGGAGCACCCTGGGATAGTGTAAGGTGTCCCTACCCATGGCAGGGTTCTCTAACAAGATAATTTTTCAGCTCCCTTCCAACCCAAGCCATGCTAAGATTCTATGCAGTCCAACCATAGCCATGGCCATGGGTGTGATGGTGAGTTTGGGCTGTGGAGTGAGATGGGAGAGCCCAGAGGAACAGCCCAGCTCCAGGAATTCCAGCACAGGCTGGAACCCTGCTCCACCTCTGCCCCACCACCACCATCGGGCTCGGCACGGAGACAAGGAGCTGAGCTCGAGCTATTTCTGCACCCTGATTTAAATTGTTATTTATACCACTGAAGTCCTATTTTGAGTATTTTGAGCTCTATTTTTAGATTTTTGAGAAATCTCGTGACTCTATTGCACATGCGATCCGGGAATATCAGGAAATATAAAATTACGCAAAATATTCCTTCAAAGAGGGTTTTTTTAGCCTCCTTTCTGGAGCTGGATGGAAACGATCACAGGACATCATCTCCTGTACCATTCCACAGCACACCCCCTGCCTCTGTCTCACTGCCAGCTCAGGGCTCTGAAACCTTGAGACAGCCCTAAAATTATGAGATTTGCTCAAAAATACCTTTTTTTTTAAAATCAGCAGTAATTGAGAGAGTGGGAATGTTTGCTTGTTATTTGCTATGAATATGCCTCATATATTTCTCTACATTTCTCCATATGGGCAATCCACCAGGAGAAATAATTTTTTATATCTTAAAAATGAAAAAAAGCTGAAAATTTCATGCCACTGAGGTTGGAAGAAGAGGAGCATTGCTATTTACACTGAAGCTGACAACTTCATCTTTTCCCTGGGAATGCATGTAAAGAAGGAAATTTTAGCAAGACTTTTTAATGTAGGAACAGGAAAAGGGACAACGACTGTCCATCACGTCTGGATTTTAGTTTTCTAAGGCAGAACCACAAATGAAATTTCTGCAGTAATAAATGTTACAGCACAGCGCTTAATTACCTTTTCTGTGACTAACATTTCTGTATCAAAGGACTCAAACTTCCCAGTCCTACTATGGCATCAAACCATAGTGCCTGATTTGCATTTCCAAAAAGGAAATTGTTTTCCAAAAGGCGCTCGTGGCAGAAAGAGACTCCAAGCAGAATTCTCATAGTAACACGCAGTAGCACATTTTAAGCCAACTAAATTTACTGAGCACTCCTCTAAGCTTTCAGCATGTTTCAGATAATTTTTAAGAGCCCAGAAAAGTGAGCAGCAGGCATGCGTGATTTATTGAAAATGCAGTCCTTTAAATCTCTCCAGGTTAGAGACAAGGACACCCTGCAGGACAGCACAAATCCTTTGCACAGTTCCAGGTATATGATGCCAATCTTTCCTGTCAGTGGCACGATTTGCCTGTGATTAACCCATGCTGGCTGTCACAAATCACCTCCTTGTTTTCCACATGCCTTAGCACGGCTTCCAGGAGGATCTCCTTCATCATCTTGCTGGACACAGGTGAGAGCTTTCCTTTTTTCTCCTTTTTTAAAAACGGAGGTTCTGCCTCACCTTTGCAGTCAGCAGAATCTTCTCTAGGCTGCTGTGATTCCTCAAACATGATGGACTGGGGCTCCACAGCTCCATCCACCAGTTCCCTCAGGACACACAGGGAGGTATCTCCTCAGGTTCCCTGACTTGTGTAGCTTCATGTTCCTAAGATTATCTCACACCTTACCTTCCACAGCAGGTGTTTCTCCATTCTCCCAGTCCCTGCCTCTGCCTTCTGCACCTTGGGCGGTGTGGCTGGAGCTCTTCCCTGTGAAAACACAGGCAAAAAATGCTGGAGTAGCTCAGCCTTCTCCATATCCAGGTAACCAGATTTCCCATTTCCTTGTGGAGAGAGCCCACATTTCCTCCAGTCTTCTTTCTACCTCCTTCTTAAGATACTGGGAAGCCAACAAAAAATGGAAATGCCAACCTGCAAACCCTTGCAGGTGCCTACCTTCACCTTGGACTGCACATGTCACAGATCAGTGCTGACACACACAGCTCATTCCTGTGTCCCCACCTGCTCGTGTATCACAGTCCATGTGCTCTGGTGGCAGCACATTTGGTGGCAACATAAGACACCATAAGGCAGGAACTTCATTCCCTGCCTTTGTCCAGGAGCCCTGATCTCGGTCTGAACATCACAACCTAGATGCTGTCGTGTAATGAGGCAAAGCTATTTTAAAATCTATTTCTATGCTCATAAAATAAACGTAAAATGATGATAAGACTGAGGGATAAAGCTCCCAAGTAATGGCCATATGTTCCCTAAACACTCAAGTATTGGCTGTAGATCTGACAGTAAGACAGGACCTTATGGAAAGTGTGCTTGGACAGTTCATGTAAAAGTTGGTCACCTTTGATCATCAAACCAAGATCAAGGAAGAAGCAGAAGATATGTTCATATCACACACTGCTAAAGTGCTTCTTAGTGAAGTCTTCCCACCTGTGAGCATCTCTAATATTTCAGCACATTAGCAGTCCTTCCAAAATTAGATAAAATATCATAAAATCTATACCTGCTCCTATTAGTGGATGCACAACACTCTCTCACATAATGGATTCAAAATAAAATATCCTTTTCAAACTAAATACATATATCTTCTGGTTTTTTTTTACCTTAAGATAACCTTTCTTACTCATGATATGAACATGATGACTGTCAAAGAGAAAGCTGAGGAGAGCAACAGTATTATGTTTGCAAAGGAAGTTATTTTGGGAAGATATTTTTCACTTTGGGAAGGGAAAAAAATCCAACCGAAGTAAACAATTTAGTTCATAATCATCAACACAGGGACATTTTGCACAGACATTTCCTTTCATAGGTCAGTACATTCATTGGATTAGAGTTAGTTAGAGGACTGAAAATAGTAAATGGCAAAAACTACTGGAAGTAGTAGCCCATGAAGGTAAACACAGCCAGCTGAGGCGAAAATTAGATCACAATGTGCCAAACCTACTCTTACCTGTTCTGTAATTCAGGATCCAGTTTGCATATGTACAGCTTGCTATAATGAAACATAAGATTTATTGAAGATTTCAGTGGTGCAGCATCAATTCAGCTTGTGGAATTCCTATTAAAAAAAAAAAAAAGGAATTATTCTCAAAGTTTTTTTTTGTTTTCTGGGGTTTTTTTCAATCATCCTCTGCATAGCTTTAACACTAGCTAATACAGTGTAATGCATGAATACACTATAGCAAATTTTCTCTGCTTTAAATATCACGCTCATTCATACTGTGATTCAATTTAAGAATCATTCAAAGATAAATCTAAATAAATAACAAGCTGGCTTTCAGGCAAACAAATGAATTTGCATTGTTTTATATTCATCATAAATATTTCACTTAATTACTGAGGTACTATGTTCAGAAATACAAAACAACATTATAAATTTATTAGCACTGTCCCTGCTGATTTTACAGAAGTTCTGTGGAATGTAAGAGCCAAAAGTAGAAACAGGCTCCAGAGCATAACCAAAAGAGCAGAGGCTGCATTCAAATGCTAAACTGGATTGACACCCTCTGCTTTGCTCTGCATATTTACCCCAACTAAAGCTTCCTGTCTCAAATCAGGTGTTATCCTATTTATTCTCAAAACCCAAGGTCAACGAAACCCTTTTCCTTCTGTTGACTTTCGAAAGCTAAACATCTGAACCAGGCTGCTTCGAGCATTATCTCGAAAACTATCACAGGAGTTATTTTTCCCCTCATTGTAAAATTGTGAAAACGTAAAAGGATGTAACGGCATTTTTTCAAAGGTTTAGGGAGGTCAGCTGTGTGGAGAGAAAATAAGAAATGCTGCTGAAACATAAAAGGTACAGCACACAGCATTTATCCTCAAAATTATTTAAGTTCTTTTAGCTGCTCTAAAGGCTATGAAAAATGTTTTTAAAATGTAAATATGTGGGTCTTTTAGAAGAAGTTATCCTTCTTTGTAAACCACAGTATCACTGGTGATTTATAATTTTCAGAAAATCTTAATCCCACAGGAAACATAAGAGTTCCTCTTTATTTTTAACCTAATGTTGGATCTAACATGGAATGCAGTTTTTATTATTAGCGATAAAGCTATTATTTTTATTTGCTTATAATAAATTAAGATAAAATCTGGAAGAGTGTAAGTATGAAACCATTTTAAAAACAGATTACTCTTTTCCCTTTACCTTTGAAACAACTTCAGATATAAATAAAATTGTGGCTATCATATTTCCCTAGGGATTATGTACTCTTACTGTTCAAATGTCATTAATTGCCCTTAATGCTGTTATGAACTATTTGGAGATTATCATTATTAAACTGTTAGAGTATTTCTTAATTCCTCACCAGAAAGCCACAGAGTGACTTGCTGAGCCTGTCCTGCCCCTCTTTTGTTGAAATAACAATAGCCTGGAGGAATTGTGTCTGCGAAGAAAAAGTCAAGAAACAACAATAAAACAAATATTGTTGGACTAAACAAGCGCTAGAGAGAAGAGTTTGGGTTTTAAACCACGTTCTGTTTCATAAGCAGAGTATCTGGGGCTGGTGCAACCCCATGGGAGTGGCCAGGGTGCTCTGAGGGATGCGAGATGCAGCAAAAATCCCTCTAATAAAAGGGTCTTATCTGCAGCAGGCCTGTTTGGGCACATTGACATCTGAAAAAAATAAGTTTAAGGATCCCAAGGATGTTTTACTGCTGTAAAAAACAGTCATTAGAACAGACTATGGGTACTGCCTCGACTGGGTTCGGTATCAAAACACTTCATACCCAAAAATTCAAAATACACACATTCTTGTCACAACCTCATCCTTTTTTACAAAACACTAAAGCACTGAGGATTTTAGCACAGTTGTTATTTAACTGTGTCACTTGGCTCTCTCACTGAATAATCTTTGGGCTGGGAGGGTTTGCTCCACCACAGGGGCCACATGGTCCTACTACAGTTCAGATCCTCAGCTCTTCCAAGACAAATCACATTGCTTGGATTCATGTTTTGAAGTCTGTATTTTACTTCGCTGCTATTATTATTATTAAACTTGTATTTTTCATTCAAATGCGTGCCAGCACCTTTATACTCGTGTTTGGAAGCAAAAGTAACGAGTTTAGCTACAGTTAAATTTAATCAAACAGAAAAAAGGCTCAAAGGAAACTTTTTAATGACTACCTAGAAAGGTGGGAACAGATAAAGTATTTGCTCACTTCTGGTACTGTAAATCAAAAATCACTTGTCTGCTTGAAGACTTTGTACTTACACATTAGAGTAGCTGCTCTGGGGATTTCTGGGAGTAATTTTTTAAAACAAAGGATTAAGAGAGTTCTCCAAGGACACAGGCAGAGGATGGACCTCAGTGGTCCTGCTTTCTTGGTTCACATTTCTATCTCCCCTTGCCTCTATTCTGGGGGAGTCTCCAACCCATGCCTGGAGCACACTGAGCCAAATTTGGTGTTTTTATAGGACAGAAGAGCTGACAGGTGATGATGCCAGTCACCAGGTGTGTGAGTAATTCCCAAATCAGCCAGAAGGGTTATTCTCTGGGAGCATCTGTCCTAAGGAGGGAGATGCTAGAATATGGATTGCTGAAGAGCAATGCTGGTTTTAGAAATGGGAAAAGAGCCTCAGAAGGGCCATCACTGAGTGGCACTAAGGAGATGGTGTGGTCAGGGATGGGAAAAAGCTTTTCTCTGCCTCTTCTCCTGATCAGATCTGCACATGGCAGAGGCCATGGCTCCCTCACAGAGATCTGCTGAAAGGTAGCCCAGTGCTGGGGATCTGTTATGAATTATTCCGGTGAGGAATGTCTGGCTTTTTATGGTTATTTTAATTGGTGTCAGTACTCACTGCTCAAAGTACTCAGTCTGGCACTGAGGTTCTCCTGTGTCCTGCTCCATCCTACACACTCATCCTGTCTCAGGGCTTCTTTCTCATCCCTGTCAGAAGCTGCTGCCCTGTTAATGTCCTTGCTCAGGCATTATCTGGTCTGGTGTGTGTAATACCAACCCAGGGCAAGCACTGGCATATTTCACCAGAGATTAATACTCAGGCTGCCTGTCCAGAGAGGATGGAAAGCTGATAAGTGCAACAAGCTTTAAAGCATACCTGAGCTCGACCCCCTTTATATATATTTTGTTCACACCATTAATGAGCAGTTCTGCCTGTTCTTTGGTACAGAAAACAGGGTTTATAGCAGTGAGAAAGCATCACTGCCAACATTGTAAGCCTGGCAAAGGAAACTGAGCTACTCACCTTGATACATCTTTTCTTCTAAGCACCTCAGAGAATTTTACCACCAACAGCAGCCTTTACTTCGCAATACTTGTAGAAGACAATCATCATTATGGTTTTACAAATGACTTAAGCATCTTGCCAAAGTACAAATGGAATTAACAGCAGTAACCGAGTCAATGTCTCTTGCCCACTGATTTAAACACAATCCTTCCAGTCTGCTGGGCAATGGAAGTTTGGTGGGCTGCAGATCCAGGCCTGACTCATATCATTGCACCTAAGGCATGGAAAACAAAGCCTACATGAATTATCCCCTGCCATTTTGCTGGAGGATCAGGAGCTAAGACCACTAGCACTCACCAGAGTACTTGTCTTGGCCCCCTTTCATATTATGGATGAAAGAATAACCATGGGCTAGTGAAGATGAGCAGCCTCCTTCACTTAAACTCAGAAAAGAGGAAGGAAGGCGAGCTCAGCAGCTCCTCACTCCAGCCTCCTTTACTTTTACATCCCTCACAACCTTCTCCTCCTTGCATTGCTCTCACTCCTCGCTCCACTCCCCATCCCTTTCCCATAAGCAGGGCTGTTGCTCATCCATCCTAGATCACCCTATAGAAAAATCCTTATTTTTTTCTTTCCCGGATTAAGCATACAAAAAAGACATGAGAAGCCCAGAGACACTACCTGGGGGAGGAGACAACAGGCTGCCAATCATCCAGCCAGCGGAAAAACAGTGGGAGGCTGGAGATGGGAACCACCACATCTCCCAGTTTACGTCCTTGGAGCCACCAGGGCTCCCAGCCCTCATTCCTCGCTTTGCACTGCTCAAAACCAGCCCACGTGTTGTGCTTTGCCGGAGCTTGGGAGGCTGCTAACCCCCGGCGTAGGTCATGGAGAAAGGACTTTCCTTTCATCCCTGCAGGCAGCTTTTGGCAAAAAAAGGCCAGGGAATAATCACAGGACAGTAGTGACTCACTGTTTCTGTCAGCGGAAAGAATCTCTGCTGCCCAGTGCTCCTCTTCTCCCACCTGGCATCACCACCAAAACCACCGCACCGATGAACGGGGAGGTTATGCAAGGCTGTGAGGTCGGAATATTAACTTACAAAAGTCAGGAATGGTGGGAAAGGGCTGCCAGCTTGACTGCATCAGCTTCCCTGGCCTGCTAGGAAAAATAGGTCAAGGTTTTCCAAGGTGACCAAGAATTTTGGATGTCCAACTTTGCGCATGTTTAAAAAAAAACAAAAAAAAAAACCAAAAAAAAAGGAAAAAAATTTATTATTTTGGAAAAAAACACTAGATGTCTATCACTGAGGGGAAAAAAAAAGGCAGCCAGACAGCTGCATGTCTCAAGGTCCTTGCGGTTGAGCACCCCAGAAAAAACCAAATTACCTTGAGACAGAAGCCCCTGAAAAACATTTTTTTAAAAAAGTCAAGCACTGTGTAAAAAACAACGGAGGAAAGCCTGTGGGTAAATAACTAGTGGGAGTCCACAAGAGCACGGCTCAGGATGCATGTGTGTTTCTACTGCGGGAGAGAGAACAATTGAATTACGCATGTCTCAAGGTCCTTGCGGTTGAGCACCCCAGAAAAAACCAAATTACCTTGAGACAGAAGCCCCTGAAAAACATTTTTTTAAAAAAGTCAAGCACTGTGTAAAAAACAACGGAGGAAAGCCTGTGGGTAAATAACTAGTGGGAGTCCACAAGAGCACGGCTCAGGATGCATGTGTGTTTCTACTGCGGGAGAGAGAACAATTGAATTACGAGGAGCTCTTAAGCAAGCAAAGTAAACATCTTTTGGCAATTTAGTGCTGCACTTTGAAGCCTGGCGATGTCATACAAATGGTGAAATAGCACGGACACCCTTCTGCTGGCTAGTTTGTTTAACATGGTGAGTCGGGAGTTTTTTGGAGCGCAGCGCTCTTTTATGAGCTCACGAGCTGGAGGAGGGAAAGTGTGGAAGGAGCAGGAGAAGGATGTTTGAGCAAAGCTGCAGTTGCCCGGAGCCTGTGGGAAGCGGCACGAGCGGGAAGGGCTGCGGTGGGAGCCCAGCAGCATCCGGGGGGCTGCCACCATGGGAACAGACCCCGAGCATCCCCCACACCACGGGAACTGAGAGGGGGGAGAGAGAGAGAGAGAGAGGTATGGGGTGAGGCGACAGGGATAATCACATGAGCGGGGTTAATTGCTATAAATATCAAGAATCAAATCAATATGTCAAGATGTGTGTTCCACTTTTCGCATATATGCGGCACGTAAATGAGAAACGGAGAGGGAGGGAGGAAGAGCTAGAAAGAAAAAGGAGAGACTACTAAAGAAATAAGCCCCCCTGTACAGACAGCCTGACGCCAGATGGCTTCTTCTAATAAATATTCAACCTTAACTCAGTTCCCATGTAACTTTGTTGTAAAGCTGCCAGCACACCCACACAGATCTGGGCCAGCAAAATGATTACAGTAGTACAAACAAAATAGTGCAATAGAGGAAACAGGCAGACAGGGTCCTGTATACAGAAAGACAGAGCTGTAAAGATGTGAGTTGATGAACCTTTAGATTTAATACTGAGAAACTTGAAATAATGGCTTGGGCAGAGGGGAGAAAAAGCCTTGGTATGGGAGAGAAACACACCGACTTATTTTTTCCTCGCTGTTGCTTTTATTGTTGGGAATACAGAGAACATCGTCCTGCTAAGACAGCAAATGAGGCACTATAAATCAGTTGCTCTTCTGCATATTTTCTGCATTCAGCTGGAATTCAGATACCTTCCCTGAAATCATAGCCCAGCTTACATTTCCACTGTCTCTTGTGCTCACATGGGGCACGAGTTTAAAAGGGAGATTTTGTACATGATGTTTGTTACATTAATTGGGAAGAGGTTTGGTATATTCTTCTTAAGAAAAGTGCTCAGTGCTCAAAAACATGCATTTCAGTTGTGCGAGTGTTTTTGCCCCGAGCTCTTTAATTTCAAAATTGGATTATGAGGTCTGAATATCAGAACACACCATGTTGGCAACCCCAAAACTATTTAAATAGGACCTTGACCAAATCACAATCTAGTTCTAAGATTAGAAGCAGGGGAAAGGCAATGAAAAAGGACATGCTTTGCAGAAAGGCTTCTATTGATGAATTGAAGCAAGAAAAAATATACAGTTTAGAAATTAAATTTTTAAAAATGCTAAAGATTCATTCTATTGATTTATTGGCTCTTTTCATACAGCATATCTTGAGTTTGAGGCTGACCTAAACTTCTACCTGCAGTTGTTTAATAACCACCCACGAGCCAGCAATCAGTGAATTAAAATATGCATTTACTTTGGTTGAGAAAGATCCAACATGAGGCAAAGCTCTTCTTTCTCAATATGATAACCTTTTGGTGTTAGAACTCGTGATGTACGACTCCTGGAAGGACATTATTTTGCATGATACAGAAGAGTATAAATAGAATTAATAAGACAGAAACGAAAAAAAACCAGGGAGGGGTGTAGGCTGAACGTCAGAAAATATTTCCTGGTTTGTGAGAGTCTCCCTCTGCAAAGCAGATCGACAAGGAGATGTAGTAGGCTGTGGAGTCAGGCTTTCACCACTTCCCTCGGGAGATTGTCACTGGAGGTTTTAAAAACAAAGCTGAACTCAGCACTAGTAAATATGCTGCAGGGAATAACCCTGTGTTGGGCAAGATATGGACAAGATCAATTAACAGATCTCTTCTATGTCTACTTTCTATTATTTTTGACTGTTGGGAAGAAAACTTTGCTAGAGAAAAGCCTAAACCTCCCTCTGCCCCCTGCCTTTTCTTTTTTAAAGAGAACAGGCTCCCTGGCACTGAGGGCTCGGCTCTGTTCCTTACAGCAGCGACGTCTCCCACCAGTTTTGCTGTGCTCACCCTCCATCCCCACTCCTATTGAGAAGCCCTGGAAAGAATTTCCTGGAGAGAAAAGAAAGGGAAGAAAGATCCGAATCTCTCTTATTTCTCATCTTTCCAGACCCCTTTATAATATTAATCTATTCTGAGCTGCATTTGACACTTCCTTCCCACCCACCCCCATTAGGAATCAGCCGTGGATCGCCTCCTTGTGCTCCTTCTTCTCCAGCCTCAAGGTGCACATTACAATTCTATTCTTATCCAGAGCACGATAGCATCAAACGAGGGAAGGAGTCTGGGTAAGCTCCACGCCTGAAGAAATGCACACCTTTTGTTTATGGCAGCAGGATGAAAGCCATGAGCTGGAGCCGGACACAAATCTGTCAGCCCTTGGGAAAAGAAGCTGCTAACGACGTGGCTCCGAGTACCCCGAGCATATCAAACAATCCTTCATTGGCTATGCTGGCTTGAAGTTGAACATATCTGCGCTTACCTTAATAAACCAGGCCTGAAAAATCACCGTATAAAGCTTAGAGGTGCTTAGAGGTACAAGGGCACCACTTAGACTCCTCCGGCGCTAAGCTTCGTTCTGCAAACAAAATTGGATCAAAATTAGGGCTGAATTCAAATCAATTTAAATCCTCCCCACACACTTTTTATTAAAAAATATGCCAGATATTGAAGGGAATAAAACTAAAGCACTTGGATTTCTTCCTTGTGGATGGGAAGAGAGATGAGCCCACGGCTAAGAGCAGCATTTCCCTGTGGGCTGGGGTGCCACGGCATGACCGTAGAGTCATACAGCACAGCTCCTCTGAATCAACACACAGACTTTGATTTTCACATTCATTTAATAATGTCAAGTTTCTATTAGGACTGTTTAGTTCAGAAAAAAAAAAAAAAAAAAGAGGCAAAGGAACACCAAGAGAAAAAAATCATGGAGAGAATTAAATAACAAAGAGACTTTAGCAGAAAGGAAATGATGGACACAGGAGGTTCTACCCTACCCTCTCCACTGCCAGTCCCATGGTTCCAGAAGAGGTGTCACAGCCTCACCGGCAGGCAGGGCTGGAGCAAACCTCAACCCTCCCTGGCTTCTCAGCTACGCACCGGAATAAATCAAATAAAGGCAAAAATCAAGGAAAGAGGTGAACTGTGAGCTTGGGGGAAAAAAAAAGGGAATGAGGAAGGAGCTCTGCAATGCCTGGAGACACCCAGGACAAACAGGAACACGAGGAGGTTCCAGTGAACCACTTTTCCCTGCACTTGCCTAGGGTTGAATCCTCCTCCCCCATGGAGTCCTTGCTTCTGTCCCATCTCCTGCTGCCATGGAGCAGAGAGAGCAGCTTTGGCCCAGTGTGGCCACAACTGCTGGGGGAGTGGAGAGGAACTACAGCATAGAATATCCAGAACATCCCGAGCTGGAAGGGAGCCACAGAGATCCTGCCCTGGTGGAACCAAACTCCTCCAAGGCTTCCAGCTGGGAGGAAAGTGGCAGGACCAATTTCCCAGCAGGGAGCTGGTGAGGGTCAACTTCTCAGCTTCGTGAGCCACCTGGATGAACACTTCACTGCTGTTCAGCTTCTGGGGATTCTGCCTGAGGGATCACTGTGTTTACAGGCTTGGCACCCTGCTGGAAAGCACCAGGATTCATTAGGAAGGCATGCAGCTGGGATGCATTACATCGACATGGTACAACTCCCATCACATGGGATTTCTTCAGAGCAGGGTACTCACCTGGCTGGAGTGGCAGCAAATCTCACTATTGCATACAAATTTTTAAAAAATAGTCAGGGAAAATAAAAACCTATCAAACTTATTATTTTTTTTTTCAAAATTCTCTGTTTTCTTTGAATCACAGGCAGTGATTTTGGACATGAGACTGAGCAGAATACATTGTTGATGCTCTCAGCCATTAGTTTATAAATTGAATAAGATAGATGTGTTCATTCATATGAACTAATGTAGTTTTTCTTATGAAGGTTTCATATTATACAAATCCATTAGCATATTTACAAATTAATCTTCCCTTAGGAAGAAAAAAGATCAAAGATTTACAGAAGGAAGTGCTTTATTACTTTTAAACTGCCTTTTTTTTTTTAAAGAAAGAGAAAAAGAAATGAAGGGAAATTATGTTGAACCATAAATGTTTCTTTATGACTACTGTACAGCAGCTTTGTGGGAGATTTAAATTTACTAAAGGGCAAGGGGGACTTTAAGCCATCTATATGAGTTCAGTGTTAAAAATATATATACATGACAGGTGCCCATATAAGTTCATGCAGTACAAAATATTCCATAAATGAGCTCATTTATCTGAGTAATTTAAAAAGAGCTTCTGCACAAGGGGAGATATTTAGTATGAATTATAGTCCGTTTACCTTTCATAAGTTTTTTCATCACTTCCCATACCTCCTTTGGTGCTACTGAAAATAACTGTAGTTGTCAAGCCTTATATTCAACCTTGCTATTCCCTATTCCCAGGAAAGCCCTTATTGGTGAAGTGACTCCATGCTCAAGATACTCAGCTTGTAAAGCCCTGCATGCAAGATTATTTCTTCTTCACCAACGCCAGATAAAACAAGATCAGGCTAAGACATCTTTTAACTAAGCAAATAACTTGAATAACAAAGAGCATTCCAGGTAAAGAAAAAAATTCTCTGGCTTTACCCCCACCATTTAGATTTGACTTAGTTGTAAAAGATTCCTCCCTCTGTTTTCAAAATGACTTTGTACTGTGGTTGGAAATAAAGAGTAGTAGAGCAGCAAGGAAATGAAATGAGATGCAAACTTTTAATGATTTATTAATAACCACTTTCTGAGACATTTCTAACTACTAAAGAGAAATCAGAACACTAAATACATTAAGATCTTCAAGGGCGGGGGGCAGAAAGGAGAGCTATTGAAAAGTTATGAAAATAACAGAAAATTTCCAAGGCTAAAAAACCACCTGACAACCAAAGCATGTTTTAGGTAGAGTGGCTCCTGCCTTGGGACAGGAGTTGGAAGTAGATGTCCTCTGAAATCCCTCCTAGACATAAGCTTTGTACTTGTATACTGAAATGTTTGAAGATCTTTTCCATCGTGTACCATCAATTTATTTTTTAATCCTTTCAGATATATTCCAAAGGAAAACTTCAAGGCTATTACTAAGACTACAGTTAAATCACCATTCATGAACAGAATAACACTTCTTTTTTCATGATCACTGCACTCACTCAAGTATAACTTCTCTCACTTCCAGGAGCTTGCTGAAAAATTGATGTTCAATTAAAAAGGACCAGAAACCTCCACCTTTCCTCCTGCACTCCATTGCACATCCAGCAACAAATAAATTCTTCCATCATCAGGACAGCTGTGGATTTGCTGTACTGGAGTCATGGACACAGACAGGTACATACAGAGAGTTCCCTGCCAGGCAGGAAATAATTTCACAGAGTCTCATCAGCAGAAAGAAAGAGAATCTCAATAACCACACTGTGAGGAAGCTGAAATTTTACTGCTGTTCAAAAAGTTGCACATTCCCTCTTCACAGGTTTCATCACCAGTGACTGAAGCCTGCACAAGGAACCAAACTGGACATGTTCTCCTACCTAGCTCCTCTTCCAAAAAAATCTTCTCCCCCTCCGTCTACATTCCACCTATCCTCATGAAGAACACATGTCTTGAGCAAGTTTTGAATGAAGGATATTTTTCCTCTGCTCTGGAGCTGACTTTAATTGTAAAATCCCTCCACATCCTCCTGATCCCATTCAGGAGTGCTCTCCCTGAATAATCAGGAAACTTCATCTCTGTGTCTTTCCCTTTGTTTTCCTGAGGGAAGCTCTCCAAAGGGTTTCCCTGTAATAGTTAGAGGGGAAATTCAGTGTCATTTTTTGTTTTCCTTCAGTCACTGCATTTGGCTATCAGAGTGCTCACAGTCAGCAAACCAGAACTCTTCAATGTCTCAGTCAACCCACTTGGGAAATCAATAAAAGATAAGACTTCCCATGTTTCAGTGCTGTAAGGGTTGGTAAAGGCTTCTAATGTGCTTTGAAAACCTGGAAAGGTGCAATGTTTTTACAATGGCCTGAATGCTTTTTAGTTCCCCAGAATATTTTATTCCAAAATCTTAAGCTTTTACAAGTAACTAACCCTAACTACGGCAGTCCTGTGAGATGTCTGCAGATAAACAATAGGGTTCAGGATAGTGCTTAGTCCATCATATCTTGGTCCAAAATACTGACGTCAGATACCGTAATTTATCATTCGTATGATCTCCGAGTCCTGCTGAAGGCTACAAAACCTTTCTGTTGGAAACAGTATTGGCAAACCTACTCTGTAGATTAATACTAATTAGCTTAGGGTGGGAAAGTTGTGTATTACTCGAAATTTGGCTCACAAAAAAAAGATGAATAAGCAAAGAGGCATGTCCTAGAGCCAGGAGGAGAGAAGTCAACAACTGAGGTTCAACTACAGGGGAAAAAAAAAAAAATCTCCCCAGAAAAAAACCCTTAGGCCAATGATTACTTAGTCCAAGAGGCATTTAAGGTTAGGACCTTACACTTTCCAGTCATTCCACTCTCCAGCCATCACCACCTCGTTAAGGATACTGACTACATCACACTTGTGAGAGGAAGTTTGGCACCACAACTTTTCCAGGTGAAAAAGTGTGTCATCAATGAAGAAGAATTACAAGTCATTAAACTGGAGTGCATGCTGTGCATGCCTCTTCAATTCAATATAGGGAATTAAGAAGTCAAATGCCTGTGGCATTAAATATGAATGATGAATGTGAGAAATAAAATAAGTAGAAGAGAAATCTATGTGTTTCATTACATGAGGTAGCTGTGCCACTGGCACCTTTTGCTTTTGCATTAAAAAAAAATGGTCCTAGATTAGAAAGCAAAGAAAACTCAGGTTTTAAAGGGAATGCATGTACCCTTGTCATGAGATTCAGAAATAAAATTTTTTACAATCTGGATTCCATTCTAATAATCTGAAAAGATCGCAATGTATGATTCTTTATGAACCAGGAAATTGAAAATAATTGCACACACATCTTTCTTCACAACGGGCTCCTGAAAGAACAGCCAATATTTAAGGAAAGAACACAAACTATAGAAAAAGAGCAATGTCAGAAGTGACACATTATCCCATTTTAAGGCATGTATCTGACTAATTAGAATATGAAGGATAAACAACATGAGCCACAAAGGCTTCTGTGTGTATCACAAGACACACGGCATGGGAAATCACTTCTGCTCTCCAACGGAAATGGTTTCTTTCATCTCTGATCAAGTTTCAGAGGTATTTTTACTTATTTACACATGAAGGGCTGTGAAACAAATTCACCTCATCATTTTGTACAATAAATTGGAAAATACATCTACTCAGCAGCTTCACCGAGATACACAGAGGTTGGACTTGTGTCCCCCAGATAGTCAGATGTCACCTGCACCCAAGATATCCCTCTGATGAACATCCAATACTAAGAAAATATCTCTTATAAACATCTAAAATCCTCCGAATGCGGTAGAACAGACTGCCCTGAAAAACTGAGAATTGGGAACAGCCAGAGATTTATCCCTAGATACTAAGAAAGAAAAAAAAAAATTCAATAAGCTAGTTGAATATTTTTCAATAGTATGGAGATGAGGGAGAAGAAATTCTATGAACCAATCACCAATTTCACCAAAGATTTAGGTAAAAAGTAAAGGAGTGCTTGGAAACAGAATATATTAGTGAGAGCGTATTAGTGACGATCTTTTTTGCCTGTTTGGTGATTATGAGGTTGCAAGACAATGTGATACCCAGACAGTGGAATATTAACAAATTCTGATCCATTTTATATTACTTAATAATTATTATTTCTGGATAGGTAATGAAAACTGGAACTGCTCGAAGACCTGCAAAAATTTCTGCTCCAAATGAGCCAGTTCAGAAACTCAACACACAATTTTATTGATAAAATTAAATTCTGTTGATTTTGAGGACAAAAGCATGAATTACATATATGCATAAACACATACATATAAGTAACGTATACGATGCATTTTGGCACATGGTGCATTTTCTGTCCCATATAGTCTCATCTACATTTTCCTCAACTTATTTTTAGGCATGAAATATGAGAGGTTTTCTTCATGCAATTTCCTTCTCACTACATTGTTTTGTGATAAATCACGATGAGAGTGACGTGGATCTCATCCCAATTACCAGAATCACTATGGGGGAAAAATCAACCATTTGAACCTGACACTCACCAAACCCAGGGCATCTGATATGGGGCTCCTTTAAATCACCTAATAAAGTCTGGCTTTGTGCAGGCACCTAGAAAGGGGAGAATATTGCAATTAATCCCCCAAAACTCAGGCATTGCACCTTTTTACAGGCACTGAGTCCTTTCATGAATTTAACATGTTTTTTGACATTTTACACGTGCTTTGTTGTAGGTCATTAGAAGTTTTCACGGTTTTGTTTTGGTTTTTTTTTCCTCAAAACTGCCATTGTGGAAAAATCACAAATTCACCAGCACCATCCACCACATCTTTAATGTGGTTGATGGGATAATTCAGGTGGCATGGGGATCCTTGAGAATTTCAATCTGAATTAATTTTTTTTTTAAATAAGATTTCTTTCCCCCAGTGCCAAAACTAAAGATGATGTAAGTGCAAAAATCTCTGTAGTAAATTAGTGATAAAAGAATAAAACAGTTAAACGAATATATTTTTCATGCTTGAGGGCTGTGTGTTTAACAGTTTTCTAACTGTTCATTCATTTATATAAAAATACTTTGGTTATTATCTACTTGAGTTGAAATTAGATATTTAATTGACTGGAGGGAATGAAATTCGCTCACTTTTAAATAAAGCAATGATTTAAAAATATTCCTGTAAAGTGATTTGTAAGACCACACCAGCACTAGTTCTTGGCACACGTCCTTGTCTGTGTATATATTTTAAAAGCATGGTTGTTTTTACAAATGTAGTACTGTGAGAGCTAACTTCTTCAGAAACATGTTTATCTTAATTAGGAAAGTCAACAGACTTCTAATGGGAAGAAATGCGTATTTTTCTCTGTGGTATCTAAAGCATCAAAGACCTCATTCTCATGCCAAACCAATCTTCCTTCCTGCCTGCCTTTCAAACCCAGGTGATTGCAGACAGCTGAGCAGACATTTTCCCAAAAGCTTCTATTGACCTGGCTCCAGTCCTTTCCCGTGCTCTGTCTCCTTTTCTATCCGCATGTCACTTCTCTTTCTCTTTCTGTGTATTTGTTGTATTTTTGCCTGAGGAAACCTAGGGATATTCATGGCACTGAGGCAAATAATGTGGAATTAAAAACTAAATTCTTCAGGCCTTATCCTAGCAACAGGACCATCACCATCTGTTCAGAGGACAGGACTGCCATTATCCGCTGCATTCTTTGTACGTACTCCATCACCTGTGAGGGGAAAAACATTGCCCCTTATCCTGGGGTCTTTGTTTAAAAACAAAGTCGTCTGCTTCTCTCTGATACCAATACATTTCATAAATGTGATATACAGTACATTTGAACGGATTAGGCGGCAATAAAAGCCTTGAAAGCTTAAAAAGAAAAAAAACTAAAGGGAGGACATCTGCATGATAAACAACAAAAGCAAATGTTGTTCAGTTTAAATAAACAGTTGAGATTAATTAGCAGAAGTTCATACTAATTCTTATATCTACTACCAATATCAGCGAAGCAAGCACTACACCTTTGACTTTGGGAGAATTTTAAAGCAGTAGTGGAATTGTTGTTAGGGATTTGGGGTTTTTTAAAATTTAAATGACTGATTTAAAATCTGTGTTCCCCAATGAGCTGCAAAGGCCATTTTGGCTGCTCACAAACATGTCTGCAGCTGAAGTCCCAAAATACAGCAACAGAAGCTGAAGG
Organism: Vireo altiloquus; assembly: GCA_013396875.1. Taxonomy (NCBI): domain Eukaryota; kingdom Metazoa; phylum Chordata; class Aves; order Passeriformes; family Vireonidae; genus Vireo; species Vireo altiloquus. The sequence continues at coordinate 198,968 of VZRF01010167.1, forward strand.
GCTGCACACCTTTCACCTCAGGAAAACATTAAGTGGCCCAAGGAGCTAAAACACCCCCCAATTTAATTTGAAGTCCTCATCATTTACTCTCTAAGAAGAGTACTACTCATTCCTCATTTCTTTCTGCTTTGAACATTTGAACATGGGTAAAAATGCATGAAGGAAGAAGGGGTAAAAATCAGGGAATTAAAAGAAAAAAAAATTCCTGGAAATCAGAGCAGCAGCCTTGACCTCATATTATGTTTTCAGTTTAAAATTATAATTTATAAAAGCTGGTTGACTGGCTGTCTCTGTTGTTTTTATGCCACTTATAAACAAAGCTGCAGTCATATTTATTTCTCAGGGCTTACAGACACATTTGTGGTGTGCAGCTTGGCAACAGGAACTGGTAAAATCTGCCCGCTCCTACCAAGTCTCCAAAGTGCTCATTCCATCCCATAACAGCCACAAGCCTGAAGGTCCAGGATGCTGCACCCCCTCCTCTCCAGGGAAAAACAGGGCAGAGTGGAGCCACCTGCTCTAATCACCCTCCTCTCCCTCTCCCCGAGGACTGCAAGTAGGAATGGAAATTTGTAGCTTTAGAATTGCAAGTGATCATCCTCTTCTCCTTCCCGTGCCATTCCCCAGCCTTTTTCCTTGTTCCAATTTCATTGCTCCTGCTTTGCTGCAGGCTGGGAGACTGACAGGTAGAAGTTACCACCCTATTTGGTGGATCACAGGGCAAGGTTTGTCCTAAGCAGGCATTCAGCATCACCCGAACACAGAGGCTGGACCCATCACATTTTCCTTTTCAAGTAAGACTGAGTCAGTTCAGTTTTCTCACAAATATTCACAAGGATCAGAAAAATTTCCAAAGAGAATGAAGAAAAAATAACCTATCACTAAACAGCTAAGTTTTGCCCAAAACTATTCATTTGTTGCATTAATGACTTTCAGGCCTTGGTATCAAACGAGGGCTAAAAATTTGCCTCAGCCAAGCAGATACCCAAATTTAGGTGAGTAAAGTGGTTCAAAGCAGAAATACAGAATTTTTTTTGTCTAAAAGTATCTGGGAGATTTTGTACTATGGAATAAATCATCAGCTCTTTTGTTAGCTTACATGTAAGAGGGGAATCTTCCTTGGAAGCGACAGAGGTCCCTCAGATCTGGATGAAAAGCAGCTGGTGCTTCAATTCAGCTTGCTCTGCATCTAGGTGGCCTCAGATAGGACACCACTTCAGCCAAATATGAATATAATTGTGCTTTTGAAATTGCCTCTCAATGGAAAAATCTGTCTCAAATGACACTACTTCAGTTTTGTCAACACCAACATAAAGATTTATTTTAAAAGCCTTTGAAGCATTGTTTGGATTTTGGCTTTCTTACCATACTAGTAAACTTCTCATCTTTGCATTCCTCCAATATTTCACTGAAGTCATAAACTGTTGTACATATTTACAGAACAGAACCGATGTTGCCTTCCCTGTAGAGAATACAAATACCTGTATTAGTATTCACATAGTCCTACCATCATTACAAACCAGCCTTTAACAGAAAAGGAAGGGCAGAAGCACTGTGTTTCACATGGAAAATTGGGGGGATGGTGGAGGCAGGGGGAGACTAGAACATAAATGTACTGAAAGCAAAACTCATGTTTCAGTCACAAACTTATATTTCTAGCAGTGCTGAAGTGCAGTACAGAGACAACTAATGAGGTCCTCTGTACTTTTCCAGTTTCAAGGAGGAAGTTGTTAGTAATTGAAGACAGATAAAGAAATAATTAAAATATTCTAAAATGAATGGTAGCCTCCAATTATTTTCCTGATTTGACACAATCTAGAAACAGCATAACATAACAATGTTTTACGCAATATCGAGGGATTTTGTAAAAACAAAGTACAAACTGAACTGAAATTTTAAGGACAACAACAATAGAGCACGCACAGGCCAGCCCATGGCTGGATTCATCTCTCTCATTAAAAAAAATACAGAAATGAACAGAGCAAAGCTTGATGTTGAGGAATAAGTGACATTTCATATGAATAAAAGTTCCCTGAAGGAGAATGTTAGCAGGTAATAAAGGTTACAATGGATTGTAAAATCGTTGAATAGGTTGGATTAAAGCTCATCCAGTTCCATCCTCTTCCATGGCAGGGACACCTTCCACTACCCCAGGGTGCTCCAAGCCCCGTCCAACCTGGCCTTGAACTCTTCCAGGGATGAGTCAGCCACAGCTTCTCTGGGTAACCCGTGCCAGGGCCTCAGCACACCCTTTTTCTGTGGTTTAGGTGTAATTTTAGTGATTCTGCTCTTTTATAAACAATTTACGCGCCCCACGTCTCCAATCGCTTCATATCCACAAATACAATAAAGCTCAGAGCTGAACTTTTCCCCCTCCAAAATCCATGGCAGGTGGGCAAAATATTTGCCATCCAACCTGATATCTGAATGCAGGTAGCTGTATAAGCCTCCTCTGGTCTCGAGTGTGATTTCAGGCAGTGCTGCAGTAACTGCTGAGGGCACACCCAAGGTCACTGATGAGCGAACTGGAGAGGCTGCAGGGGCAGGAGTTGGCTTTTTCTGGTGTGACACTGACCTAGCAGGGCTGCCACCCACGAGGAGATCTCTCACTGCTTAAACACACTTGGGTTTGGCCACTCGAAACAAGCTGTGTCTCAGTTTTACCACCAGTAACGTGGATATTAAACATTTGTCTCCATCCTGACACATTGCCAGGAATTTCTGCTTTAGAGGAACATTTTGAAAGCTATAGAGGAATAGAGATGATGGCTGTGACTATCAAGCCAAAGCTTAGCTGCTGGTGTAGTGTGTAAGCATAATGATAATGGGGAATGGTAAAGACATTTTAAAAGCTGCTCACTGACAGCTCCAGGTTTGATTCACATCTCCAAGCTGCCCAGCCAATTGCTAAGAGAGGAAGTGGGAAAAATAAATAAAAAGCTCTTCTTGTCACATCATGTTTCTTCAGATAGACCTGATAGCCCTGTAGATGAATACAGCTCATAACCAGCAGCGTAAGAAGAGGCAAACAAAGGTAAAACACCATTAATTATGGAGCTTGTCTCCTTGTGAAGGCCACGAATACAAGAGCAGCTGATGGTGTTGGGATCTTAGATGGTAGGCTGGGGTTGGAGCCACGGGCACTGGCAGGGGTGGTGCCAATGCCAGAATGAATTTTTGCTTTTTCTTTCATGCCCCTCTTACATACTCTTTTATATAGTTTTACGTATTCTTAGTGCTTTTAGCCTGCATACTTACAACTTTCCAAGTCTGATAACTTAACAGAGACCCCCTGTGCCGTTAAACCAAGAGACCAAAGAGTCTGAAAGTCCCAGACACCAAGGTCCTCTCCAAAACATATTTTTATAAACTAAGATAAGCCCATCGAAAGAAGAAGGTTCCTCAGAACAGAAGGTTCACTCGAAGGTTCAATCTCTCATTAAGAGATTTATTATTGATAAATACGCTAATTTTGCAAGGCCTATAATTGCGTGTATTTCAGTGTGAGAAATAGCGCGTGCATTTTCAAAGCATTCCACCTGAACAAAGCGGCACACCCAAAGATCCTAAAACAAATACCAAGGCAACAACCCCTGTTCCCCATAAACCGTGTTTTGGTTTTAAGGCCAGGAGAAGGCAGCAGTGCCAGGGCAGGACTGGCAGCAGGAAGGTGGGAGCCCAGCGAGGCAGGGCTCGCGGCTGGAGCGGCGTTACCCAGCCACGGCCCGGCAGAAACGGCTTCTGTTGCTACTGCTAATGATGAATACCATATGCTTGGCTCTTGCTGTTGTAAAATAAGTTACGTTACTGCTGCCTGAGAGTGAATCAACTCTTTTCTTTCATTAAAAATAGACGTTTGTGCCCATTCATATTTCCTCGGCAATAGTACATGGGCAAAAATGTTTTTAAAAAAAAAAGTCAAAATATCCTCCAACGATGGCTTTTTTCTGCCTTTCACCATATCCTCACCTTGTTCCATTTCAGATACAGCATCCCTTTGCAAGACAATATTTCTGAAACAGAGAAGAGAGAGAATTGGTAGGATCATTCATACAATTTTTTTTGTTCTGTTACTTTGAACTGGTTCAGTTCACTGTAGTTAAAACATAGTATGTGATTGGCAGCCTTGTGTGGGGCTGACATTTGGTGATTCTTAGAGAAATCCAGCACCAGGCCTAAATTTTCCCAAGGAGAAACATCTTACCTTTAAAGAGAACAGTTCTGTAAGCATTTCATGTCCTCAGGAAAAGACTGATAGAAGTTTTGTAAGCATCTCTTGTTCTCAAAATAACAGGTGCTGTTTTTCACTTTAGTTTGTTACTTTCCTGTGTGTGTTTTCAAAATATGCTCTCTCTATATCATCCAATGATGGTAGAGAGGCGTTGTGTCATTTGACCTATCAAGTAGCTGTTAGCAAAAGACCCAATAAAGGGATCAATCTCAGAATAAAGAAAACCTTCTGATCTTCTGGAATTTTATAGTCTTTTCTCTTCATTCTATGCGCAACAGTGGCAGTCTTGATTTGGGAAATCCTTCTTTAGACACAAGGAAAAAGAGATGTTTGCTGTAGATGTCTAATTTTATTCAGCCTCCCACTATCTGAGTATCAGCTCTTTTATTAAAGTCATTTTGGCCACCAATTATTAATTTACCAGTGAAAAGGAACCTCTTGGATCCGCTTGTTTCCATTTATAACTTCATACACAAACAACTTACTTTGTGATTTCACTAAAGGCCATCAAATCACAGGACACGCAATTAATTCAATTAACGTGAATCCTGCCAGCCTATCCACTCAAATACCATAACGATATTTAAAAGTTCCATCATTTGACATTGTTGCCTTCAGTATGCCTGCTTACTCTGCGCTGTTGTGAAATGGAAAAAGAGTTTATTTTTATTTTTGTTTTCAAATAGACATCCCCCTCAATTTTATAGGTACCTTAGCAGATATATATGTATATGGTAACGGGCCCTAACTGCTGCGCGGATGCTCAAACACAAAAAGCAGAGAGGATTCCAGATTTTGACACATCTTTTTCTCCTTTTGGGGTTTTGCTAAGATCAGTTTTTACCAGTCAAATGAGGCAAAGCTCCTGAGGAGCAGCACAGTGTCAGCTCAGGTAGAAGGAGGCTGACACAACTGAATCCCACAAAAGACCACTTCTTTGTACTTCTGACAAAACAAACATGCATATTGCTTCAAAGTCTGCTATAAAAAGGAAACTGGAAAGATAAAAAAGAAATAAAAGACTGGCAATAAGACACTTAAAACAGAGACAACCCATTGCAGCACCTCTCCCTGTTTGTCTTATGCCAAGATGATTTCCCATCCACCTGTTCATAAAAACGATAAGAGCTAAAAGTATCCAGCAATTGTGATTTGGAGTCACGGGGAAAATGAATACTTTGGCACACAGCCTGTAGGAAAAAAGAGCACAATGTATTACTTCCGTCATACGTGTAGGAACTACAGGACATCATTTTCCTACACTTCAATAGGCCACTGTTAATGATCAACAGTTGATTGGCCAAATTAACCCCAGGTCTACCTCCAGAATGATTATGATTGCATATTATAATTAATGATGACACTAAGGATGTTAGGCTCAGAAGGGGTTTTGTTTGTTTGAATGAATGATGGATCATTCCATTCAAGGGTAGATGTTCCTGGCTTTGGGCTTATGCATCTCCATGAAACCCTGGAGATAATCTCACGGCTGATGGTAATTCTGGAGAAATGGGAAAGGTGGAGGGGGTCCCCTCTGGATTTTAATCTTATTTCTTCCTTTACGGAATGAAATTATCTCCACACTTCTTGGTTGAGCTCTAGTCTATCACTGTAATTAAATGTATCTAAGCAGTCACTGTGAAGTCTAGATCAGAGTAATAGGTTGGAAAACCAAATACTGGTGTCTAAAGACAGCAAGGACTGTCTGCAGCAGGTATTTAAGGCCTATATATGGGCCTTAGTGAAAGACAGAGGTTTCATGCACATATAACGAACCAAGAAAAAAGAGAAGTCTAAATTCCCAGACCAAATCCAAGCCCTGATCCCAAAGTTTGGGAGTCTGAGTGACCACTGATCTAAATCTTTCCTGTCATCAACAACTATCTCTAAAATAAACCAGCACCTGAAATCTAATCTCTCGAATTTAACAGCTCTTGAGATTTGGCTCCGGTTTTAAGGCTTGGCTATAATAACTTTGGTTTTGTCTTCTCACTCCCCTCCATCCTGAAAAGATGAACACCTCTAAGAGCAGTTTGAAAATTTCTCTGGGTCTCTCAGATACAAATTTGAAGATATTTGCCGCAGAGAAACTTTGGCCCAGGAAAGAATTACCCTTTACCTGTTACCGTAAAGCTGATAATAATAACAATAATCTCTCTACCAGTTATTCTATTCCATTCCATTCCAACTGCACATTACATATGGAAAAACAAATATTCAAGTGAAAAAAAAAAAGTCGGGCTGCAGTAAAAACTTCATTTTCTTTCTTTTCATATTTACTTTTACACTTTAGTATTCATATTGGTCTTTATTTTAATTTTTCATTCTTCTAAGTGCATTACTTTTCATAAATGTATAAGTATATATGTATAGGTACTTGTATCCTCTTATGTAGCTTAGAAATAAACATCATAATTACCTTACCTCACCAATTTTTCTGCTACTAAGATCTATATACCTAGTTTTAAATACAGCAGCTACTTGACAGAGTATATTGATGGGCTTTAATCACTGCTGAACATTTCCTGTCTGTTTGTAGGCACTCAGAGAAACCCAAGGGGCATCATTTACAAGAGTCCAAACTGAAGAGATTTGACAGGATGTCACAGGGAATAATCCAAGAATTATGAGGGTAAAAACAGATATTGAATAGCAGAAACCAGTGCAGCCCTGGAAGTTCTGTAAATCCAGAAGAATCACAGTGGTGATCTCTTACCAACATGGCACAGTTAGAACAAATTATTTAGGAAATCTTTGTGGAAAGCTCAAATAGTACTGAACTCCAACTGAAGTGTACAGACAAGTTTGAGAGAAGAGGAGAGGAAAAACCCCTGATGTCTGTCCCAATTTTCCCCCATTTCTCAAAAGATGATGCAATCAAACTTTGGAAGTTTGTAAAACTAGACACACACAAAAAAAGGTAGAAAGGCACTTCCATTTTCTTGTTAGAAACTAGATATTAAAAAAAATTCAATTTTCTTCAGTGTTTTTTGGCTCACACAGGAATCAAAATCATGTAGAAGTTGGAAAAGGTCCTACTTACTGCTCCAAGCCCAGGAATTGCAGGTGAGCTGTTTGCATCGAGACAATTCTGCATTGCTTTACCTGGGATTGCCAAGCCAAAAAGGGCCCAGGTGACACGGACAGGACACTTCTGTCCTGCCCAACTCAGGGCACGCTATTTTACACGTGTAGCAGCAGCAGAGGTGGTGATTTGGCAGATGGGAGCTCACAATAGGACCAAGTATCTACAGGAAAGAATCCAAGTCGGAGAGGTGACAAGGGAGCTCAGGAGCTGGGGGTGACGGGGAGAAAGAAAACAGGAAAGGAAAAGCAGTTGACAAGAGGAATGCTGACTCTGAAAAAGAGTCAGTGGGAGAAAAAGGGGAGAGAAAACCAATATGAATTATATTGATTAGGGGATATGAAAACCACTAGAAAATAATATGAGCTGGGGACATTATTATTCCCCGTGGTCCCGAGAGCTTCACCCTCCCTTTTACAGAAACCTGCATTCCTTGACTGCAGACTGACAGGGAGCAGGTGAAAGGGAGAAGGTGTTGAAGGACTGGGAGGAGGAAAAGTGGCTGCAGAGATGCATTAGAGAAACTGGGTTTTGACAGGGAGCTATGTGTAATTCAGCACAGAAATGCCCTTGACAACGTCTGGAGTGAACCCCCCAAATAGTCCTCCTTGTGTGCTTACAGCTCAATTCTCAGCTCAGCAACTTGCTAAGCCAGGGCCTTGGAGAAGGGAAGTTGATTCCTCTGGTAATGAAAAATGCCTGTGAGGAAGGAAAAGACATACGTGCATTGTGAAGAAAAAAAGACCACAGCCCCTGGATTTATTATATACATAATAATTAATAATGACCCAATTTTTCCTATTCCAGATTTCAAAATTCCTTACTCACTTTAATTAAGTTCACTCTAAAAATAGGATGCTGTAGAACAAAGAACTTTTTTACTACTTTAAAAATGCAAGCTTACTCACTAGTTAGGATTTTCCCAGCTCCCCTTGCTTTGGTACAAAGAGCTATTATGACATGATATAAATGCGCTATCAATGGGAGACATTTTTAGATAAAACTTGATAATGTAACATTTACTGATTCCATCTGTCAAGACAGATAAAAAGAATGAAGCTTCATAGCAAAACACGCGGGGAGCATAAAGACAGCAACAAAAACAAGTGCATGCAGCACAGACCCCATTTATGGACGTACAATCCGAGTTAATTTTTTTTCCCATAGACACAGGGCCCACTTTCCTACACCAGCATGGCTCTAGGATCTCCATTTTCAACAACACACTTGCATTTACTTGACAGCATTCAGAGCTTATTTACGTTACACATTTTTAAACCTCTTAATTCTGTCTTCTGCGCACAATTTTAATGATGAAGAGCAATGTGGGGCTATAGAGTTGCCTAAATACACAGTCCGATGAGATCTTCTGAGGCCCATCAGCAGCACTGGGCTCAAACACAGCTCAGAAGCCTCTCATTCCCCTTCTGAGACACAAACCTGATTTAAATTCAGAGCAATGACCGGCATCCCCGGTGAGGAAGAGCAATTGCTCTTTAAACAACTTTTGTAAATGCTTCCTGTGCCAGCAAGGGAGAGCAGAGTTTGCTTAGGTGAAATAAAGCAGACAGACAGACCTCCCCACATCCTGCTTTGGTTCCAAGATTTCAATAATGAACAGGGGTGTGCAAAGAAACGAAAGCAGTGGAAGTGCCAAAGGTATCCCTTGGAGATGTGAGTATCCTGTTGTCATGTAAAAGAGCTCTCGAATCATAAAGAAGCGGAACCCAATTACAACTGGTTTCATGCTAATCTGAGCCCACGACTAACTGTAGGCTTCGGATGGTGTTGTGGTGTCCACAGTAATTAATTCACCTCTTCCTTCCCAAAACGTGCCAGGAAATTAATTTCCATTGCTGGAATTAATTTGGCACTAGAAGATGTGTAAACATCATTTGGAGTCACCTGGCAATGGTTTTGAGGTCTTATCTGGGATGCAGAGGAGTGGCATCTGCTGCCTCATGGAGGCTCAGAAACTCCACTGCCATGAAAATCTACACTGGCCCTACCACTGGAGAATGGAGTTTATCCCAACCTTTCTTTGGGAATGATGGGCACCACTGATGCCTTAAAAGCTCCCTAGAAACAGAGACTACACAGGAATAAAGGAATAAAGGAGGGATTGATTTGAAAGGCCTTCAGAGGTCACACTCTGGGCTCCAGAGGCTCCTGCCTCAGTGCATCCCAAAATGGACAATGACAGCTCCCGAGTTCTTCCCACTTTGATATCAGCATCAATTGCCCAAGCAGAAGCCAGGCAAGGATGGAATTTGCCCAAGCTTGTCCCCCTCTCCCCAAGATGAAGGTTTGCAGTTCTTGTTCTGGGTGTCCTTGCAGAATAAGTTACAGAGGTTTGTTTTGTCTATCTTAGCATAAAGAACAGCACTTAACGAGCTACAGAAAATTTCAGAGCTACTCTGGGCAGCGCAGGATTTGAAAAGTATAAAGTTAAAACCTAAGGCATCACCACCAGGCTTGGAGAAGACTGCAATGGGCCGAGCTGGGACAATTAGATGGATGGACTCCGAATCTTGGTGTTAAACATGATGTGTTCTTTTTGGCCACGCAAAGGAAGAAACAATTTGAAAACAAATTGAACAAATTAATTGAAGAACAAATGAAAAGTGAACAAGCTCCTTTCAGGCCATTGTTAATAAACATGAACACCTCACTGGCTTTACTAGAAGATGGTGATAAGTATGAACTTAGAGGTGTTAAGAAATCTTCGAGATACAATTATAAAGTGGAATCTGCTCTGTAAAGTAAGTCAAAGTCAGATTTTAAGTGATTTTGGATTAATTTTCATATGTTTGGGCACTGAAGGATCCCTAAAACCATTTTCACTGGAGCTTGAATTCCAGTTAATGAGAAGAATTTTGCATGCAAACCATCTTAGACAGTTCAGAAATATTCTCACTAATTATCTATCTTTTTTTCTGATATAACCAACGTTTTATAGCTGTGTACAGAAAGATCACCAAGATTTTAATTCTGTCAGCCTTGTGAACTAATCCTGCCAGGCAAATTCCAGCAAACCAGTAAAAGTGGGACATAGGAATTTGGTTATGCGGGGAGACGTAAAAATGTATAGTACAAATCTTCCTTATTTTAAAAGGTTTCTGAAAATACAGAATCATCCTAAATTCTGTTGGAAATCAATTTTTTTTTTTATAGCTTAAGTGCAAAACTAACATGATACAAGAATGTCACTCTGTACCTAGGGGTAATTTACGAAATTTGCATAGACAAATATATAAAATAATTCTTATCCCTCTGGTTAACTCTACTTTCAACCAATCCTTCTGTTTTCTCTGTCTCAGCCTCTGAAGGTTTGATGTTTATTTGTGAGCTTTTAAGAGATATTAAGGAGCAAAAGACTGCATCATATCCATATGGCACAAAGAAGCTTTGCCTCCCCAAACCTGCAGCTGGTGGCACTGGACCACTGAAATTGTCACACAAGGTTTTGGACCCGGGGCAGCATCTGTAAAGCATTTGCTTTACCTCTTCACTACTTTTTTCCTGCAAAAAAGCCACTTTTTAGAACAAAAGCTAAAGCTTTTGTGATAGGTAGGGATGTGGCAGAGATACAATCCCTGCATCACAGCTATTTTTAAGTAAAAAACGGTCTGATCCATCACCTCAAATTAAAAAAATACCTCCCTGCGCTAACTAAACTTAATTTTCTGAATTGCAACTTTTTTGCTAGGTAGAGAGGGGAAAAAAAAAACCAACCCTTGAGAAATGGAATTTTGCCCATAGACTGATGGCTACAGATCACATTTCTAGTGGGCTTATAACCTGCTCCAGTGAAAACATAATTTTTAATTTGCTTTTAGGGTTATTTATTTTTTTTATTATTACACTAAGAGTTTATAATTTAACGTCAAACATAATTTTGCACGAATTACGAGGCTGCACTATGATGCTGAAGATAAGATGTATGTGACTGGTTGGCACGGCCTCAAACTCGGTTTCTGAGAAAATGGATCACTAATTGGCAGGCTGCCATCCCATACACTGCTCAGTGCAACTTTACATGAAACAAGCTATCTTTTGCAAGGACTTACTCACATCATCCTCCCAGACACTGCAAAGAAAAGCAGACATCTTTTGACAACGTTGTATTTACCATTTCACACCATACAGGCAACGTTTGATGTTGGAATCGTGTGATAATATTAAATTCATGCTGTTCTTTTTGAAAAAAAAAAAAATTCCTAAAAGTATTCCTAAAAGTTTATGCCTCTAAAAAAAAATAAGACTTTTCATGTAGCAATTAAAATCCTAAATTATTGGTCATATCACTTCATAAAAATCACACCAATTTTGATTAATTGTAGTTCAGCCATTAAAGAGCTGAAAAAACATGACATTTTACTGTGATGTCATTTTCCCATTCATTCCAGTGGTAAAAGTCCACCACCACAGCTACAGAAAGAATAATATAAAAATTAAAGCATGGAAATGATCAGAGGAAATAATTTTGACAATGAAGTAATTTCCTAGATTGGTTTTTAAGTATGACTTCTTTGTCAGCTTTAAATAAAAAATAAAAGATGCCATGATTTTATTGAACTTGCATGGGGAATGAGTAATGTGCATATGTAAGAAGTGGTGTCACTTCACTTGAAAGTCAAACCATATGCTCGAGCCCAGCTAGAACAGAGCACCCCAAGAGTAAACCCAAATCAAACATCTACCCAGGAATCCTGAGCCAAAAGTGTGGTGCCTTCAGATCCAAGGATTCCTGATCATAAAACCCACAAAAAAGTAGGTTGTTGAGGTCAAATGCAATTCCATGACAAATAGACAATATGGCCTTTTTCAAATTTTCATTCACAACTGTTATCAATACCTTACATTTCCTATCTGAAATGCCTGTAAATTTTGAAGATTTTTCTTCTAAATCAGTAATTTCAAGATTTTGCTGTTGGTTTGAGTTTTTTAATAGTACTTTTGAGTGCAGTTGAAAGTGAGCCCCTTGCATATGTTTGTATTTTCATAGGTGCCAAACTGATGCTAGGATCCAATCCAACTACTTTTGAAATCAATTGGAATTTTTCACTTGACTAGAATTCAAGCATCTGTTATTAGCAATTTCAGAGAGAGAGAGGAAAAAAAGTCAAAAAATAATCCAGAATGTGGTGTCAGGACAACAAAATTTTCTCTGTCACCTTAGTTCCTCTAGAAATTGTGTCACTTGCAAACTTCATTTTCTCCCAAAAGGACACCAAAGATGAGGAAAAGCAGTAGGGACAATATCCTTGTGATATAAACTGCCCAAAAAGTGACAGCATTCCCCACCAGTGCCTTCCTGGAACAACAGTACTCGAAGCTCAGATACAGATGCAAAGCCCTCACACAACCCTGAGCTTGCAAGTAGGGTCCAAGAGCAGAACTATGGAATGAATTTCCTTTTACAGCAATTTGCATCATCCCAAAATGTCTTTGGACTGGAAACAAAACAGAACTTCTGGAAGGGACCTTGAATCTTATCTCATTCCAACCTCCCTCTCAAAAGCAGGGACACTTTCCACCAGACCAGGTTGCTTGGAATTCCATCCAACCAGGACTTTTTCCACGATTCCAAGGTCTCAGTTTCCCTATGCAGAGAGTACAAGGGCCCTCAATTAACCCATACCCAGAACAAGATCTGTCCTTTCAGACTCAGAGTGTGTTTTTTTCATTACCAGCCTCCAAGTTAAGGAAAACTGAAATTTAAACCTGCATCTCCATCACACCCAGCCGCCAATTAAATCTGCTTTAACACGCCTGAAAAAGAGGGAGTGACCACTGCAAACAACACAGCTCAGAATTGTTGCAACTGTCAGGAGACAAAATTTCATGGGGAAAAAAAATAAAAGAAGAAGAAAAAAAAAAAAAAGAAAAAAGAAAGAGAAAGAAAATCAGAATGGAATCATTCTGCCTGGGCAGAGCAGCAGGGAGTGAATCATCAGTACCAAACTGGTTTTACTTTAAAACCATGCAGCAGTTTGTGTATTTAGGACAACATTCTTTTAGTAAACAGACATCAACAAAATTTGCTCAAGGAAAGGGTGCATATGGTTGGGGTAAGGAGGTGACCTCTGGAGAAGAAGAAGATCCAGTCTCCCTGCAGAGCTGAGTGAGGACTCCCTTTGGTCCTGTCTGAGTCTCCCAAGGTTGCTTCTCTCACAGGACTGACCCAAGCAAGGATGGATTTACAGTCTTAGACATCTCATTGCAATTTACTAACTGGGAGATGCAGTTGTAGCAGCAGATAAACTTCAATTTATTTAACTTAAACCACTATAACCTTCCTTTTTTTTTTTTAATCCCTAATATTTTCCGATAGGGAGACAATTTCTTGCATGTAAGGTGGTACTTCTGCAGCTTTCAAGGGGTTGCTGCACTTTTTGTTCATGTGGTAACCTGATGTGTAAGATATTTTATTTAAATCACTGAAATTTAGTAACAAAAATATGCCAGCCACCACAGGGGAGAGAAACTGTTCCTACAGTACAAGCCAAACTTAAGAAGGTACAGCAGTGAGCACAGAAAAGTAGAGTGGGCTCCATATACACTTTAAAATTCACAGGTGGTTTCTTTGCCAAAAGCCTCATTTCACATCACAAACCATAAAAAGCAATCAGAACCTAGCCAGGGTTTCATTTTTCTGCATGTACGTGGGAGATTTTGTGAGATGATTTTCGTGTCCAGTCTTGTACTACTGGGAGTCACCTGGATACAAAACTGTCTTTACCATCTAAGGGCTGTGGAAGTTCCTGGAAAGTGAACTTTAGCTAAGTCTAAGAATTAACTGCAGCCAGGCCATCACTTTGCACAAGTTTCTCAATTTTCCTGGTCAGGGTATAGAATCAGAAAGTGATTATTCCACAAAATAATTTCATGTAAACATATAAATGCAAAGTCAGGAGTCTCTCTTTTCATAATGATTGACTAGTACAAACCTTACAGCTTTGCTTGAAATATCCAAGTTTTCCTTCTCTTTCCGAAATTATGTGCATAATCAGCATTTCCTTTTACCAGATTACTCTAATGAGTGTACAGGAAATAATATATCAAAAGATTTCTACAGACTTGTAAGAGATCATTCCCGCTCCTGAACAATTTGATTAAAATATTTTTCAGTTCTAGTTAAGAAACTATTTTCTTATCATTTTTCTTTGCCTTTTATTCATATTTATACTCCATCATAGTGCACTATAAGAGTCTCACTGATCCTTCACTAGGCAGCCGAAAATCACAGAATGATTTAGGTTAAAGGGACCTTAAAGACCACCTCATTCCAACCCCTTGCCATGGTCAGGGACACCTTTCCCTAGACCACATTGCTTCCAAGCCCCAAATAACCTTGAATATTAAAAAATATATCTATATTTGATAGCATCTCCTTTGCCAGAAAATAGGCGAGATTTGTCAACAACTGATTTTAGTGCAGTGAGAAGTGGCTCCACTGTTACATACAACTTACTAATTCTGCAACAAAATGTTTATATAAGTCTCTGTAAATTCTTCTTCTTGACTTGAGTTGACTTCATGTCCTTCCCCTCTCAAAAACCCTGCTATGAAACACCATTTCTCCCCATTCTCAGACACATTTTTCTTTGGTGACTCACCCTATCACCCTCTGACCCCGTTCATACAGAATTCCTTAAAACGACAACAAAATTATAAAATAATCTGATATTTTGCCAGAGTTTTTGCATTAATTCAGCAGCCCATAACAGTGACCAGAGGTGACTACAAGCCCATGGCCCAGCATCCTCTCGTCATGTCCATGAACTGAGGTGCCAGCGTGGCTTTTCCCACCAAAACACAACTCCAGTCTTCGAGTTCTGAGCCAAAGCACTGCACACCTTCCCATTTTAATTTCCCCCTTTTCACACAAATAAACAGGCACAACCCCAGCACACAATATCACAGACCCCCAGGTCTTTTGGCAGTGCTAAAGGTTTTATGAAGGGGTGTTTAATCAGTACTGTAGCATTAATACAAATAAAAAAAGAAAAAAAAAATCCCACAAATGAAAAAAACTATAAAATGCGCCATAATCTCCCACCTTTACACATATCAAGAATATTTTATTTCACAAGTAATTAACTGAAGTACTCGGGCTCTCTGCAGCACTTCTGGGACTGTTTGTTTTTGAGGATTTTTTGCTTTGAGGAAACAGGGAATACATGAGATCAGTTTTTAAGTCCTTTAATTCACACTGGTTTTTTTCCCCTCTCTCCAGTCTGCCCAAAGACTTTCAAGTTTTCAGATGAGCAGCAGGAGCAGGGCAGAGCACAGGTGGTGGGACTGGGTTCCAGGTACTTATCCTGCTCCCATCCCACTGCTTCTCTCCTGCATCCTGTAGCCAAGCCTGTTTCTTCCTCAGCTCTCCTTTCCCTCTATACTCTTTTCTCTTCTGCAATTGTTCAGTTTGCAAAATTCTCCAGGACGGCCACTGCCTTTACAACTGTGGTTACCCTCTGCATTTCTATTTCTATTACCATTATTATTAATATTATTATTATAGAAAAGCAGACAGAGTGACAAGCCACACATATCATGTGTGCCACACTCTGGTTCATGTTTCACGTGTTCCCAAAAAAATTGCCCAAACTCCAGACTTTCATTTATGCTTTTCCCCCTCCAAATTAAATGTACGCAAAAGCAAAGTTATTTGAGGAGATGCTGAGCACGCCGATGAAATTTGTTATTTCAAAAGCACACACTTTTGCTTTTCTGGAAAAGAGGAGAAAATCCAAGTCTGTCTGTTCCCAAACTCCACGTGAATCATTAGTGAGGGGGTACTGTTACCCTGAAGCTGCTGTAACTCGCAATGCCTCCCCTCCTGACTATTCCAAAATCTTGGAATTCATCTTTTTCAGACACATATAAAAGCATGTATGCTTGAAATAAAAAATAAAGCAGATAGAGATGATCCTGGAAAGTTTTGAAGACTCCAGTATGGCAAGTGGAACCATTAAGGGCAAAAATACTGACCATGGAAAAACAGAGTCTGTACAGGAAAAAACAAGCAGAGGTTTCAGTATCTAGAAAGAAAAGAAAGTTTAGTGGTTCTTGGACAAAGAATTATTTTTTAAGCTTTATGTGAAGGATCTTCATCCTGTTTTTCCCTATCCAGCCAGCTCCCATTAACTTTAATAAACGTTTCCCCTGTCTAAGTGCAGGCAGAGCAAGGCTTGCTTGGTCATGGCCACTAATTGCATTTGGAAGAGGGGCACAGTCCAGTCTGACTCTGACAGCAACATCTGTTAGTGAACATCTCTCCGTGCTAACAACATCATGTCTTTTGGGTCAAAAAAGTATAGGAATAAACTACTCTAACCTTACATCAAGTTGTGGCCACTCTTGCTGCATTGCTTTGCTTCATCCCAAATCCACTTTAATACCTCTTATTGCATAGGCTGCTCTCTCCAAGCAGCACAATTTCTATTTGCAATGAGTAAAAGCAGTTTTGCTGTTCGTGTTGCCAGCATAAATGAAAAACTACACCTCTCCCGCTTTCAAAAATACTTCTAAAGACAAGAACAATCAATTTAAGTGGAACCAACTTCAAAATGAAATGCACTTGCCACAACCAAAACTGCTTCGTGTAGGCTCAAGGAGAGGTGAACTTATTACTAGTTTAATCTTGTCATATTTAAGATAAAGCAGTTCATATTTTCAGAACCGAAGAATCAAAATTATAATTGTTTTTGTCATTTGCACAGCAATTTTACTCCTGAATGCGTTGTTTTAGGCAGGAATTAATAAAAATTGCATGCGCTTCAGGTGCTGTGTAGCTCACCCTTTTCCACACAGCCCAGCCTGGAGCTGTGAATGCTCCTTTTCTTATTATCAGTTAATAATTGTCTCTCATTGAGGCAAATTAGGAACTTGACTGTGTTAGAGAGTCCAGAACGCTGCTAGAGGCAAAAAGGGGCTAAATGGCAGAAATTCCTCTCTGAGCAAGATGCATGAAGCACAACATTGTGTCCACCACAAAAGCTGCTCTGTATTTTTGATCCTTTCTAATTTAATTAGCCCAAGAGGTAGCGCATTAATTTGCCAAGAATTCTTCTGATGCGAAAGCTGCCCTCATTGCAGCGAAGGGAAAAAATAACCTGCCTGCTACAGTGGCATGCCAGTAATGAAAGGGGGTTATTTTTGTGTTACAAATGGCATTGCAGGGTTACAAGAGACCTTTAAACCTTTTTATCTCTGGTTGGGTCATATGTAACACAAAGCACTAATTAACCAATTCTGCTCCAGAAATCTTTTTAAATGCTTAGAGTAACACTGTTAGAACCCAGGTCACAGGAAGAACTTTCTTTTTTTTTGTAATTTTTTTTTTTTTTAATTTGGGAGGAAAAGAAAAAAAAAATTACGTACTCACCTAAAAATAGCATTAAAAAAAAGGATCAATCGGCAGCACAAGTCTTGTTCCATGGGTCTCCACATCCCAGACATTTATCCTGGCTTTGTTTTCTTTATGTTTAATGATATTCTTTATGTGGGCAATCTGGAGCCTTCAATTCCCTCAGCCTGTCTCTTGGCTCTTAATGCTGTGTTTGTTTGGTAAATTGTCTCCATGTTAATCTTCTTCATCAAATACTTGGGGTCAGATTTGAAAATCTTTGATCAAATCTACTACCACCCAAGCTTCTTCACTGCCATGTGCTTCTGATATGTTCTTGTGCACATTAACGAGTCATTTACTCATTAAAGAACAATGAAAAACATGCATAGTATGAGAGGTCCTGCAGGAGACTTTGAACTGTTTATTAAATCTATGAAATAATTTCTCTCACTTGCTTTTTTTTAAAGGAGATAAGCTCATTTTCAGGGGAATTCCTAATGCTTCACAGTCTCCTTTCCCCTGCTTTTCTGCACTCCAAGGTTCAAAAATTACTCTGCCAAACAAAAGCTGTGGCATACCCAGATTCATCCTGTAGGATTGAGAGTAAATGACAAATTAAAGGGATTTCATGCCTTCCTGCACAGAACTCAAAGGGCACCCCAGCTCTCGAATGGGCTGGTGGTTTGTGCTACTGGTGCTGCTATTCCAGCACATCTCAAAGTCCATCGGTTGCATCAGAGACCCTCACCCTCAGGGAAGGCAGGACCCTGGTCCTATCTCCTTTGGAAGCACCCCTTGTATCCATCTCAGCACATAAGCAGATCAAACGCTCCACATCAAACATCTTGTACCCATCTTCGCTAAAAGAGTTGTAGGACTAAAAACATTGAGAAATTAAACCAAAAGCATTTCCTGAAGAGTTTACAAATTGTTTTCCTGGATGAAGACCTGGGAATACAACCTGACAAGGGACCTTCAGAGGCCACCATAGGTGCTCAGGACACAGGCAGGACCCAGTCCCTGACCATCACCAGCCAAGAACACTATTTGCTTTCCAGCGGTTTTCAAGAACGTGTTTTGCTGTTGTGTTTGAGGTCAGAGGGACCACAGAGTGAGCCACTTGCAAATAAAGTCTGAATATTTCATTTCGGGATTCTTTTTGCTTGCTTAATCGTTTGTTTAATGTTTATATCTGCTTTTGCTTTTATAACACATGGCACCAAGCAAGTTCAAGTAGATGGCTTAATCAAATGTAAAGGCTCCTTTTCCTTAAAAAAAGAAATCAAAGCAAAACAAAGCAAAACCAACATAGATATATTATGCAAGTTAAAGGGGGGGGGAAAAAAAGCTCTAAGAAAACAATGTACTTTTTCAGTTATTAATAATCAATTTCTTCAAGTTTTTTTTTAACTTCTTTTCACATCAACAACTCCAAAGAATAAAATCTTACAAAATTCTTACATCAGCATGAATATCGCCCCTGTACTGTACCAGGTGAGAACAGGCATACTTTTTGCTCTGTCAAAGCTGCATCTGATACTTTCTGGACTCAACCCTTTCCTTTTGTATCCTCCTGCCATTTCCACTGTCTCTTTAACGCATTCCCGTTGCCAAAATTTGCATGTGTGTAATTACAGTGCAGGAGGCATCACACGGGGATCTCCCAGTCTCTCCGCACCAGCAAAACAAAATAAATCCAGAAAAGTTCACGCTTCCAGACTGCAGCTAGAGAGGAACTGCTGAGAATCTGGGACTTGTTTTGGCCTAATTTACAAAGATATTGTGCTAAAACTGATAAAATGCTGCCTGATGATGAAACTGTGTTTGGAGCCGGCTGCCTGTCCGCAGGGGAGGAGAGCTGTGAGCCATTTGAGCATGGCCCTAGAAAAGCCACCGGAGCAATCCCATAAACAATGGAGCCCTTGGACGCGATGACGCGCTGGGCGAGAGCCTCTGAGTCCATGGGAGGTTTGGCACCGGGTTTAATTAGGCCAGGACTTCAGCCAGTGAGCTTTGGGCTCCCAGCAGCCCATTGGGAAAAGGGCCAACCTCGGGAAGAAAGAGGCTGACCAGCAGGAAGAGGAAGCTCCCGGATTTCCCCATGGCAGCAGCAGCTTCCTTTGTCCTGGCGCTCAAAAAGTGACGGACCTCGCGTCTCGGCTGCGTGCGGGACCCAAACCACAACAAACAAAACCCAGGCACCAATTTTTTTTCTCCTCTGCATGAATATCTTGGAGGGAGATGTTCATAGAGGAGCCAGTGTAGGGGAAGGGCCTTGCCAAGATTGTCTGTAAATGCTCAAACCAGAAAAGCTCAGAGTAAAGCGACTTATTCAAGCAACAGGAATTGCTGTGGAGATATCCAGACGTTATTTGTCCACTCTAAAAAACTCACCTCGCAGAGTCACCCCTACAGAACATCAGACACTGGAAGGGTAGTGGGTCGTTCCAGTTTTAACTCCTTGTTTTTTCTCCTAGAATTATTGCCAAGTTTTGCATTTTGAATTTTGATAGCTCCTGAGATAAAACTGCAGTAAATTGCCTCCCAAATGTGGCTTCTGAACAAGGGGAAACATTCCTAAATACTGGAAGAAAAGAAAACCTGCTGAAAACACAAAGCGCAACATTATCCGAAGCAAAAGGTAAAAGAACCATGAAGTTGGTTTACCAAGAATCATTAAGTAGGTTTACAAGAACAAATTGATCAATAAGTTAAAAAGAGAGAGCAAACGGGGGAGATTCCTTTGGTGTTGGGATTAATTCAGTGCCTCCTACAGTCAAAAAGTTCTTTGCTTTAATCCCTGTGTGCATCCAGGGTGTGCATGGAGGCTGCAGCCCTCCCTCCGCTGCCCATGGCATGAAACCATTATCCATATTTTGG
This sequence comes from Vireo altiloquus, assembly GCA_013396875.1. NCBI lineage: Eukaryota > Metazoa > Chordata > Aves > Passeriformes > Vireonidae > Vireo > Vireo altiloquus. The sequence continues at coordinate 219,521 of VZRF01010167.1, forward strand.
CAAACACCTTTGCCCTCGAGCTGAGGTTGCTTAAATGAGTAGGAAAAGATTGTTCTTGTTGAATTTTCATTTGATATTTAAGGATATGTCACTACCACCACCTAAGATTTTTTTGGGGAACAAACAAAGCACTGTTTTAAGTCTCAGTCCTCACTAAAAGCACTCCATCAGACCAGGGGAAGTCTGAAGAAGCTGAGCGACCAGAATGAAATTAGAAATATAATGTATTATAAGCAAAGTAAGTTTCCATGTACACACAGCTAACTCCACTCATGAGGCATACAGCATTTCAGCAGAGTAGGAATTATTCAAGAATGAGCTAAAGCTATAGAGATTTGCTGCCTAAAGAAGTCCAAAAGCCCTGGGAACAAGTCCCATAAAAGTTTACCAGTTGAAACTCTTCTTGAGTTTATGCCTAGAAATGAAACTAATCTCCATTTCCTTCAAGAAAAGTGATGTCACTTTTTGTCTGAAGACCTTCAACAGCTTTGTAGGGATTAAATTAATCTTCAAGGACATTTACTATTTTAATATCACAACCACCTTCCTAGACAAACTAAAAACAGATCATATATTTATGTATTGTAAACATAAAAATCTACATCTCTAGGTGCGTGTACACATATATGTAAACTGATTCCCAGCAAGCAGGTACCTGCTGCTGCTTTTCCCTTAAATTTGCCTCTGAAAATATTCACCACCATTGAAGCTGGAGGTCATGAGGACTTGCAAGCAAAAGGCAAAACTCAAGTCTTTTGAGCTAATCACAAGACCTAAATCCTTTCTTGTACATATGGGATAAAAACACATCAAAGAGCACATGTCAAAGGAGATGACGCAAGTCATCTCCATTATTGGCATTTTATGGAACAGTGAAAGCAGCCCTAAGTAAACAAGAGGCTGGCAGAAACAAGTTAATTTAATAGAGGTGTCATTTTTGAAGATGAGCACTTGTACTCTAGACAGGCATATTTGGGTATTTTTCCAAGCGTGAGAGGTTCACCAAAAATTGCGCAGTGTTGTCTGCAGATTCTACTGAATTAAAAAAAAAAAAAAAAAAAATCCCCATTTTTTGTCAAAAGCCATTTTCTTGCCAGCAGTTCTAATTTCTCTGGCCGCACCAAACACACAGACAGGCAATCATTTTTTTGGTGGAAAAACCACAGTCTTCCAGTGCTCTTGTTCTTGTTAGTAAGACATCACAGACCTTCACAACCCCAACGTTTTAGCATATCACCTGCAAGAACCACCTTCAGCAGTATCTCTTATTTGAGGAGGAAAATTTTAAGTGTTTTCAGCGAGGCAGATTCTTGCATAAAATAAATACGTACATAAGGCAGATGTAGAGAATAAATATACAAAAAAATCTCTGGGATAAATCCATGTGTTTACAGGGAAAGCATCTCAGGTGTCTCACCACTGAAATCAGGGTATGAACCATGTGCTTCAGGGTTTGCAAGGATTTCCCTTAAATGTTTTGAGCCTTATTTGCCCTGCCCTATTTCATCACAAACATTGACTCTGTAAGAGGAAGTTACTTCTCTTCTCCTCATTTTTTTTTCTTTTAAAGACAGTCTGAAAATCAGATTTTTTTCTTTTTGCAGCAAACAGAAGCAGATCAAATATTTTAATTACTCTTGGGTCGTTTGCACTCATATAATTTCATACCCACATATCTTCAATATTTATAGCAGACACTGAAAAGATTTAACATATGTAGTGATTTTCACCATGTAACTCCACACTCTCCCTGAATACAAAGATGTAATTTGTCACCATTTATGCAACCCGCTAAAAATCCAGCTAGTAATTCATGTGAACAAGTTTCTCCTCGAAGATTTTAATTAAAACACAAATGCCTTGCACACTTCAAATTGTGATATCCTGTACATGTGTTTTAACTACAGCCTGAGCAGAGGGAGGGGTTTGTAAATAAGATTTATTCTTATGTCTGAGGAATATCTAAGTAATTAGATGAACAAAATAAAATATGCATTTTTAAGGAGACTCCAAAATTAAAACTCTACTAAGAAGCATGCAAAATAGAGATAAAATGTTTAAAGAGTAATAACAATTGTTGAGATCAAAAATAAAGACAAGCTCAGGACTAAAGTAAAATACAATTTACAGGACAGCAACTTCATATGTTTTAAAGGAAAGTTCATATTCTTTGGAGAATACCATGAGGAGTTTTTTAAAAAAGAATCCATAAAACAGGAAATTTACCGTAAAATTGAAATGGTACCTGACAGGGGATCTAGTGGCTGTTTTACAGGGACTGTGTGTGCTTCCTGGTTCAGTGAATAAAAAAAAAATAAAAGTTATGATTATGACACATAAGGGGCCTCAAAATCGGAGTTAGTGAGGAAAAAAATATGAGTAACACATCCCCATCACTTTCAGAGCCTTTCACATTAATAAGAGGTTAGAGCAGTTGCTTTTGGATACTTGCATTTTTGTGTGGATATACTGACACTACAAACTGGCTACTGAAATCATCCACCAAAGGCCACATTTTGCCCCCTTTTGCCCACAAATGACTCCAATGGAATTCAAGAGGAGTTGTGTGCACACATCTGAGGGATAGCTGGCCCCAAAAGCTATTCCTTAAGTTGCTGAAAATCTCCCTGGAATGAAACAAAAGTGATAATGGGAACAGAATATAATAAAATAACTGCTCTCTCTAGAGACCCCAAGACCACATCCTTTGTTTCTCTGAAACATTCCTTGGTAACTTTTCAGCTCTGCCTCCTTTTATTGCCCAAACCCTGCAGTATTCCTGTCCCCCTCATCATCATCTTGTTTCTTTATCACCGGTCTGCAATTTGTCAGTAACCTCTGCAACTCTAAAAGCAGACCCAAAGCTTTCTCCAGGCCCTCTTTGAGAAGGCGAAGATGGATGGGAAGAGGAGAAGTGTTGACAAACCAACTCTCAGCAGCGATTCCTAGGAAATACAGACAACTTCTTTTTCCTCGCTGATTCTACTTTCTGTTTTATCAAAAAGGATGATTCATAATTTCTGGAAACCGGGGCCAAGTGGGGTGATAGGAACTATATATACCCTAAAAATATAGATATATATGCCTTCACCCTGTCGATGATGCATGCTCAGCATGGCTCAAACTACGTGACTTCTCGGGGATGCCTCACATTTTCCCTGGTCAGCAAGGAGGGTGTTGGCTAAGACCTGCCAGGAATATTGGCTTATTTGAAGTTGGACTAAAAGTGCAATTCTTAGCACAAATAAATAATGCTACTCCGCCTTACACAAGTTTATCTGCTGTGCCCTTGGTTTTGCAAATTCTTGATTGTATTGAGTAATACTCTGTGCATATTAATGTTTCTGCATACTAAAATCAGACAAAAACCTCTGAATAAAATTTTACTAGATATAAATCATTTTACTCTTTCCTTTAAACATAGCTTAGATAAAATTCATCCTAGGGGAAAAAAGGGAATGGTGAGATCTAGTTATGTGCTGGAATCAGTTTGTGTAATCTGGCTGTATTTGTGGCTTCTATTTTTCTGGGAAGGAGGTCTCAAATGGTGTCAGTGTGTTTCTTCTATTCTCTAGTCCTAAGGGAAAGTAGACCTTATTTTCATTTTCCCACTGTCTCAGCCTTTGGTTTGCTGCAGAATTCCAGGAAGAACTTCCTGCAGGAGAACAATATCTGGCACCCATCGAGCTGACTAAGTGAAGGAGCAGTATACTAAAGGGTAGGTCAGCTTTGAGCAAACAAGGTAAATCACTGTTATCCTGGATATGAGACCTCTGAGGCAGAGCTGCAACACCTTTCAGGAAGCTGGGAAGAGCGTGCCAAAGGCTGCTGCTCTCCTAGAAACAGTAAATGGACAGAGGGTCATTCTGTCATAAATCCAGTCACGCTTATGTGCACATCTTTATTCTATTAAAAAGAAAGCATCAGGAATGTTTCCACTGAACTTCAGGCTTGAAAGAGAGGGTTTGCTTGGTTTAATTTGTTTTAGGTTTTTTTTAGAGTTTTCCTTACTATTTTTAGTAAATGTATGTACTTTTTGGTGCTATGTGGGGGTGATAAAAATAACATAAGCAATAAGATTACCAATAACTGTTGGCAAGTTCTCTCAGAGTTTGAGTACTAGCATAGATGCACTTTCACAGAATCACAGAAAGATTTGGTTTGGAAGGGCCTTTGAGCTCTTCTCATTCCAATCCCCTGCCATTGACAGGGACATCTTCCACCAGACCAGGTTACTCAGGGCTTAGTCAGCAACACAAGTCCAGGTCAGGGCAGCAAGAGAAATTCTGTGGTCTCTGACTCTCAGCAGTGAATCCCCACTCAGAGTTATTTTGCCTTGGTTTCTCATGAGCACTGACTTAGAAAAGAAAAATATGATGGAGTTCAGCTGGGAAGATGAGTTTATTCTACCTAGAATACAAATTAAAAGTGGAGTGGTTTTCCTGCAGCCAGCAGCGCACTTGAATCTTGTTCCCTATTTACCTGTCCAGATCCAGCCAAAAAAGAAAGCAAAGAACAAAACAAGAAACGTAGGAGAAAGTATAAGAGGAAATTACCAGCCTTCTCTAAATTCTACTGGAGCAGTTCTGCAAACCCACAGCACCAAAAGCACAGAGCACAGAGGGGGCTGCATTCCCACATGACTGGTCAGGACACCAAATCTGGCTGCACCAACCCTGTCCCTCAACCTCCTCTTTCCCAACTCTGATCCAAACCTCTAACCTAGATCTAAGAAACATTTCCTGATGAAACAGATGTGCCAGTTCTTTTTCACCTGGTGCCAGGAGCGGCTCAACATGTCCGTAAAGGTATATCTTGATACATCTCCTTAGTTCTGGAGATCCATTGGCTGCAATCACAGGAAGGTGGGAAAGCACATCAGAAAGGTCTCATTCTGCCCACTGGCCACACTCATGTAACCCTGCCAGGTAACTCCACTGGCTCCACGGAAAAGCATGGACAACACACATCATCTCCGTTCGGGGTGGCCATTTCCTATTTGCATTTCTGTTCTGGCAACTAAACTGTGACCACAGGCACTGGATACACATGAGCCTACAGTATTCCCTGATCCTTTTGGCTCACTCCTTTATTAACTCAGTCCCTATCCAACCCGAGAGTGGGTTTTGTGCAGCAGAACGTTCCTAGTAAACACCCACATCCCATTCAAAACCACTTTCAACGTTGATACTATTCTTGAAGTCTGTGGTTAATCTGGACTCTAATCTCAATGCTTTTGCAGCAGCTGAGAATCCATTGCCTTAAAGTGTAAAACCAGAAAGGATTAAACGAAATTTAAAAACCAGAGCCTCTTCTTTGAGGCAAACAGGCATATGGTTTAAAATATTTCCGAATTCTAGCTGTACCTGTGAAACATAAGCCTAAGCAGATCACAAGCCTGGGTGCTAGTTAACCAGACTAGTGCAAAAAGCCTCGGCGTGCTTAAATTAGAAGACTTTTAGGGGGAACACATTCCTTTGAGTTGACATTGGCAATCAGATTAAGACACATGGCATCCACGGGGCCATTATCCCAAACTCGGTTTGGGAGGGTACAAGTGATCTGCAGAGAGCAGTTGCCCTTGAGATGAAGGGAGCAGCGAGGCAAAATAGACGGATGTATAACAACCACATGTTTCTTGAGGGAAAAGTAGGCTCTGGCAGAGCTCCAGCAAGGGTACAGCAGGCAGCTGTATCTTGCTCTGAAAATGCAGCAACCACCTTCTAGAAGAGGATGAAAAGGGGCTGCTTCCCTGTGTAAAACTCCTTGCAATCCGCAGTTGTTTCTCCTTTACACCGATGTTTTATTATTCTCACCAGGGAGGAGCACGTTTCTGTAAATGCATTAGAAGTGTAAATATATTAATGCAATACTTTCTCCCAATTAAATAATTTATATACTCCCTTTATAACTGAAGCATGAAAGAATACGTGGCTTTCTACTAATATTTGAAATGGCAGTGGTTCAAGTAGTGCCACTTTGGGGAGTCGACAAGTTGTAGGTAGAGCAGGAGTGTTTGATCAGCAGCAGTGGTGTTATCCAGGATCCCTGTACTTTGCTGTGCTATTACATCTACCTGTGGCTATGTCTCACCAGTGAAAAATAAACATCTAAAACACATACCACATTTTTAGTGCTTCCCCCTAAATAGGAAATAGGAAAGAGAGAGATATTCCATAGTGCAACATTAAAAATGTATTTTTTCCCCCCCTCCGACTTTTGTGAGAACCTGCAGGTCAGACCTCTACAACAGCTCTCCCCAGGCAGGGAAAATCATTTCCTGTCTCTTTTCCCATGAAATTTGTTGCAATTTGCAGTACTTTGTGGGAAATTTGCCACAATTTGTGGGACGCTTCGGTCCTCTGTGGGAGTTTGCACTGCTGCAGCCTGAAGGTTTTGCTGAGATGTAGATTTTATATGGTGTGATTTGAACAGAGAACTTCATGTGAGGATAGAGAATGGCCTTTTTTAATCCAGATCACTGGAAACAAAGTATTGCTCCACATTCACAAAGGTTTACAATCATCTGGAGTATCAGGAGCCCCATTCAGGAGCCATAGGTCAAGAATAATTAAGGAAAAAGAGAAGTGAATCTTCTCCACAAGAAAATTATAGCTCAGAACAGAGAAAAAGCTTGAAAGGAAAAAAGCCACAAAACTAAACAAAACGAACAAATAAAAATTTACAACAAATACTGTATATATATAATTGAGAAAACAGTTAATATTTTGAGCTCACTTTTTTTTCTGCTTCTCACCAAGAAAAGAGAGCTACTCTCCATCTCCCAGGTAGCTGATGAACCAATATTGCAAATTATTGGCTCCATGTGATTTCTAAACAGTTCAGGAGGAAGAAGTGACCATTCACACCTGAGCTGGTATTCTAAGGAGATCTTAAAAAAATTAAAAATAATGGAAAAAAAAAAAAAAAGAGGGAAGGATGGGATAGAGAAAAGTGATGATATGACAAGATATAAACCCAAGTAAGTAATATTGAGGACAGGGAGAGTATCAATCCATCAGGCATTTTTGTGTGTGCAGGCACTGATCAGTGCAAGTGCTTGGTGAGCAGAAGATAAAGGAAAAGGACAGTGGCTGAACTGAGGAGTGACAGGGAACAACCCTCCAGGAACACTTTTTATTTACCTCTGAACTCCACTACTCCAACAGCTCTTTAGTTAATATTTGCTCAGGTCAAATGTACCAATACCACCGTGTAGAGACAGGATTTTTTAACTTGGCTCTCTCAAAACCCCAAAAGCATATTTGGTTTCCTGGAATGATGCTGGCACTTCATTTTCAGAAAGCAGAAACTTATCATCCCCCTGGTTCCTCTATTTCCAAGTATCATGTGAAAAGCACAAATGCCCAGTGTTTTCCAGTACATATTGAGTATTTGCCAGCAATAAACCACTAGACTTCCCCACCTCCAGTACTGGAAAAGAGTAGTTTTGTGACAGACCTACCTTCATGCATGATACTGAGACAATTTGAACCTAAGAAGCAATCTGGTTATAAACAGATTCTAGTATTCCTTTGTTTCTTCACTTTCAGGCTGATTTCTGCTATAACAAAGGGAGTGACAACAACAACAAAAAACCAGAGATACTGTTTCACCTTGTAGATTTTAAAGGAAAAAGCTTTCCTTGGAGTAGAGATAGATCTCTGTTTTCCAGGCACCATTTGATGGGAAAGCTGAGCCCTTCAACTCTGTTTGGGGGAGCTGATATGATGAGCTCTAAGCATCGTGGATGTTTGCACAGGCAGTTCTAACCACTGTCAATGGACCATGCTGGGATTAAATGATTTCTACAGATAGGTCAGAAATACAGTTCACAGACCTTCACAGCATTTGCTCTACATAAATTATTCAGCTCTAATTTCTCAACACCCAAATAAGTTTGGAAACATGCAAACTTCTACAGCTTTTATTTGATGAGCACCTTGGCAATGATGACTTGTTTTTGAGGGGAATAGTTTGTGGAAAGGTTCCTCTATCTATCTCTCAAGAAACCATACAAAACCCACACTTCATACTCACTTTTTGAACTTGTTTTTTTTTAAATTATTATTTTATTTTACTACTGCTTTACAGAGTACTCCTACATTGCATGCTTTTTTCTCCCCATCTACAGCAAAAGGCACTGATCTGGTACTTAACAAGACAGACAGTTAATAATTCATGTGCTCACGTTAAACCAGGTAATGCCATAAAATGGTGGAACCTGCTTTTTAGTTAATTTTTAAACAGTCCTTCTGAATGCTGAGGGGACTGCAAGCACCTCAACAGTATGTAATATTAACACACAGAAAGCTACATTTATATAACATTTATGTGACAAATCAACAAAAGCACAAAAATTCAAGAGGTAAATGCTCCATCCATAGCTTGTTCGTAGACTTTTTTGCTACAACACACACATACACAGAGGAGCCAGACAGAGCTGTGAAACCCATGAGGCACAGCAGAGTAAAGCAGGGCACGACTGTCTTATCCTCTGCTCCCCCTGCACTCACACTCTTGGGCCAGGCACTTGTGAGACAACCAGTTTTGTTTCATTATTTAAAAAATAAAAACAAAAATCCAAAACCAAACACCAAAACAGGGAGAGCTTAGGACATTCCTTTTGGATCACCAGAAGCTTGGCTTTTGCTGCTGTGTGGGCAGAAGGTTCTGTCCCTGAGAAGCCCCACTACAGGAGAATTACTGCACAGAGTGATGGAGCACTTCCTTGCACACCACAGGGCCTTAAAAACCTACAACTCCAGAGAATCCTAAAATGCTTTCCAATGGGTTTGGAAGGGACCTTAAAGCTCATCCTGTCCCACCCCTGCCATGGGCAGGGACAGTTTCCACCATCCCAGGTTGTTCCAAGCCCCATCCAACCTGGCCTTGGACACTTCCAGGGATCCAGGGGCAGCCACAGCTTCTCTGGGCACCCTCGCCATGAAAAAAAAAATGCAACAGACAATGAATATTCTTCCTGCAAACCAGAACATAACACCCCCTACGAAGTTCATCCAGTGATCAGTGTTTCTTAATTTGGGTTTATAATTTTCACATATAAATGCAATTTTTCAGTCACTGCACCTTCCCTGGGACAGTGTGTCTAGTTTGTTTAAATACAAAAAAAGCTTCACCATTTTCTAAGATACTTTTGAGATTCTTTTCATGCACTTCCTAAGTACTTTAACCTGTGAGTTCAATAGTTTGCCATCTTTTAAGCATGGATTCAACATGTCCTTAGCTTAGGCTATGATATACTCTGGAAGAATCTTGAAATAACAATACGTAACTAGAAACTTCTTATAAAACAGTCACCATATTTACTGAACGTTTATGAAAACATAATTTAATTTACATTCTTTCAAGCATCAATTGTTAAATATTAAGCTTACAAGGTGTCAAGGGGTTTAGGGGTTTTGTTGAGATTTTTTGGGGGTGTTGGTGTGTTGGTGTTTAGCTTTTAAAAAATCATTTTGTTTGCTTTTAATAGGTTATCTTGCAGAAAGGATTTGGAGTTTTCCATGGAAATAAAATGGCCAGTGGTCTTTGACATTTTCACTTACAAAAGGAGCAAACTTAAGGGAAAAAAAATATCGCAAGCCAAGTGAAATGTGCAGTCTACCTCTCATAATAATTCAGTTTATGAGCAAGCCCTGCTAATCCAGGTGGAAACGCTTTGTCAGAAATACAACTAGCAGATTTCCAGGGATGCCACAATTAACTGGATTACAGGTATTTCTGGGCAGATATCCTCTCCAGTCTCCCAAGCAGAAGTACCAACATTCTGCCCATTATCATTGCACCATTTTTTCCCTCACACATTAGGAAGCAGCACCTGGCAAAAGCCTCACTCAGACAGATTTTCCAGGGAAACTCCGGTGGCTTGAGCTCATACACACCATGAGGATGGAGCAAGGGAATGCCACTTCACCATGCAGAGGCTGGGCCAAAATATCTCCAGTGACTGAATTTCCTCACGTGCCCAATCCCCCTGGCTCAGGGAAGCCAAACCACCACGCATGGTCTGCGACCGAGACCAACTCCAAACAGAGAGCTCCACTTGGAAAACAAAACCAATTGTCACTGACCTCTGGAGCCTTCTTAATAACAACTGACAGCTTTCCCCCCAAGTGGAAGAATTGCCATTTTCAAATAATTACCTTCTGTTTTTCAAATTCAAAAAAGATGCATATTTTGAAGAGGAAAGACCTGCTTTAAGATGCCTACACCGCTCCACCTATGAGGCCCCACCATAATAAACTGTCATTCAAAGGCCAGCAAATTTACATAGCCTGCTAATGCATGGTAATACATGTAGCATAACTCAGCAAAAGGCTGAATGAGATGAAGTGATTTCCTCGGCTTGGGACCGCCCAGATGAGGGTGTTATTATCACACAAATTAGTATGGCTTGAATGTCTCCCTTTAAACGTATTAGGATAACAATAAAGGCAGCTCACCCTCATGTGACCTGCTTCTTCCATAACATTTAACACAGTCAAATTAAAAGTGCAAATCTGTTACCACTGCATATAAAAAATAATGTACCTCATATTATTTTAGGACTCTCTTTTTGTTTAAAAAAAAAAAAAGTAATGACCAAGTAACGTGTCCTTTCAACTGGAAAAGAGATCAAGTTCTTTGAACAGGTAAAAAATTAATTAGAAAAATGTAAGTTATGTCAACTTTAAATAAAACCCACCTAATTAAGTATTTGTGGTATCCATATATCATTGTTCACTTCATGCTGCAACAATTTGTCACTTTTCTGTGTTTATTAAGACTGTAATTTCTCATACACTTTGTAAATGGAATAGGAATATGGGGGAGGAGTTGAGTTCTCACTATTTTTCGACAATATCCATTAAAGATGATTTGTGTATTAAAATTCCTTTTATATCCTCCCTATGCAGGATCTAGTTTAAAGTACAAATTATTCACAGCATTACATGCCTGAAGAGTGATTATTCTGCTCCATTGCCCATCATCACTGTACTCACAAGGTGGGGAGAAGTGGGTCAACATCAATAAAAAAAAAAGCCCAAAGTTTGTGGTCAGTAATTTTGAGATTAACAAAAATCTTTGTAGCAATTCCTAGAGACCAGCAAAAGGACACTGTGCAGATCCAGGTTCTTCACTTGGGTGAAGTCATACTGCTCCAAACAAAAGTTGAGTCAGATTGAACCAAGCAGTGGTGAATATGGACCGTGAGAGGTGACAGAGGACAAAACTGAGTGCATTGGGTGTGATGGGTTTAACTTGCAAAAGTGACTTTTATCTCTGAGCCACTGCTTGCCAGAGGTGAGGAAGAGAGGACACTGTGCTGCTCTGTCACACCACGTGGGAATAAAATCCTGGCATTTGGTGCCATTCAAGAAGTCCTAACACCTTCTGCCAGAAAGAGACATAAGTCCTGTTATGGCAAACCTGGTAATCAGTGGAAAAGTACAAGAGGGTCACTATGACTTAAATTTTCTTGATATCAGTGAATGCTGTGAGTAAAGTTCTTAAATTTGCTGGTTTGCAATGCTGAAATATTGACAGAACATAAATCACACAGCCTTCCCTTAAACAGTTTGCTTTACCTACTAGTACCATACAACAGAACCGACGTTAAAATATATTTTTATCAGAAATGCTACGTGAGAAAAGCTGCAGAAATCGGTGTTGAACGCACTGCTTTACCCAACTATGGCTTCCCTGCTCCCTTCCACACAGACCCCACACATACACATCCACCTCCTCAACTTTCTTACCCCTTAAAAGCAGACAGAAGCTCTAGCACCAAAAGCAGATGGACTCCAAGTCTGGGCTCAGCTTTTACCCTCCACATTAAGCAGAATGTAGGACTGAATTATACCCCACTCAAAACACTGTCTTGGCTCCAAAACACATGGTTTGTCAATCCCAAATTGACCTGTTTGGAAACAAAAATCACAGGGGATATTTCAATACAAAGCTAGTTGCTTTGCTGCCCATGTATGGCTTTGTGTTCCTGACTTCACGCATCTAGCAAGAGATTTTCCAAGTACAAAGGGCAGTCAAGCCCTCAACACCATTGATCTGCAGCAGAAATAGGCCACCTAACTAAACCTCCTGCATTTAAATATCCCTCGCCTAAACCTGAAAACGATGACTACTGTTCCCCCTCTCATCATAAGCTTCTTATCCCAAAGGAGAAACATCAAAAGAGAAAGAGAAAGACCTTAAAACATTAAACAAACACAAACTGTTCAACTTGCTTCTTGTAATAAGAAGAAAAAAAAAAAAGAAAGAAAATTTAAGACAAAGCCAAGTATTTCACCAACCCAGGGAAGTAGGATGGTGTTAAGCTCTAGGTCAGGATGTTAATGGTGTTAGAACAAGTCCTAGGGCTAAGGTTAATGATGGTATCTTCCATCATAATCCTAAATGTAAAATACTTGCTATTATTAGAATCTTTTATTCCTAATCCTGTTAAATTTCTACTCTCACAGTGACTTGGAGAGTCAGAGAAGTAGAGCACAGGTCAAATGACTCCTCTGTGTTAGAAATTTTTAATTCAAATGGAGGTTGTTCTTTTCTGTGAGTGTGTAAGTTAATTTTCATTTACTCGAGTCTTTTTCCTTCCCTTTTAATCAAAACTAAAATATTTGTCAAGGAGAAGCCAACGGAAAAAGGAAAAAAAAACCCTGAGATTTTACCTCTGTGGCTGTAGCCTCAGGTGAAAAGCAGGAAATATTTGAGAAGCAGGAAAAGGAGGACAGTGCCCACTCAGTGAGCACTCACCGTGCTGAAGTGACAGTGATCATTGACTGTGTTAGTCCCTGACTCAGACCCAGCAACCTCACGTTTCTAGAAATATCTGTTTTATCTTCAGCAAACAAGGCTCCTTCGTAGCTCTCACAACAAAAGCATTTTCAGAAATGCTGCCCTCATCTATACCAAATGAAAAGAGGGCTGTTGTGAAGCACTTGCCTATCTTCATCCCAGCACCAAGCCTCAGCCCTGGTGTAAATATAGCCATAAGTGACACAAAAGTGATACAGAAAGGCCTCAGAACCAAACATTAGGGAGCACCTGAATATGTTCTTTTGAACAATCAAATCATACACTCATGGCTTCGAACACGACTTTAAGCATAACTTACATGGTATTTTTACTTGAAAACAATAAGTTTATGTAATTACCTAATGTTGTAGGTAACAGTGTAGTCCACACTCCTGGATCCCAACTGAATTGCTTCCCAAAGGAGCTGTGGCTGCCCCATCCCTGGAAATGTCCAAGGCCAGGTTGGATGGGGTTTGGAGCAGCCTGGTTTAGTGGGAGGTGTCCCTGTCTATGACAGGGTGGGTGGAACAAACAGATCTTTAAGGTTCCTTCCAACCCAAACCATTCTGTGATTTTATGATTCTGTGAATTCAGCAGTAATTCTTTGGAAAAGGTCCTTTTTCTCTGTTTCAGATTTCAGACTATTTTATCCTCTTTTCCTAAGCCTCCTAAGACACCCAAGAAGGAATCTCCAAGACACATACCAGAATCACCCCAGGAAAAAATCAGCAGCAGGGGGGTATTTACACCCTGAAACTTGGCAACCACATGGTTAAAAACCCATTTGCACTTGCTGTTACCCAATCTATGCACACGTGGACAGAACCTGTGTTCTCTGGGTTGTGGGCACAAGTTCTGTGTGGATCTTCAACGCCAGGTTTGCATCACTTCCACAGCAGCTGTGTTGGGAAGGTGAAGCCACAAGCATCTGTGTGTGAACTTTTGATCTTTGTTAAAAAAAGTCACAGAGGCAAATTGCAGCCCAACTGCAATCACTCCTGCTACCATTACGGAGTGTAAAATGTTCTGCTAAAAGAGTACCAGTTGCAACATAATGCATTTTAAAATTATCAAAGATGTTTGACTTTAAGAAAACCGGTTTGGAAAAATGTGAAACCGCTTCAGTGATTTTAAAAGTAATATGCTATACATTGGTATGGTCCAGAACTGAGATCAGTTCCAAATTAAAGCACCTATAAAACATCTGTAGTGCTCTGATAATTTTAAATCACTTTACACCGCTGAAGTCCAGATTCCCTATCACTTTCAAGCTGAAACACTTATGATAAATTTGAAGAGCTCTAATAATTTTAAATCATTGTGTATTGCACATGCTCAGAACCTTGATCACTTCCAAATTCAAGGGCATATAAAAATTTGAAGAGCTTCAATTATTTTAAATCACCATGTGCAGTGTATAGAGTGATTTAAAATTGTTGTAGTGCTTCACATTTTTTTAAGCACTTCAGTTTGGAAGCGAGTCAAGAAGAATTCCAGCCTTGCAGCTCAAGACACACTGGACTGGTTTTAAAATGCAGCACTCCTCAGAACTGGAAATTAAATGAAAAAAAACTTTTTGCATTTTTGAGGGGGTTTGTGGGGTTTTTGTTTTGGGGTTTTTTTGGGGGAAGTGACACAGGCAGGGCAATTTAAAAAAATAACATGCCCTTTAAGAAGAATGGGGAGAAATAGCAGGGAGTTTTGCACCAGGAAAAGAGGCAAGATATTAAAAAGAGAGTTTGAAAAATTGCTTGAAAGATTGGATTAGGATTTTTCTCAAGTTTTAGCAGGATTGTACTGAGTTAAAAACTGAAAACTCCCCTTTCTCCATCCTCAAGTCTGACAAAAATATCCTTTTAACCAATAAATTTTTCACCCCTAGTCCAAGATCCTCTGCCCTGGACTGCTGCTCTAATGATTACTACTCTCAAGATTTTGGGACTTCACTGGAATTTAGTTAGTCTTACCCTATTTACCATTCACCTTCAACCAAGTACTGGTTGATGCCTCATTATAACAGTCCTTGGGAATGTCTAAGATGCCTACCAGAAGGCAGGAATTTTAAACTAGCAGGAACTACGAGTTTACTAGGTAGGCAGTCCCTACTAGTATGCAGGAATCTATAAATGAACTGCCAGTTTGGACCAGCTCTTCCAAACCCTCAGGCCAGCAAAGCATCCATGATACCAGTGATGGTGAGGCACCCCCAGCCCTGCCACCCTCCCATCCTGAGCTCTTCCCAGCTATTTTTAATCATCCCTCTTCTTTCTGAGGAAGAAAGAAAAAAAAAAAAAGTGACTTTCTGGAGGGGCAGAGAGAGGTTATTTGTTTAACTTTGTGGTTGTCTCTGTTGCCTGTAGGTCTGCGTGTGGAGCTGGCCAGGCAGTGCCCGGGAATCGGGGCGTTCTTCATAATTCTGCTTCAGTGGAAACATACTGTCCTGCAGTTAGCAGGAGAAAGGGAAAAAGAGCCTGAAGGCGCTGGAATAATTAAGCGAATGCAGTGACAGCTGTGGCAGGTCCTGGGCAGGACTGGCTCCACTGAGCTGAATTAATGGCATCAACAGCCCAGCATCTCCATTAACATTTGATCATTAATTATTACCCTCTGACAGTGAGATCTGAAACCTTCTTATGAGTGGCCTGTTATTAATCTACCTTACCTGCCCTGAAAATCGGGCAGCTCTCCCACCTAAACAGAGCAGCTCTGCTTTGTTTTTACCTCCTTGAAAAAGAAAATAGCAGTTGCTTTCAGGGTTAGGCTAGACAATAATACCCACAGAGCTACTTTTAAATTAATTAGGTGCATTCTTAAAGCATCAGCAACATTCCTGGCGTGTTCTTGTGTTGACTTTAACGTAATGGTTACCTCGTATAGGTTCCTGGCTGCCTGCACTTCACATCCTCAGAGGGAAGAGCCACAAGTGCTGCCTGTCATAACCAAATGAAGGGCTCAAAATGAGGGGTCTGAGTTGTTGTGCTTGTTGGGTTGTGAGGGTTTTTTTTAAAGCTCAGCACAGCTGAGAACACCAGCTTTTCAAGCAGTACAGAAACTGATTTGTCAAACCATACTCACAAACCTGCTGTCATCAGAAAACCTATTGAGGCACCTAAGCAAAACCTCCACATTTGGAGCAAAAAGGCAAATAAGTGTAAAAAAAACCTCAGGACCTTAGGCTTTTTTAAAAGTGGAAAACAATAGTGAAGGCCTAATTATAACACAAAATTTGCATTTAGCAGCCTTTGCACAGCCATTTGTATCTCTATCTTGCTAAAAGGGAGTTATAGGACATTAGGGGTTTTTTATTGTTTTGGTTTTTTTGTAAACCAGCACAACTTGCTAGTCCTATGAATACCAGTCAGGAAAAACAGAAGCAGGGGTGAAAAAGTAAATCTAATTCTGCACTCACTGCTGCGAAATCAGAAGCAAACATTTCCCAGACAGAGAGCACCAGGTTTGCTGCAGCATCACATGGGGGCCATGGAGCTTCCCCCTCCTCACCCCCTCCTCTCCCTGCAAGAAGGAGTTGTGAGTGCTGAATAGAGACCAAATCAGATTAGTTGCCTGTTTGACCTTTTCTCAAAGCTCAGGGCTGAGGAAGGTGCCCAGGCCGGGTCCCTTGCAGCACAGTGGCTTTCCTGATAAGAGAGGCACACGGACACGAGCAACGAGGACCTCGTGAGCTGTGAGGGGAGGAGGATGGGGGGAAAGAGGAAGAGTGTACAGGTGGCTTGAAGCCACACAGCCTGCTGCCCTCGTGTGCCTGAGCTGCCTGGCACTGACAAGAAGACAAAGGGGCCACGCTGGAGGTTGGGAAAGGATTGGGTTATCCCCCAGCGCACAGAATCACAGTCCCCAGGGTATTGCCAGGGACCCACCACACCCCGCTGCAAGACAAGGGAATAAGTCATCCTGAGAGCATGGTCTCTGTGAGGGCAATTTCAGATTCAGGATAGAAATCATAATAATTAGGAATATTCTTGGCATTCCTCCCCATACCCCCAGTATAAGGGGAAAAAAAAGAAAAGATTTAGAGAAAAAAAAAGTTTTCTACATGTTAAGACACCATCTCCTCTTCAGAGGCAGAGCTGTTCAGGCTGTCTCAGAGCTAACATAATGGGATATGTATTTTCAAAGGGGGCTGTGTTTCAGACCAGATGGTTTCTGTCTTCTCATAGAGAAACAGAGACTACACAGTCGCAGCAGTGTTCGGCACCGAGGCAGTGGCACCCACGTTTTGGGGACAGACAAAAGGATGATTCGTGAGAAACTCAGTATAACTTAGGAAAAAATTGTTTCAATCCCTTACTGTCACAGTTTTCTGTGAAACTGAGTATCATATATCATCACCAGTGATCACGCAGGCCTTATTCTGGTTTCACAAACACACCTATTAAAAGAACAGTGTGACAGTGTGCCCAGATTAGCCAAATAATGGACAGCAACTCTCCCACAGCCCTGAATTTTCAGGGATTGCCAGTATTTCACTGTTAAGCAGAATCTTTCAACAAAGGGTTTGAAGTATTCTTCAAGAAAACAAACACTGTTGATCCTTTTTATAGCCTGGAAAAAAATAAACATACCTGAAAAACAAGGGCTAGGCTTTTCTTTATTGTAGATAGCTGATATTTGCAATTTAGTTTTCCAAAATGATTAATTCCTCTCTTCCTGTGGCTTTTGCTGGAAAAGTGTCATGCACCATTTCAATCTGTTGCAACTGTACCTCACTGGGGTAGTCTATAATAATAAATATTTTACCTGAGTGTCCCTCACTTAAGCAGGAGTGCTCTGGAAGTCTGCGAAGAGCAAGTGGATGAGTTGGTTCCAAAGCAAGAAACAGAAACAACGAGGTAAAAGTCTCAGTTACGGCACGCATGAAAAGTCAATGTTTTTTCACTGACCTTTCACTTCCAAAGGTGAGGCTGGAATGGATTTCTGTAACCCTACAGGGAGTTTCGCTGCTTTCAAACCTTACAGGTATTTGGGAGGTTATTAAAGAAAACACCCACACCACGAGATGAGAGCTTGCACAGAAAACTTGGGATAATTAAAATGCCTAGCCAATTTTGCCCTCTGCCTTTCTAGCAAAGTGTTTTAATGAAGGGAGGGCTATTTCACTAATAAAAAACTCCAAGCAAAGTTATTCTACATATTTACATAAGGCTAAAAATTTTAATAGTTTTTCCATTGCCAGTAAAGCCCTCTCCTTTCCTTGATGTCTTGGTGTAGTAAAAATTACAGATTAAGCATTTTCTAATTTGATTTAGTGAACAGATGCATTCTTTGCAGAACAGGTCAAATATCCCGTTCCAAAACTCTCTAACATCGTGAAAGCATCACACAGAGCATCTTAGACTGAAATACATTAACGAATGCAAACAAATTTGGAATCAGAAATATGCTTAACTAGCCTGAAATAACCTGATTAGCTGGAGATCCAGTGCTCATTTTCCACAGACACTGACAACATTCATTTTTATTACTCTCTTCCAGAATAAATTTGTGTCCTAAAGTTACCCGTGCTGATGGGAATATAGCGTGTAAGGGAGACACCTTGATTAAAGCACTGCACATCAAGCTGCAACAAAAAAAAAGGATGTTTAACATCCCCCACCACACCCTGTAGATAAATGAAACAAGCTGAAATAAAACACAACCCCTACACCACCTAGAATTTAGGAATAAGACAAATTGGGGAGCACGAGTCTAAAGGGCACGACCAACCAGGTCAACTCCATAAAGATCTTCCCCAGGAAATCTCTTTGTGCTACTTTAATCAGACCAGAGTTCAGATGATGTGCAAAACTCCAGGCACACGTGGCCAAGTTTTCACAAATATCCCATAGATTATCTATCACCCCAGCAAATCCTTCCCTTTCAGCTGTTCTTGATCCATAATGCTGCAGTATAGTTAATGCCACATATGAACTCGATATACTCAATTGTTATGAATACCAGAGATTTACCAAAGCAATCAGAATATTATTTGCATTGTGCTTTTTTCTACCGGCTTTGCAAAGAACTGTGCTGTGTTGCTTTGGATTGGTATTAAAACAAAAGGATCAAGTTAACCTCTAATTGCACTGAAGTTAGAGATCTGAAATTCATGCAGAGAAAAAACCCTGATGAATAGCTTGAACCCGGTTCAAATATTTGGTGCATTTAGAGTGAAATGGGTATTTCCTCAAAGTAAGCAAGTTGAGTAATTAGCAAATCCCTAAGCGAGCCAATAACTTCCCAATTCTTTCTCCAAAACACAATACTTCCCAAATAGTTTGATGAGCAACTGTACCCAATGCACAATTTTAAAATCTTAACTGTAAGCTTAAGTAAAAGCTTTAAAAAAACTGTAAAGTAGGGGGGAGAAAAAAAAAAGGGAAAAATAAACAGATATCTTCACATAAGTTCTCCAGTATGGAGAGCCTTTAAACACATTCCTGTTTCTAAAGAGCATCAGATTGCATTAAAAAAACCAGAATTGTTAATCATGTTAAGGATTTGGCAAAAACCCAGAGAGATGGAAAGTAGGTCTCCAGTTTCCATGTGCTATTGGATAAATATAGCAGGGGTTTACATATTCCATATGTAACAGAGAACATCCCACTCCCTCTGGATCACCTGTGGGAGCAAGCATGCTGCACCTGAGGGTCAGGTCCTGCTCTGATGTTCCTCAGAACAACAAGGATAAAATTCCAGGCTCAGCAAAATTTGGATCAGCTATGAGAGGGTGTCAGATCCCAGACTGCTGTCTTTTTTTTAATGCCTGCTGTTTAAGTTACAATTTTTGGAGCTATGGCTGAAAAATCATCATGATGTTCATTAACGAGCGTGTGTTTTATTAAAGAGGCCCAGAAAATGGTTCTCTAGGACAGCCTCACATCTCATGCTGTGGGAACATGCCAGCCAGCCAGCCACAAGCCAAGCCTTAAGCCAAGCCTTAGTCATAAAAGAAAAACTTGGTCCTTAACAATAAATCATCAAGAACATGTTTTTCATACAACGTGTATTGTGCCAGCCAATAGCCCTCTTGTCACTTCGATGCCAACCAAATGAAATACAGATTAAACAAATTAAATTTCCTCTGCCATTGAAAGCAAACCAGGACAATGGATTCTAAGCACTGTGTGGTGTCATGGGAGGAGAGATGGGCATGGGGTAACAGATAGATTTGGATTTGCATTAACCCATCACAGGGCACTCTGTTGGCTTAGTCACATTTCTTCTCTGCTCCACGTGGTACCAAGTCTGTAGGACTGCCCTAGGAACAGATCTGTGAGGACACAGAGCAGATGAACTTTGCCTTCAGCCTCATCTGGAGAGACAACAGCCACTGAAAATTACAGGCTGTTATCTCTTCCCTGTAAATGCTGATTGTGCATTAGGACAACAAAAATTATACCAGGAGTTGCTATGGCCTGGCAAACTTTATCACTCCGGCAGAAACGAAGACCATGTTCTTTGGCTTTAGCTGGTAGATCTTCACTGGTAAGAAAACTCATGGACTGGGTATTCCCCAAACTCTAGGCTCCTGCACACTGTCCAGATTCATTCACTGACTCAACTTGGATTTGACCCACAGCCAGAGATCCACGGCCCCACCATCACTGGAGACTCCTGAATCAACAAGAATGTCTGTAGAACATCAGAAACCACATTCCCAGCAGCTGCATCCCCAAAATCTGTTGCTGTTTCCATCCCTTATCCACCTATGCTCACTACAGTCCACGTGTTAAGCCTCCAAGTGTTGCCACATTACATAATTTTTCTTGACAAAGAGGCTTTCAGAAATGGGCCAAATCCATCTGTGCACTGTTAGTGCAAGTGCAATTACAGCAAGAACCTGTTCTCCTTCCTCTTAACTATCAGATCCATAGAACTATAGAGGCTTTCAAGATCCACTTTGTAACCATCTAATTTTCCACAGCTTTCTTTAGTCAGATGCTGGAAATTGGCAAACAGCAGGTAGTAACTCCAGAAAAACACATCTCGAGGGTGCCTGAAAACTGTATTTCTCTCAGATTGCACACCAGACAGTAAAACTGCATCCTGCATCTCAAGCCACCCAAAGTGACCAGTTATCAGATCAATAGGCAGGAATCTTGCACAATTACACTTGCAACTCACGTGTCACTGCACAGAAATTCCTGACTTTCTACTTCTTCATCAAACTTTCCCTTCATTTATTATTTAATAAATTGCCTATTGGAGCTCTAATTGTAAACATTTCTTAAAGATATCAAACCTAGAAGTGTGCTAGAATGTTTCCCACCTCAGGCTTTAATGAGTTTACAATACCTTCAGCCCATATGCTTCAAAAACGTTATCCTCAATTATGTAACAGGAGGTGCTCTGCTGATATCTGTTAACAGCTAGAACAGCTGTGGTTTTTTGCTTTTTTGCACTGCTCAGGAGCAGCAGCAAGTTCAGCTTCCTTTTTTTCTTTAATTTGGTTGCAAAACCTCCGAGCCGAACAGGTGTGTGCAATCATGAACCACAGCGATGAGCCCAAACTGCTGCTTTTCTAAAAATTCCACCAGTCAGTGACACACACTGGTCAAGGTTGCACAACCTTGTTTTCCACAGGCTGTTTCTGATGATTCATTGCCCTCACGGAGGTGAGTTTCAATTATCGTTAATACATCTTTTTTTCTGGTACTGTACTAAGAACTTCCTCATTTTCATCTCTTCTCTTCCTCTGTCCCCCAGCTCTCCTAATTTAAGTGAGTTTCCTTGTTAATCAAGAAACTTACCTTGAACATTAAAGAAAAAACATCTCCCCATGTGTGCCCAGAGCAGACTATAACAGCAGAAAATTCCCCATATATTTGTATCCTCATTGGGCTGTATGAAAATGCTCTTCATTCCTTCACCTCTCACGAATAATTGGCAGCAGCCAAACACTTTGTGTTGTAGTGGGATTGTTCTGCAAGAGACACTTTTCCAGAGCTACCAAACTAATTTCACTTATAGGTGAGCTTATACTTCCACTGGAATCAAAAGGGAGAACAATGACATGAACTTGACTGCCTCGTGTTCCTGCAATTCCCCATTCCCTAATTTTCTTGTCATTTGAGGTCTTCTCACTTCATCTTAACAAAAGAAGAGTTGTGAAAAAAAACCCAACAAAAAACACCAGGAAAAGCTTAAATTTAAGCAGCCAAATTTCTTACGAGTTATTTTGTCAGTGTAACCTCCATTTCCTTTCCCTAGGTCTCCATCCCCACCTAAGTGTCAGCACACTACTGCAGATAAGAGGAAATATGTGGAAAAAACTGGGTCTTCAGGAGGTCAGACAACACCAAGAGCTGCAATTGTATAAGCTGACATCAGACAGATCTCACTTATTCTTCACGAATTCTGTCTGCAAATACATCAGATATTTTGTTTTATAAAAGGTAATAACAGCTGCTTCCCAATGGAGAGACAGGAGCTGGTACCTCGAGTGCAGCTGTCTCTGCTCAACGTGCACTAAACATCCCACGTGGGTTCCCACAAATATTCAAATAAGGCATCACTCAGGGCAGAAATAGGTTTTTCTTCTTCATGGATGCTGTGCTTTCACGAGGTTTTCCAAACCTACGTGTTTACAGGCACGTCCTTCCCATGGAGCAGCCACACCAGAGAGGGAAGGGCTTCAGAAGGAAGGGGTAGAACCTCCCTCTGCTCCTCCATCTGCTTCCCTTCACCCCACTCATGGTTTCCGAGAAGTCCAGCCTGGCTGACACGATGGAGGGAGGCAGGGGAAGCTCTGCTGAGCTTGAGCAATTCTGGAGTTCTCAGAAGCACTTACAGTTTATCAACGCGCACTTCGTATCAAAGGAGTTTAAGGCCTATCCAGAGGCAGCAGGATGCAGAACCTAGGTCTCAGTTTTGGATTTCAAGAGGTAAATCCAAGATGGACACTTAAGATCAAGTGTTTTTCTACAGCCAAAACCTATGAAAACTCAAAAATCCCACCTGGCGTGAACCTCTGTTGTTAGGCATCTAGTTATCTTAAAGGGCCTAAGCACATTCCTTGCTGGAAGTCCTCAGAAAGATGAAGCTGAAAGGATCTGGATGCCCTGTCCTGGGGTCTGACACCTTAGCAGGGAATGCATTTCCCAGACGTCTCCCAACACAGCACAGAGGCGTGCACGTGTCTCTGCACATCTTCTCCTCCAAACACCCTGCAAGTCACATGTGCTGACCCTCTGCAAAAACAAGGTCGTTGCAAAGCAGCCACGCCAAAATACAAGACCATGAGGTCTGTTTCAAGGGAAGTTGGATGGCAGCATCCAGGACATTTAGAAAGAAGGAACAGAAACTTTTTTTTCTCCGAACTTTTCCTTTGGAACCCCATGACTTCAGATTTTGCAAGTGCATAGGGAAAGATACATGTGCATAGAGAACCTGTGATTCACTATGCTGCAGTCTGTAAATTTAACTCCTGAATCACAGAATCTATCACTGTAGAGCAATTCTCCACCAACTCAAATAGCCAAAGAGAAAATATATATATAGAGAACAATCAGAGAAACAGACATTAAGGTGTGTCAGACTCTTCTTTCCTACAAAGAGGGGCATAAAATTTCTAATTGATCATGTAAATTTTGAAATTTGACACCAGCCACTGCCACCTTCTACTTAAGAAAGATACAAAGAGACAAAGATAAATCTCCTTGATAAAAATGATGGTCTGACCATTGCTCATCTGTGGAAGACACTGCAGCCAGACACCAAGTCCACATTTAACAGCTTTCATGCACTGACCTGATTCTTAATGGATGTTTTAATAGATGGCAGTCTATGTCCCTGCATATAAAATAAAATAAAACAATCATCACAATCATGTCTACTTCAGAAGTTATTAGAAGCATATTGGATGCATACTGCGTTCATGGAGTGCTCACAACAGGACCACAGAATGGTTTGGGTGGAAGGGATCTTAAAATTTGCCCAATTCCACCCCTCTCCATGGTCAGACACACCTTCCTCTAGACCAGATTGCTCCAAGCCCCGGTCAACCCAGCTTTGAACACTTCCAGGGATGAAGAATCAAGAGCTTCTCTGGGGCCTCATCATCCCCCCAGGGAAGAATTTCTTCCTGGGAACACATATCGGGTTTGCATGGCCTGGTTTTTGGCAGCAGGTGTAGCTTTACCAGCACAGTCCATTATGGGAGGCCTTAAGAGCATCAGTCAGCACCTGCAGTGCTGCTCATGTCACCCACCATCCCTTTCCCCTCATACAATAACTGTGCATTTTAAAAAGGTGGATCAGACAAAACATAGCTCACAGCACTTTACAGACGCAGGAACCTGAGCTTTCCTGGGCAGTAAAACACACACTGGAGAAAGACAACCTGCGTGATATAGACAGATTATCTCAAATATCAGGTGTAAAATTACTTCTCCAGCAGTCACAGAATGACTTAAAATCTGGTTGCCTTATTTCAGTATCCTAAATCCTGCTCTACAGCTACCAGAGCAGCTGGCATGATCCCCTCTTTGCTCAGCAATTTAAGGAAAAATAATAAGTTGACTACAGCAGCATTAGTAACAACTGCTTTTCTTACTCACATCTACACTCCCCAAAAAGGCAGAGAGAAAAGAAAAAACAACACAAAGAAAAGCAAAAAACTCCTCTTCTTCAGGGGTCAGAAGGTAAGGGCTTCAATTCATTAGAGAAGACAGCTTCCTTGGCTTTGCATCACCTTAAGGCTGAAATTCAGGATGTACCTTTTCGTATTCCCACCAGAGCAAGTTTTAGAGCTGCTTCTCCTCAGAAGGATACAAACACTATTGATTTTTAGTTCTCTTTTTTACTCCATGTCAGTACTATCATATACATGGCTATATAATATCATAATTGCCCCGCTGCTTTGAGATTTTGAACTGCTGTGGAAAATGCAAGGAGACAACAAGGAAGTTTGGCAGCCAAAAAAATCAGGATTTTTTTGTGGAGGTGAGCTGCCAAGTCAGAGGTTTTTTTTTGGAAAGAGACAGGAGAAAGGGGCCCCAACCAATTTATGGGTGTCCAGATCATAGCAGAGGCACCAGGTTAGCAACAGTCCATGTCACATCCAGGCAGATTGGGTAATTTCTTATTGCATTTCATTATTTATGTGGCACAGGATAGAACAGTGAAAAACGTATTTCTAGAAGGCAAGGGAGAAAAAAAGAATTACTAGGATTCTTTTTTGAGAATTAAAGCAGAAGAGGTTTTTTCCCTCCTCTTTAGTGATTCTGCTGGAATAGTCAGTGTCAGTAAGGTATATTTGCACACAATTTTTTCATAGAGAAAAAGAGTACTTTGAGTCAATTTGGCTACATCTGAAGCGATGTGTAAGTGTTTGTACTGCTGGTTAAATTCTTTGATTACTTCTCATTAGGGATCAGGGAGCAGTGATTTGGTATTTCAAACACTTCAAGTTCAGCCCAAAATCAGATTTATGTCAGTCCAATGTAGGGTTAGTAATTTAATTTAAGGCCATGGCTACAACTCACAAAAGTGGAGGTGTGATCAGATTGCATATTGGACACTGAATTGTGGAAATGAAGCTCACAGTTTAAATTCAGCTCAGCTCGAGGAGAGAAAGGATGTTACTGTATTTACCGACTTCATCTTTTGGCGGAGAAATAGAGGCTATATGCATTTAGGACTTCGGATTCTGGTAGCTACGTACGTTTCTGAAATATTTTTAAACACATATTACTACATTTCATCTGGTTCTAAAGTGGATGTGTCATAATAGAGGTCATCAGCTTCTGTCTGAAGCCTGCTGCATCATGCAACTTTAGTTACAACACTGAGTATTAGCTCAGTAATAAACCCTCCCATCTGAGATAGGGATTCAGATAAGACCCTCATTTGACTTCATGTTTTCACTCAGTCTTTAAACTCCATCCTGTCAGAGGAGTGCCTGGATTTTTTGCTAATAAACATTCAGAAAACAGCACATTTGAAATCAAACAGGAAAAAAAAAAAGGTAGCAAATAGTATAGTTTTATTTTTTATCTCATGCACTATAGGAGAAATGGAACAGTGCAAGATCCTAGTTCTAAAAATGCTCTTTTCTACCAGCTTATCAATAATCAGCAGTAATTATACAGCTAAGAACCGTCCTGAGCTGCAGCTCCTCCTTACAAGGAAAATGTTATTCTTCTCTAAGTGACACAGAAAAAGTCATATTTTATGGCACATATATATATACATGTATATATATATGTGTGTGTATGTATTTAAAATCATCAATTTTCATTTAGTAATGTGTCAGAAGTGTTAAAAAATTCTGCTAAAGATTTAAGTGTTAAAAAAAAATTGCCCAAAATACCACTAAGTATATAAAATAAAATTTAAAAAGAGAAAATTTATTTCAACATTTCCATGAAATTTGAAGTCTTCCCTTAAAAAGATGATTATGCAGGCATTAAATGCCAGGTAAGTAGAACATTCACAAGTCAGAGTTGGATGTTGGAGAGCAAAGAACTCCTGAAAAGCTCTCATGGTATACAAGGCAGCAGCACTTTTTACCCCAAGTAATTCCAGATTTGTCTGTTAAACCCTGTATTGAGGTCTTGTTTCAAAGCTCATCTTAATAAATGGCAAACCCCATTTCCAGCAAGAGCACGAGCATTGTTTAGGCCTCAGTGCTCCCCAGAATCAAGGGGGCAAACTCCAAATTCTTAGTTTTGTGGAGTTATTCTCAGTGGTGGGTCTCATACAGCCTCCTCAGAGAAAAATTAAGGTTGGGAAAAACGCCCAAAATAGAGTCTAACAAACATCCCTCTGCTCAGTGGCTGGAATATCTCTTGCTCTTGTTTTATGGCACCTCACCTGCTGCAATATTCACTGTCCCATTGCTTGTAGCAAAGTAAATCCATCAGGGTTGTAAAGCTCACGGGCTGCTACTCCCAGTTAACAAGTTATATTTAGCTCAGGCTCAACATTCCTGGTTTTGATACAGTCTCTTTACTCCACATTCAAAGGTAATGGGTTCTTCTATTAAAATTTTATCAGACATCTATAAATGCAGCAGTTGCTCTAGACTGCATCACACAAAGGGAAGAAAGAGGGAGAGACTGATAAATCTTAAAGATTTTATTATTAATACGGGGAGAATTTCCTTTGTTTGTCGCGACGTGTTTTATTGGCCTGCTCACCACCGTTCAATTTAGATTAAAAAGCAGGAAGATTGTTTCCCCAAACGACAAGTGTCGTAAATAAGCACAAGCAGGGAAATTCCTGCATTTATATCCCAGAGAGATATGCTGAACTACCTGTGCAGAGCCAGGCTGAGGGGCAGAACCTGCAGGTTCAGGGGGAGCCAGCCCGCGTTCCACCGTCCTTGACAAACGCAACCGCGCGGTTCCGCCGAGTTCTGACCTACTGGTGCTGCTCCAGGTTACACCGGGTCACGTCTGGTCTGTGATGTGACACGATGTGACATGGTTCCACGAGAGGCTCTGCACAGAGCAGGCAGGTGCCCACAGGAAGCAGACACTCGGTGACCACCAGCTCTGAGCCGTTCTGCCCGGACACTGAGGTAGGTAATTAGTAAGCAAAACAACGCCCTGCAACATGCTCGTTCCCACTCGGTTGTTTCCTATAAAACATACCCCTAAAAAATATTTTATTGGGGCCCTTGGTTGAGATGGTTCCGTGTTTGGGTGTTATGATACTATAAAGAGTGAAATCACCTGCCTCGATAAACCGTGTTGCATCTTAATTTGGTAGGCAGCGTTCAAATATTGGCATATGAAGGGACGCCAGCTAGGTAGAATTTGCATTTTATTTTGGTGAATAAACCTTTCTATAATGTTGTCACGAGCTGAGCACAACATTTATAGCCAAAATAACACTCTCTTCACCCCCGAGAAGGCCCACAGCCCAGCAAGTGCTGATGGTTACTTCTGCACGGTAAATGGGAAGCAGCTACATTACAATTCATTACCAAGCAACAAAAGAAAAGCTTGTCATGAAGCAGCAAACTTACTTTGCGTGCTTTTGCAAACTGACATATTATGACTTATCATAGGAACATCAACATTACTGTTTCTGATTGTTAATTGGCAAAAAAATTCTACAGCACATTTCAACAGTTATGTCGTTTGATTTAATTTGTAATTACCATAAAGAGCCTCATGGATTAACATAACTCATGGTTCTTCGATGAAGGTCTGCTAATCTCCTTCTTTTTCATAAACTATGCATTGAAAAGCATCCTGTCTCCCCAACCCAGTCGGTTTCAAGTGAAAAAAAAAAATACCAGGAAAATCTGCCCATTTCTTAGTTTGGAGGCACTTACTAATAAGTTTATTTTTAATCAATTAATTTTACTTCCTTCAAAGTGCCAACAAAAAGAACAGTTCAGAAATCCAGTCGGCAATAGATATTTTTAGGTGTCATATGAACAGCAATTTTAAAAAGACACCAAAAGAAAAAATCTCTCCTCAACTCACTACCACAATTATCATGAGGTGATTTGCTTATGTAGCTCTGCGAGGAAAACACACAGAAGAAATTGAGAGCACTCACTGACCCCCAAATCTTGTATCCCCCCCTGCAAACAGAGGACTAAGGGTAACACACTGGTCTGTGAAGGCAGCAGAAGGCCTTTCTCTCCTCCATCCATGCACCAGGTTCCTGCTGCCCCTGTAGATTTTGCTGCTGTGATTTGGTATTTAATTGGAGAAGCACTCTCCCGAGCGCAGAGGCGAGTGAGGTGTGACAGTGGTGTGAACCTGAGCAGCTCACACACACCTTGCAGCACATTGCCCCTGAGCCTGCCCAGGGACACGGCTTGGAACCTGAGGATTTTTGAGGTCTCCTCCGACTCAAACCAGTCTGTGACTGTCAGCGAGCCACAGGTGCGCGTAAGAAAAGGCAGAAGAAGCAGATGTGTGACTGCAGGGGGAAAGGGTGATAACAGCCCCAGTCAGAAGGCATTCAGTCCAAGGCGGCCTTGTTTTATATTTAGGTATTCCTTGCCTATAGTTTTAAAAGCATGTGTGCAAAATGAGCAGCTTTATTTTGCCCTTACAGGAGAGATGTTCCCAGCCAACCGAAGGGGGATGATGTACTGTAGACTGACAAGGGCTGCTAGGCTCGATCACCGCAAGTGTTTCAAACTGTGGGAGAGCTAAACACAGAGTGAGAACGTTTTATTTTTAAAAAGCCTGGCAAGCCATGCTCCCCATATAGCTCACTTCCTCCCAGAAACTTTCCCTAAAATATTTTTGTTTGATATTTTGATCCAAGTCCTTATCGGATCCAAATCCGAGGCTCCTGACATCTGCTCCCATCTTTTCTGGAGAAGCTGGAGCCTTCAAAAGCAGGTAACTGCTGCCTCTGCACCCTGACTGCAAACACTCTCAGAGTAGTGACAATGGTCTGTTCTCAGCTGTCAGCGTTTACCAGCTACTACCCACTTCTCCAAGCTCCAGCCCTGCCATATGCTCAGTGCAGAGTAGCCCCTGATGATGTGTTGTAACGAGGATGATCCTGTTTAAAGGTTTGTGCACAATACAAAAATAAATATCGGCGTTATTGGCAGCGGCAGCAGCACACAAAATCGTTTGCCTGAAAACTCCTCTTACTAATAGACATGGATTTCAGTCACTTTTTGTCTAGCCAATTTTAACTGTTTGAGCTGGCAGTGCCATGCCAGGTATCTGTTTGAGAGACAGATGCTTTGGAGACACTTCAGCTCAAAAAAGTTGAGGCATCTCTTTGATGAGGGCTGGGGAGAGGAAATGCATTGCCTTGCCCAGAATAACAGCAAGGCTTATTCTTGCCAAAGATCCTACCACTATTCCAAGTAGGAACTTGGGATTCAGCAGAAACAGGGGTAGTTCTTGTCCAGGATCACCCATTTGCCTTTGGCCAGGTTGTTCATATTTACATCTCAGGTTTGTGAGAGATTTTAAATTTTTTTTCTTTTAAACTTCTAAAAGTTGAAATGTATTTTCTCACAAGCCAAACCTATCTCCTCTCAGGGTTTTCTAAAGCCATTTGCACAGCATGGGAGAGTTTTGTGCTGAGCTTAGGGCTACAGGAGTGAAAAAAAAATTATCAGCTGCAAATGCTGCTCCTGGATTTATATCTAGAGCAAACACAAATTTACGCTGTCAGTGCTTTTCAGACAGAAATTAAATAAAAGTGGGGTTAAGGGGAAATCTGGAGAAAAAGAAACTACAAGTCTGCTAAAACAGGATAAAGGTAGAAGAAAATCTGATCAAGACAAGGTGAAATGCTGGGTACCAGACAGGGTGGAGAAGGCTCTGAGTAGAGTAGAAAGAGGAGTATCCCCAGCATGGATGCAACAGCAATCAGTCTACAGGTAAAAAACACCCTGCAAGGGAAGTGGGATAATGCTTTTGTTTTACACTCAGATTGTCCACAGAAGAGCCCACATGAAAAAGCTCAGAGTGTCAATGTTTGGCTTTTCAAACCACAGACTTTTTGTTTCTCCATCCTCACAGAAACATCTGTCTGGCTGTAACCCCTGCCTCGCTCACATCACACTCCCAAACATTTACCCCAGCCAGCGCGGCAGAGGATGTGATCAAACCCTGTCATAACGTACACACAGAGAAGGCTGCTGCATGTGTATACAACTGGGGTCACACAGGCGTTTTTTCTGACTTTTGAGTCTCAAGCACAGCCTGATTTTGTGCTGTGCAAGCATAGGATGCACACACCCAGGAGCCTCCCCCCGGGATGGGGTGCATTTGGGAGCAGCATCCTACACCGAGGCAAAGTCTCAATGGAGTCTGCGGGAGCTGCAGGGTGCTCAGCACTTTTGAAAAGCAGAACACTTATATTTAGACTCTTAAATGAACTTCACAGCCTAAATTTAGGCTCCTATTTCTGACACCAAATAAAAAAAGAAAAAAAAAAAAAAAAAAAGAAAGGAAAAAAAAAATCCATATGAGCCTCCAAATTTAGAGCTGGGTACCTCGACATAGTCATGTCGGAGTGAAATGTAAACCTTGCACTTCGGCCCACATTCCTATCAAGTTGATTTCCAAAAGGGGAAGCGATCAAGCATGCAATATTTTAAAAGGAAAATAATAATCCAGACTCGCTCGTGTGAATTCCTTACATCCTGCTTTATTGCTAGCTGCGAGTCAATTGATTTGGATCTCACTTGCAGCCTCTTACACAACTGTAACTTCATCAGCTCTAACGAAAGCAAGATTTCTGCAAAAAAATTTCCATCTCAACTTCAGCTGTTAAATCATATTTCCAAAGGGAACAGTGGCATATAAAAAAGTTTTAGTCCCAGCAAAGTCGGCAGGGATAAGGCCCCTAAATCCATGCTGAAGTACTACACACCTTTCAATTTTGACTCATATAAAATATCACTGTGCAAATATTTTCCATTTGCAGGAATCACCTGCTCCTGACAGCTTCTCAGGGAATTTTTCTTCACATGTAATACAATCTAAACATATGTGTTGCATTAAGTTGGGTTATATCAGGTCATGCCACCTGACACAGTATATCCCAACATAATCTAATGCCATGTAAATCATTCATTACAATAAACCTAAGGGAAAAAAAAAAAAAGAAAAAGAAAAAAAGCCAACTTTTCTCCCACCTCACAGGCAGCTGCAGCAGATAAAGTGTCTATATTTTCATAAAGGGCCAGGTGAGCATGTGTGTTTTGGTGTTATTTTAAGACATTTCACTACATCTCCATTTCCATGGTGGCCACAGCTACAGCCCCCAGCTTGCCGATAACAAGTGGTGAAAGGAAGGGAAGGTTTAGGACTTAGTTTTAGAGAATATTTTCATAGCTAATATATGCTACAACAAAAGTAAAAACGTCAGATATATTATAACAGAGCCATAAAATTCAATGCAGGTCCAAAGCTCAGTGAAAACCAACAGAGGAACAGGTGAGAGGGCAGCCAAAGGGGATCAGCTGTCCCAGGAGGTGAACACAAGCCACGGTGCAAATCCATTCCCATAGGGGCCAGATTTCAGGTTCTCCCACCTCATCTTAAGCAACAGAAATAAGTAATTCTGCATCACTTCATCAACTTTACCTAACCGGAGGTGATCAGCCTCTTTTACCAGCCCCACTGCTGCTCCCTACATAAAACTGGGGAGGCAGGAGGAGAGAGAACCACAGTGCAGGTTATCCCCTGCAGGAGACCCACTCCCATCCTAGAGAGGTTTCTATATCCCATTCACTCTGCACAACATTTCATCTCCGTGCAGCTCTCAGAGCTGGAAAAATTATTCTTGGGGTTTTAAAGCAGGCATTGAAAATCAGCAGTTCTTCCATAAATATTAAACTATCACACTCATTATGACAAAGGCATCTGCTGAAGGCGATTATTTGTCTGAACAGCCCACACAGCGTAGGTAGAACATGGGTTATGTTAAGAGCCTGTTGTAGGATGCAGTCTTGTATCATTTTATAAAGTAGGAATTTTACATCCAAAGGGTAAAGCTTAATATCATGAATTATAACCGTAGTAAGTTACTGCTGATTTTTTTTTATTTTGCAATTCTGTATTTTTAAAATTGTCTACTTATCTGCTAGAACTGCACTGAATTGGATTTAATTGCCAGCAGATTTTTACTTATAGCAATAGGAGTGTCTTGTGAGTAGCTACAAAGGGATTCTTACAGGAGCAGGAAAATAACATCCTTTTTACACTGAAACACACAATTACTGCTGATGTAAAAATGTTAGTCTCACAGGCAAGCATGAACTCTGCTTACAATTGAGATAATTTCAGCTGAACTGGCTTTAAACTCAAATTCATGCTAATGAAGAGACTGCAAACACACCTTGAACCCTAATTCAATAATGAGATCAACAATTACACTTAAAGGTTACTTAAGACTGCAGCAGTGTGAACAAAATCCTTTTGATCACCTGTATTGTGCTGTTCATTATTTTCTTTGATGAAAAGCACTTGGTAAAAGAATAAAAGGAAGTACAATATTTATACCTTATTAAAAAGTGCATTAGCAAATCAGCGCCCTCAGAACACCTACATTAAAAAGAAAACATCATCAATATTTGATGTCTGTCTTCCTTAACAACAACAAAACTTTCAGCCTTGGATCCACTGCAGTTCCCAAAAATGCCATCCTTTCTCCAGCAGACCCACATGCTGGCCATTTTCTCACACTTCTTTGTTTCCATCTTTGTGTGGCCCTTAGAAAACAGAAATCAGCATTTGTGAACGTGCAGTTTCAAGAGGTGAGTGGCAAGAGACATTTTAGCGAGCAAGAGGAAGGCAGTTATTTGACTTGGTGATTTCAACACTGCTCTGCGTCGGGAGGGAAAATGGCACGAAGACATCGTGCTAGGCAACAGATCATGTAAACATTTCCTATGACAGTCTTTCATCATCTATAGGAACATTTACACTGCCAGATCTTGTCTTCTTTAAAAATGTCAGCTCGGTAAGTTTGATGCACATGTGCTCCTTCTGTAAGTGTCTGCTCAGGCAGACAGTTTACTAATTTGTGGCTCAGTAAGCCTTCCACTGCACCGAGCACCTTGAGGTTAGCACATCTCTAATCATTATTTGATAACAGAAATCTGTAAGCATCACATCCCTGGTAACAAGAACATTGTATCTTAGCAACCAGCCTTGATATTCAAACAATTTCATTAAAGCGTAGCACCTCTTAGCAGGTGGGTGAGTGCGGGTGTTGATAAACATTTATAACATGATCAACCATTGTGTTTGCCAACACTATAATCATCATGACAAATTTATGAATTTGTTTACAAGCTCTTAGGTACCAACCTAAGTAGGTAAACTACCTCATAGCACGCTTCTGTGTCTATAGATAGAGGCACATTATGAGATTTGATGCTTCTTTAAATTGAACATATTGGGGAGAAGGTTAACAGATGAACATCACATGTCACCGTAAAAATCACCATTTAAATTAAACCACAAAGGATGTGTTAGAGCAAGGGCAAGGATTATATTTCACCCCCAAGAGAGCAAAGAAATTTAAAGTTGAAACTGTCTGTAATCTATTCCCAGGTCTCCAACAGGGCAAAAATGTGGACACTGTGCCCCAGCCCCACATGGAGGAACCTGGGGGTTACCCTCACCATACTCAGAGAGCAGTGGCTTCCTAACCTCAGCCAGACCCTGCCAAAGGGAGATATCAGGATAACTCATCTGCCTCTCAAGAGAAAGGGCCAACGCTCAAATTATTCCAGTTCATCAAACACAGCACACCTACACCTAAGAAGGATGATTGGCTTTGAAGAAAGCAAATCCACCACCTTATTTGGGAAATGCAGCCTGGACACCCTCAGTAATGCTCAGCAAAAAGGCCTTACATAAATGCATCTTCTGAAGTGGAAGCACCACAGGCCAGATTGGCTAAATTTTGCTTGTAGAAACACAGGAAATCCTGCTCAGTGCTGGGTTAGAGCCCTGCCCCTTGCTATCCCAGGAAAGCTCATCATATAATGCTGTTCACAAACTACTTAGCTTCATCTTGGAATGAGTTAACTTTTTTAACCCCATAACTTCCATGGGAAGTTTTTTTTCTGGAATTTAGATAATTTGAGGACTCTTAATCTGGGGCTGATTTTATTTATGGCTCTTGAATATTCGTTTGTTCTCATGCCAATACTGTCATTTCACTGAGACCACTCAACCCTTCTTGGTGTTTACATCCCCTTTTTTTTTAAACACAGAGCAATCATGACCCCTCTTAGTCTTCATTGTTGCTAGGCTAAACAAATTGTGCTCTTTTATGGCTGTGTTACATCAACACAAACCCGTGGAGGGCATTAGGTTTGCTCTTTTGTAATCAAAACCAGCATTTGATCTCATGAACTTAAATGGAAATATCCTTCTAGGGGTGTTACTTTCTAAAGTGATTTCCAGTGTTGAGTTGCTGCCCAGAGGGGCAAGGGGGAGAGAGAGGGGACAGCCAGAGAAAGTGAACTGGCCAGCCCAGGGTCAGACAAACTGACTGCTCTGTTTGCAATTCCATGTGCCAGCTGAAGTCACTCAGGTCCTTTGGAGGGCCACACTTTGTGCAAGGGTTTTAGTCGCCAACCTAACTTATGAAACCACTTATCTACCCAAACCCACAGAAAAATGTGAGTCTCTCCACCCCTTACTTTCCCTGCAAGGTGAAGTCACCTTTACCACATCCCAGGGCTCTCTTAGAGCAGCACCCTCAGGCAGCAGCATCTCCCAGGCATGGATCACAGAAACTCGGGTCCAAAGACACTCTCAGATTCAAATTTCACAGTCTTACATCTATAGTTCTCACCAAGCCAGCCTGTGGTTGGAAAGCCATACCTAGAAAGTTCCAGACACTCCTTTTCTGTGAGCAAAACCTCCTCAGAGCGTTATCCAGCCAGATGCCTTTCTGCATTTGCAGGGGAGCAACATGCCAGGAAGCAAACAAAGGCAACAGGAGTGGCAAAAAGATTTAAGATTAATGGGTAGAGAAACAGAATACGTGTCATTCTCCAGCTTTATGTCTGATTAATGGATATTTTACGACAAGGAATCAGAAGAAAAATTCTTGGAACAGTCAAGAATTCCTTGATGCTTCAATCTAGCCTTCAAGCCGACCTGTTCCCCTTTTCAGTGACTGGTTTGCACTAATTTTTGCAGGCAAACCCAATAAATAATAACCTTGCTCGAGCTGCAACGTGTGTTTAAAATTTACCAAAAGGTGGGAGATGGAATGCAAGCAGGAGGAAAACAGGAATATGAAGTTTGTACCTTGTACCTACGGCACCCAAGGTAACACCACCGCATCACTGATTTCGCACTGGGCACGTTACATCAGGCTACTAATCTACCTGAAATACCTGGGGCCAAGTGAAGCGTTCTGAAATAGGTAACTGAGACTCCCTTTTGGAAATCAAAGTCACCCACTGCAAAAAAAGGAACAACCCATTTTGTCACTGTAGCTTGTTGTCTTTGTGGTTAACTCTCCTCCCAGTGCTAAGATCCAATGATAACCCACCTGAAGAAAGAAAACCCACCTGACTCAGTCTAATATTTTGGTGGGGTTTTTCCCACCCCTCTTTTCCTTTAAACCAGCTGTCCAGGTTTGTAAAGCTGCATAAGTTTTAATTAGGTATCTTAAGGCATTAAAAAAAAAAAAAATCAGAGACAAGAACTAAGGACTGCAGTAAGCTATGGAAAACACTACACACACATTTTAGCAAACCAGTGCCAAATATACATACACATCAATCATATATATAAAAAATATACCTATACAAACGTGATGCAGTTCCACACAAAAAAAAGAAACCAAAAAAAATGAGGGGAACCTATTTTAAGCAGAAGACCAAGTAAATCCATATTTTCTCATACAAACAGAATGCAAATTTAATTTCCAAAGGTACACCTTTTTCTGTTATCAGACAATATTAAAAAAAAAAAACTGGCCAGCTGTGGCTCCTCACACCTCAATTTCACCTTCTATAAAATGAGAAAACTTGAATCTCTATCTCCTTTCCTGAAAGCTATCATTTTCAGAGCACTCTGAACCTGAAGTTATTTTTGGAGTAGTGTCTTCAGAACAGGCTGAAGAAACACCATAAAGAGCAACATTACTTGCACGCAGAAGTCAAATTCATATTCTTTAGCAGAAATCTCTATGCTCTGCATTTTCATAGCACAACAGAGTCTGAGCTACAGAGTGATGACAGCATTAAACTGGAAAGAAATCTTCTCCTTCCCCTTCAGCATGTTTCTTTTGCAGGACACGTGTTTAGCAGTCAAAGAAGAGAAACGAATGAGTATTTGTAATGCTGTGAGAAATTTCGAGTCTGGGTTAAAATTTCTAAACGCAGCTTGAAATGGGACAGGTTTAGAAGAGAGAAAGAAGACTTTGAGGTGGCCTTCAGGCAGTGTTGCCATGCTCTCCACCCACACACTATTCATAGAAAAATCTTTTATTTTGGGTTACTATTTTTCCAGCAGCCTCAGACTGCACCTATTCCCCATGAAAGGTCAGTAAAGGTGCACGTGAAGCCAAAAGCTGGTGAAAAACCTCCCTTACTGCACTGTCTTGTTTGCTAATACTCCACTACACCAACTTCCAAGTCTGTCCCACATCCCTGCCACACAGAGGAAGCCACCTGACAACACTTTGCGGCCACACAGGGCAGCAGGCAAGGACACACAGTGCCCAGGTCAGCCAGAAACAGACACGGGGCCGATAATAAAACAGGGTTCCACAGCGGCAGCAACCACTTCACACCCCCACGGGCTGGTTAAATATTATCCCTGCTCTGTAGTTTGGGAAAACTGACGGAGATTGTGCTGAGGCTGAGTGGAGTCACTCATCAGATGTGGAGTTTGGTCTCCTTGGATTGAGGTCTCCATTTTTATATCCACAACAAATGCCAAAAAAAGGGAGGGGGATGTTTTCAAATAGAGATTTCTGGGGGGTGAGAGGGGCAGTTTCTAATGCTTTTATGGCCTTCCCCAAAGCAGCTATAGGGCTGCTCAAGAGTTTTGGCTCACAAAAGGAAAAGGAGCACATGCTGAGGCCACCTGTGGCTCCACATTCCCCTCTTTCATTCCTCCTTCCCTCCTTCCTGGGGGAGCTACTTACAAAGAGACACACCATGGGTCTCTGGGAGGTCCCATAAATTTGAAATTTCTGTGATTCAAACTGCAGCAAGCTGTTTTTACCCATACTGGGCCAGGAGCAGCAGAATGGGGAGAGTGTGCTGAGAAACAGGGTCCTACTGCACCAGCTGGGGGTAACATTTTCTTACAACCAGCACAAGATGCCACAGCTGATGCCTGAAGATAAATATACACCCTTTCATATTTAACCAGCATATTTCGCCTTTTCAGCACAATACTCAAATCTGTTTAATTTTCAAACTGCCAGTTCAACTCTTCCTGACATTTTCAGTGGAGAAGGGCAAGAGAACCAGGGCTGAGGATGCCCACGCAGAGCACTGCAGGTGACATCACTGTGGGCCCAGAACAAAAATGCCACCACAAGGGATGGTAGGAAAGCTCACTCACTACACAGCAGCTTCCAACACTCCAATGCATTTGTTTTTCAATCACTAAACAAAGTCCTTCAAAATTATTTTACTAACTTTAGGCAGCTGAAATGCCCATTCCAGCCCCAACACAAAGGCTTAAGTATTTAAAGTTTTTGTGCTGGTATATCCTAAATACATCCTTTTCCTTGGTTCCCAGCAGAACTTTTTGTCCAAAACAGGCACACAAAACCAAAACCCATCATAAACCAGGTAAAGCTGAGTTTCATACTGGTCTGACCCAACTTGTGGGCCACCTACTTAGTACTATCACTCTAATTAAGAATGTTCTAGCAGCAGGGGACGGTGGAAAACACTTTGGATATTTTGCTGAATCTCCTGGAGTTGTATGAATTTCCCAGCTTTAGTTCTTCAGAAGTCCACACTGTAGATTAAGATCTTGCAGTGGTCAGTTAAATTATATATGTTTTTCATTAGAAGCCTAAAGATAAATATGAATTCATAAGTGTGTGTATACGCACTCATATCTGCAGGATTTAATCATTTGGATCACAGTGGAAAGTGGTTTTAACACAGCAGTGAATTTTGCCTTTCCAGTGTGTTAAAGAAAAAAGTAGAGCTGTGTATGAACATAAATCAGAGTGACCTTTACCACTTCTTTAACTCCCAAGGAAAAGCTATTGCATTTTAGGGAAAGAATAGTCTCCATTAAAGAAAGAGACAACCAGCCCATTAGGTCAGTTTTAATTTTAAGACCAGAATATTAAATACTCCCTTTGATTATGAATTGTATTAATGTGATTAAAATCATCTAATAAAAAAAAAATCCTAATCCCAGACCTGCTGTCATGTAAATATATACGGTTCAAAATATTGCAGTGCAACTTCACATTTGTAATAAGGTCCATAATTTATTAAAATTATAATCTAACCACATTTAAATTAATTTTAAAACTCAAAAATATACACTCTTACCATCTTACTGCTTGATATAAAAGAATGCCAGTAAAACCACGTTTCCTAGCCTTTTACTTCTCTCCCGATTATGTGACCATCTCTGCAACATAAAAACATCTTAAAGGACTCAAACGAACTCCATGAGATAGTGGGAGAGATGAGTGACAAAAGCTACAGGCAGAAATCCTAACATTTTCCTGAAGAATCTTTGTTATTATTTATAAACACTTTTTTTTTCTGTTGCTGTAACACAACCAGGAGACATATGCAGATAGATAAAACACCAAATGTTTATATTTTTTTTTAAATTTGTTTTTTTATGTTTTAAAGTGATCTCTGCATTATGCAGGCTTTTTCCTTCAGTTTATAGTCTTCTGAGGCAGGCTGCAATCCCCGTTTGACTCATCACATTATGTGCTTGTATTAAGTTTTGCATTAAATCCCAGTGCCATCTATAACTTGCTACTAATATCTTTACACCACTGAGGCTTTGATATTTGATGGAAAGCCCCTGAAACCTCACCAAGGGTCTCATCAAATCAGGCAAGCCTCACTTTGCTGTGTATTTACCAAGTGAAGCATATATTCAAGTGAACCCAGTTTGAGGAGCCCATGGTTAGTTAATCAGCTATGAAGAGTTTTCTCAACCTATTGTTTTTAGCAATACAGCCAAAATTCTGTAAAATTGGCATCCCTTGCTGCTCTGCTTGAATATCAATGCTTTACCTGAAGAGAATCAAAATGGTATCTCTCCCTCCCACTAATTCCTGACTTCTTGCTTAGTGCAATGCATCTAAAGAAATGAAACTTATTGAATCAAGTTTAATGACATAATAAATTCTTCCCTTCAGACAATGTTGAGGCTTAATTCACTAGAGCACTTTAAGCCTTTGCCTTTAGCATCTGATGGGTCATTAGTCTGTAATCCAGCAGCTAGCCTGTTTGGAATCTAAACTAAATCAGGAACCGTATCAGTAGTTTCTGAAATATGACTGGCAGGTCAAGTGGCCTCAAAAAGACTGCCTGGGGCAGTTAAGACTAGGATAGGGCATGACTAGAACAGAACCAGTGATGAATCTGGAAGCATGTACTCAATAAAGACTTCATTCATTCTAACTCACTAAACAGCAGTTCTTCAAATGACTTGACTTATATTTTTGATGTTTTTAACCAGTAGGTCATGCAATAAAATTGTCCTGTATGTGCCAATAGGCTTAACACACAGATCATTGACTTGCATGCTTGGGCTTATTTTATTTATATTTTTCCCTCAAGTTTTTCCATAGCTGCTTGAAAAAGGCAATAGAATCACTGCCGTGTGGGAAAACATGTAATCTAAAGGACTTAGATCACATAATTTTGAAAAACAGAAAGTTTGATGAAACACCCGTTTGTCCAAAAAGAAAAAAACTCTGAAATGCCAGTTCCTACACCTGGAAAGTCACATTCTTGAGATGCTACAAATAATCTGTGCTCCCAGCTGAATATTTCTCCTGTTACATGTTAAAAACACTCTGTCTGCAATAATTTCAGGGCTTTTCAATTCAAGCCAGAAAACCAACTCTGCTTTAGAATTTCAGCTGGAGTATTTCAGGCTTATTGGAGAGGAAAGTGTGCTGTGCTCATCTCCAGCACCCTCCACCACAGCATCCACTGAACACTCATAAGACTTGATACAAAGTCCACTCCCGTCAATTGACCCCAGTGGTCTTTAGATTAGGCCCTTAATCTGTACATTGCACTCAGATAATCAGTAACATCTTAGTTAGAGGACACCTTTTTTTTTTTTTTTGCACCTATCATTTCCCAGATTCAACGAAACGTTTCCAAACCTCTTGAAACCAGACTGGCAGTTCTGGTGGATACAGTGCAGCACATGCTATAGTCGAGGTTTAAGTGGTGTTTGCATTTAAAAAAACAAAACAAAACAAAACCCACAGTGGGGGAAAATAAATGAATATACATATTGACACTTTGACACCCAGAAAATACCCTGAACTGTAAGCTTCAGCTTTGACACCATGGTGATTTCTCAGTGGAGACAAAGGCACACTGGCACCAAGCAGGGAGTGAAAAGGAAGAAAAATTCTGGTTTGGAAACAGAGCACAGGGCTGGGTTATGAACTACAGACCAAGTTTCCCCGCTGTCCCTAGAATACCAAAATACCAGGATTCAAGAGGCAGACAGGATAATCTCAAGATCCCTGCTCTCAGGAGTGAGAGGAGCCCACAACCACCCCATTTAGGAGTCACCTTCTACAGAGCAGCAGTGTGAAATTCGGCAGGGCAAATCCCAAAATATCCCCAATTAGAAAGATAACTCGTTTCCAGATCCAGCCTGCTCAAAGTTGTCTACAGTTTAATTTAAATATGCATTAAACACACTGTGTAGCAGAGGCAAAATTACTTATTGCTTTAAGCATGCCCATGCTATTTTAAAATAGCCTGGCCGTCATGAGCATTTCTCCTATTATCTTTGGTGACATTTAATCAGTGCCTAAATGTTGGGAACACAGGGGAAAGAAATCAGGTTATATATTTGGGAAGGCGACTCTTAGAAATTAGGCTTATTTCCAAAAGAAAACTTAACCAGTTGCTCACTGCCTAAGCAAACAGAGTTAACACATTTTCTCCTGGTAGGAGGAAAGTCACAGGACACTCCAGCCAGGGTCAAATCCTTTTGGGGATGTACTACCAAATCTGAATTCAAATTCCCAGAAGACTCAGACCAATAACTTCAGCCTCTGTACTCTAAGATTCTCTTTTTCCCCGTGTCTCACACACTATGGAGGTAGAAGGTATTTACAGAAATGAGAAAATGTAATTTTTTTTTTCATTTATTATTGAACTATTAAAGGCACTCTGTCATTTGGGATCTCCCTCCATCTCCAGCCTTTGTATGCCAAGGTACTTCAGTAACGGCAGTAAGTGAAACTAAAATGCCAACTTGAGATTTGCATTATAAATGGCATATACAAAGAGAGATTTTTTAAACTTTGGTTGATCTAGCATATCAAAGATCTTTTTCTCTCTTTTTCTGAGCTACTTCAGTGACTGTATTGAAGTGAACTGAAAGGATTAGCTTGAAAGTGGCAAGAAATCTGGCATGCAAAGAAATAAATTTTTTTCCCCACACTTATTTCAGTTGAACTCTTCATTATATGGGGGCCCCTTTCCTCTTCTGAAATGCATTTTGCTCTGTCTCTCTCAAGCCATGGCATGCTGTGCCAACACAAAACAAGGTGAAAATACAAAGTGTGCAAGAGCAGCTCCTGACGCTGGTTCCTTCAGCCCCTTCTTCAACCTTCTGCACTGCTAAACTGGGCACCAGAGTGAAGATTGCAACATATTTACTCATAATTTCCTCTTTAGCCAGAGCTGGAGGTAAATCCAGTGACACTGATGGCATCTGCCTCTCCCACGCTCTATCCTGATGCACTTCCCTACAGCACAGACCTCCATGTGATTGGGATACACATCCCAGAAACACACACTGAGGATGTTCTCCGCTTCCAGAGGAAATCACACGCTGTTTTCACTACTTGCAGTGTGGTTGGCATAGCCTTGCTCCAGTAATATCTATCTGGGAAAAATGAAACAGCATGGAAAAGTCACCAGGGAAAGAAGAGCAGAAGGAATGACTCAGCTGTGAACCTGGATTCAGACAAAAATGACTAAGAGCTCCCAAAATCAAAGAAAAAAGTTTCACAACTGCTGATACCAATTCTCCACTCGGATGTGTTCCCACTTAGAAAACTCACAACAAGTTAGATTATTCTTTAGAAATATTGGTCCTTCTGTGGCTCCCTACCTAGCTGGTCCCTTTCCTTGGGATAATTAAGCAAACCAGCAGCTGCATTAACTCTTTGAAACAAAAGCCCTTTTTCTTTACTGACAAGTTCAGCGACAGTCTTAGATAAGTCTCGGAGATGAACTCCCAGCCCATGTTTGGTGAAAGGCTGAAGGTCTGAGAGGAAAGAAGGGGCTGGCAGGCACAGGCAAGGGGAAAGGTTTGGGTTTTCCAAGCTGGGGCTGAGTCAGAGCTCAGGGCTCTGTAAGGGCTCCATGTTTACGGAATAAATCATTATTCACATTGCAGATGCATTCACTGCCCACTCCAGTCAGAGCTCATTCCTCTTACATCAGTGACTCCACAGCGAGATTAGACAGACATGCAGCAGGGAAAATATCCAGCTCAGGACCGTGTAATCCCCGCTTTCCCAATGAACTTGTTTGTGCCAGGGCAGCCCAAAGGCCTGCAGGAGAAACCATGTGTGTCCAGGTTGGTGGCTGAGCACCAACTGTGGGACACTCAGAGTGCCCAAAATATGGGGAATGTTACTCCAGACATAACAAAATACAGCTTACACGCCACTGGGATAGTCTTTAGCGTGTGGCTTCTAGAAGTTGATTTATTGGCAACTAATTACAGAAAATACTGGGGGGGTTTCTTCACATCACACGGGCCACAATAGATGCTCCATCCCTCAGTGCCGATGACACAGGCACCCTGTCAAAGCTGAATAGCTGCCTACTGACCCCTCCTCTTCATCAAGGGAGGGCTTGCTAATGTCCTGGGCTAGCACTGTGCCAGCACCAGCTGGCAGGCACGCTCGTGAACCCACAAAACCCACCCCGAAGACAAGAGAGACCTCTGCAACCTGGAGAGGCAAGACCAGAATTTCTCCTTCCTCCCCAGATTAACTGCAGGAGAGAGCTCCAACAGCTATTCATCACCACCAGCACCTAAAGCCTTCCTTACTGCATATATCAATGTGCCGAGGGCTGTGACTAATGGAAAAGGCACCACCCTATAAAAAGGAATAAAAATGAAGGAGCCATCAGTAACAAGCAGCAAATCAGCTGCATCAAGTTGATTTTTTTTTTAATGTAAAGATTTGAAGTAAATACGCATTCAAAAAAAAAAAATCAGCCTTCTTATTAATCTCCTGATAAAGAAATGCAAAATATTAAATCAGTTTAGGTTTATTTCAAGCAGCCTTAAAGAGATAACTAAAAATGAGCTTCCAAGGGAAATGACACGAGCCTGTGATCTCAGAGGCTACAAGGATG
This sequence comes from Vireo altiloquus, assembly GCA_013396875.1. Classification (NCBI taxonomy): domain Eukaryota; kingdom Metazoa; phylum Chordata; class Aves; order Passeriformes; family Vireonidae; genus Vireo; species Vireo altiloquus. The sequence goes on from VZRF01010167.1 coordinate 263,349, forward strand.
CTGAGCCACACTTAAAAAATTGTTTGGGTACGTGAACTTTGGCAGACGACAAACTTCTGAGAAGAGAGTAACCTCAAATAAAAGAACAGCTACAGTATTAGTAGCTATATTTAATTTTGCTGGTGTTTTCCTATAAGACTATGTATAGGTTGAGAAATTAGTTTTCTGGGTGCTGGCAGGAGAGGGCCCACCTTCTGTAATGACCCACCCAACTGGGTCAGCCTGAGCCTGATGGCAGAAATGAGCAATAAAAAGTTTAACACTGTTTGAAATAATCCCGGATTTCATTTAATCTCCCTCCTAGTACTAAAAATAACAGAAAGCAATAAAATCTCAGATGGTGCATATTGCAAGAGCTGAGGTTTAATCTCACTGATGAGAAAAAGAAAAAGCGACAGACCCCTTTCTCAGCTTCCCAGCACTCCCAATTTTGATTCTTTTCCTGCAGTGCTGGAATATGCACCTACTTCCTCGAATTAACAGATCTCCAAATAACACTCATAGGGACTATTTTTCTACACATAAAGTTGCTTTCTCTGTTCAGAAGAGTATAACTGGCTTTGGGAAGAAATATAAAAGAGTTGCTAAAGCCAGTAATTTCCTAAGCCACACATATGGCTTCTAAGTTTAATAGCAATTATGTCATTTTTATATATGATTCACTTGATGTTGTTTTCATGTGAATCATTTGACATATATAACTCCGGCAGATTTCTTAAATAAGCACATCACCAGAGACTAAATTACTAATCAATTAACCAATTTCTCTCCCCCCACCCTTTCCCCCATCTTGGCATGCAATTAGGAGAGAAAACTAAACTTAGAAAGGCACTTAAGAGAAAATGAGGTTTGATAAACCATGGGGGTTTTTATTCTGGGGGGAGGAAGGGGATTGCAGGGCAATAAACCAGGGCCTACAGCAAGCAAACACATGCTAAGGCTTTGCATTCAATGTCTCCCTTTTGGGACCCAAAGAGCATCTCTGCAGCACCCTAAATATTGGGCAGCCACCCTGGGCATGGCTCATGGGGCTGCAGCCCTTCATCCTTTCCTTGCAGGAGCACTAATATGGCCACAAACACCTGCTGTTCAGCACTTGAGCAGGTGCAGCAGGGGCACCAACTCCCCCAAATGCACGAGGTTTTAATTCTCACTTCTCTTCTTGCTGGGGATGACAGGGGAGGCTGGTTCTGCAGAGGGAACAGGGAAGGAAACAGCCTGGTTGGAGAGGTGTTTACAGTCTTCTTGCCCGACCTCCCTGTACTCTCACCACAACACACACCCTTCTTTCCAGAAGAAATCTCACACCCTGCAACACCCCTTCCTCATTTTCAAACCGTTCACCACCCTGGTGCTCAGGAACCTGTGCCTCGGCCACACACCAGCCCTTCCTCCCCTTTCCTGGGGACACACAGGAAAGATGAGCATCCCCTTCCAGCCCCACACCACCTCAGCTCCCTGTGCTCTCAGCAGCAATGAGCACAGAGGGTTTATTTTGCCCACTTGACTGTTTTTAACATATTTCTATTAGCCAGCTCAGCACATAAAGGCAAAATACCTGACTCATTGCACCAGCCACAGACATTTTCCACACCCTTCTTGTTACTCCACTTGGGGATCAGGCATCTCTCAGAAGGAAATCCACTTCTCTTGCCATAAAAAAGCCTTGAAAACTAGTTGTAACATCTTCAGCTGTAACTGCATGCAAAGCCTCTATACCTATGTCAAATTTCCACCAATATTTTGTTTCCATCTTATAAACTCCACTAGTCCTCGCTCACAAATGTAAAGCAAAGATAGCTGCTCTGAGCGGTTTCTGAGAGCTGATATCTGTGTACTTTGGCTGGTAACAAAAGAACAATTAAGCACACACTTAATATAATCACCCAAGTAAATGCACAAACTCCCTTAAGACAACCTTATTTGCTTGTTTTATTTAAGAACACATTCAAGAGATTTATTTGAAGAAACCAAAGCAAACAGCAAAACCAGGGCTCAACCACTAAACATCCACAAGACCAACCACTCTAAATCTTTTCTGAAGGAAAAAAAATGAAATTTGGGTTTCACTGTCCAGCTTTCAAACACAAAATGTTCATAAGCCACCACAAGATAGAAACTCAGATTTGCTTTCTCACCTCCCAGAGCTGATTTTACCCTAAAAATGAATGCATTCTCCCTTCTCTGCTTCCTCCCTTCTGTCCTTGATCCAGGAAAGCAGCCACCCCAGCTCCTCTGATATAGTCACCTCCCTGCAGTCAGGCCCAAGCGAAGGCACTTGTGCCTTCTGGAGCAACCAGAAAGCACCTGAGAGCAAGGAGGGAGGTGAATTAAAGCCTATAAGCCAAGCCAAGCCATCTAAATTGGCAAATGTGGCAGGTGTGAGGTTTACACATGCACAGCCACTGCGACAGTGATAACTCTCCTGCGAGGGTGAGCAGCCACCCCAATCACCTCCCTCTGTTATTCGTGGTGCCCACAGAGTGTTTGTGTCTCCAGGCTCCCCAGGGCAGTGGTCACAGCACCAAGGCTGACGGGGCTCAAGAAGTGTTTGGACAATGCTCTTGGGCACTTGGTATGACTCTTGGTTGCTGTTCAGGGCCAGGAGTTGATGATGATCCTCGTGGATCCCTTTCAACTCAGCATCTTCTGTAATTCTGTGACACAAACAATGTCCCTTGGTTTTTGCAGCTGAAGCACTCGAAGGATGAGATGAACTTCTCTGGTGAAAACACCCCAGAGACACCCGGATAAGTCATCTTGGAGGTGAGCTGTGTGATGTGAGCAAGCCCATGAGGGTCTTTTTCCTCACAGCAGTGGTCCAACCTCCTTCTGTTCACTTATTACTTCAGGTGCCTCTCCCAGCTGCTCATGCTCAGATGTTGCAGATTACCACAGACAGGAGCTCTTCACTCCTAGAAGTTTTGTTCATTTTCATTCAAAACCTGTTTTTTCTCCCTTTTCCTTCTGCTGAACAGATCTGGCAATCTGGTTTTATAAAACAAACAATTCCCCACAGACAAGTGTGCTGACAGGAATCAATACAGCTGGTTTGACTCCCCTGAGACATGGCTTGTTCAAGGTGAAAACCTGCGGGGTTTTCTTTATCTGGCTGGTTAACAACTGTTATAAATAAGGAAGTTCTGGGCAGCAGAGTTCATAGAATCACAGAATAACTCAAAGGGACCTTAAAGACCATGGCCAAGGATATTTTCTACTAGTCCAGGTTGCTCAAAGCCCCATCTGGCCTGGCCATGGATGCTTTGAGGGCAGTCATGGCTTCTCTGGGCAACCTGTGCCAGGGCCTCCTCCCTGTGCATACCTGACAGGACCATCTTCCCTACACAGGAAAGAGGAACTTCAGCTTCCAAGATGTGACTGTATCATGGAGGACCAGCTTCAGAGCACCTGCCCAGCTCCTGGGCACAACACTCCTCCCAGCACTTTCCAGTGGGGTGTTACGAAACACTGCCGTGTTTCCCCCACATCATGGACATTGTCTGCGCTAGGCTGGGTGCTGCTGGTCCAGTGTTCATCCAAAGCCTTANGACACTCCTCCCAGCACTTTCCAGCAGGGTGTTACGTAACCCTACCATGCTTCCCCCACATCATGGACATTGTCNTACGAAACACTGCCGTGTTTCCCCCACATCATGGACATTGTCTGCGCTGGGCTGGGTGCTGCTGGTCCAGTGTTCATCCAGAGCCTTACCTTTGTTTTGTGAGCACTCAGTTCCCTTTGCAGGGTGCCCAAAGACCTGCTGCCATCAGTTATGACTTCCAGGCAACTGCCTGCTCTTCCCCAAAGCCTCAGAAAACACCGAAGCTTGAGCACTTCTCAAAAGTGAATCCCCCTGCCTGCTTTTCTTGATCCTGTTTTACTCCATGCACTTGATTAATTCAACCACATTCTGAGGATGTGTGGTATCAACACCACATGCCCTGGTCTAACAGAAACCATGGCAGAGCATTAGTAATAAAATCCCAGCTTTGCAGAAAAAGTAACAGCAAAATGCTCCTGCACCACGTACCAAATGGCACGTCTTCTGTGGCATCCCCACCTTCCTCGCCTCCCTCTTCCTGTGGCTGGTCCATCTGTCCTCACTCGGGAGCTCTGATTTCACACATCTTTCCCCACCACATCTCCCCTGCTCGCTGAGCGCTCCTCAGCCGCTCTGTGATTTGCAATCCTGCCGCAGTTGCACTGTGTGGTTTCCCATCGCTCCCGGGCCGCCCCGACTTCTGTATTTCCTGCTGCCACCAAACCCACCTTGCACCCACCGCCAGGCCCCCCCAGGGCGCTGCTTCCACCCACCTGGTGTGGTCTGTGCTGTGCATGTCGGCAGTGTGAGCTCCCCACGCGCTCTGCCTGCCGAGTTCCGCTCACCCATTCCCTGCCACAGCCAAATGAAATCATCCTGCTGGCGGGAGGATGGAGAAGATTGTGCAGAGTGGCCATATCTTTCCCCTGTTCCCCTCCCCTTTTGCCCCTGAAGACCTTCCACACCAGGAAGGCTGAGGATGATGCTCTGAGCTGTACCACCGTGGACTTCCAGCTCAGGATCTCCCACCCTACTTAACCCCCATAAGGAAGTTTCCCAATCCCATATGAGTCCTGGGAAACACTGACTCAAAGAAGACTTCCCAGATGCAGAATCTTCAGTGGCAACAACCTCTGTAGTCCCAAACCTTCTTGGACTGGACCTGTCAGACCTGCTTTGAAAAATTCATGGGCTAAAAACTAACTAGAAAACAAGCAGAGATGCTCTTTAGCAATCAGAGCAAAACAATATAAAAGAGTTAATGGCCATCCTTGCTTCCCCATGACTTACTTGTCCAACCAGGAAACAAATAACCTTGTTCCCTTTAAAAGCAATGGTACACTCTGTAGCAAAGCTATTAAATTTTTTCAGGTTTTTCTCTTCCTCAGATTGATTGATACTGCAAAAGGACAGACAAAGTTTGGGCAAGAGGAATTTTCGGGAGTCTTTCTGAAGTAAATTTCCTACATTTAGTGATATTGCATGCTGCTGATACATATTATTGGCCTACAGAATGAGGCTCACCNGTTTTGTTCATTTTCATTCAAAACCTGTTTTTTCTCCCTTTTCCTTCTGCTGAACAGATCTGGCAATCTGGTTTTATAAAACAAACAATTCCCCACAGACAAGTGTGCTGACAGGAATCAATACAGCTGGTTTGACTCCCCTGAGACATGGCTTGTTCAAGGTGAAAACCTGCGGGGTTTTCTTTATCTGGCTGGTTAACAACTGTTATAAATAAGGAAGTTCTGGGCAGCAGAGTTCATAGAATCACAGAATAACTCAAAGGGACCTTAAAGACCATGGCCAAGGATATTTTCTACTAGTCCAGGTTGCTCAAAGCCCCATCTGGCCTGGCCATGGATGCTTTGAGGGCAGTCATGGCTTCTCTGGGCAACCTGTGCCAGGGCCTCCTCCCTGTGCATACCTGACAGGACCATCTTCCCTACACAGGAAAGAGGAACTTCAGCTTCCAAGATGTGACTGTATCATGGAGGACCAGCTTCAGAGCACCTGCCCAGCTCCTGGGCACGACACTCCTCCCAGCACTTTCCAGCAGGGTGTTACGTAACCCTACCATGCTTCCCCCACATCATGGACATTGTCTGCGCTGGGCTGGGTGCTGCTGGTCCAGTGTTCATCCAGAGCCTTACCTTTGTTTTGTGAGCACTCAGTTCCCTTTGTAGGGTGCCCAAAGACCTGCTGCCATCAGTTATGACTTCCAGGCAACTGCCTGCTCTTCCCCAAAGCCTCAGAAAACACCGAAGCTTGAGCACTTCTCAAAAGTGAATCCCCCTGCCTGCTTTTCTTGATCCTGTTTTACTCCATGCACTTGATTAATTCAACCACATTCTGAGGATGTGTGGTATCAACACCACATGCCCTGGTCTAACAGAAACCATGGCAGAGCATTAGTAATAAAATCCCAGCTTTGCAGAAAAAGTAACAGCAAAATGCTCCTGCACCACGTACCAAATGGCACGTCTTCTGTGGCATCCCCACCTTCCTCGCCTCCCTCTTCCTGTGGCTGGTCCATCTGTCCTCACTCGGGAGCTCTGATTTCACACATCTTTCCCCACCACATCTCCCCTGCTCGCTGAGCGCTCCTCAGCCGCTCTGTGATTTGCAATCCTGCCGCAGTTGCACTGTGTGGTTTCCCATCGCTCCCGGGCCGCCCCGACTTCTGTATTTCCTGCTGCCACCAAACCCACCTTGCACCCACCGCCAGGCCCCCCCAGGGCGCTGCTTCCACCCACCTGGTGTGGTCTGTGCTGTGCATGTCGGCAGTGTGAGCTCCCCACGCGCTCTGCCTGCCGAGTTCCGCTCACCCATTCCCTGCCACAGCCAAATGAAATCATCCTGCTGGCGGGAGGATGGAGAAGATTGTGCAGAGTGGCCATATCTTTCCCCTGTTCCCCTCCCCTTTTGCCCCTGAAGACCTTCCACACCAGGAAGGCTGAGGATGATGCTCTGAGCTGTACCACCGTGGACTTCCAGCTCAGGATCTCCCACCCTACTTAACCCCCATAAGGAAGTTTCCCAATCCCATATGAGTCCTGGGAAACACTGACTCAAAGAAGACTTCCCAGATGCAGAATCTTCAGTGGCAACAACCTCTGTAGTCCCAAACCTTCTTGGACTGGACCTGTCAGACCTGCTTTGAAAAATTCATGGGCTAAAAACTAACTAGAAAACAAGCAGAGATGCTCTTTAGCAATCAGAGCAAAACAATATAAAAGAGTTAATGGCCATCCTTGCTTCCCCATGACTTACTTGTCCAACCAGGAAACAAATAACCTTGTTCCCTTTAAAAGCAATGGTACACTCTGTAGCAAAGCTATTAAATTTTTTCAGGTTTTTCTCTTCCTCAGATTGATTGATACTGCAAAAGGACAGACAAAGTTTGGGCAAGAGGAATTTTCGGGAGTCTTTCTGAAGTAAATTTCCTACATTTAGTGATATTGCATGCTGCTGATACATATTATTGGCCTACAGAATGAGGCTCACCCACACAAGGAAAAGGATTAACTGAAATATTGCCATTTCTAGGAATTAAAGTTATTGGAATTCAAGCCGGAGCCCATTTCCTATACGCAATCTTAATGTGATCCTCAGGGAGCTCTGAAATTATCATCTTCAAGTAAGTGATCTTTTCATGCAATTTTATTCTAGCACTATATCTAGGTATCTTCTCCATAACTTCTATGTCCACAAGCTTATTTATCTCCTTGCTAAAGTTCAAAATCTAATTTCCAACACAGGTTACTTACTGTAATAAACTGTACAAGCTTTAAAATGACAAGTTGAAAGATACAATTTTTTAGAGTTATGAATTAATAGCCATATATGTCAAAGAAAGTGCCAACTTTTTCATATTTATAGATATATTATTGAAATTATAAAAAATGAACTGAGGAAAGAGAAAAGAAGTGAGGAGAACTACATATAATGAATCAAACATACTTAACAAGACATGTACAGACACTTTAGTGTGCATCTCTTTTATTACATTACATTAATCAAATTCTGCTAAAGACATCCATCTAAGTGAAGTGTCACAGTGATATTCTATAAAAACATTCTTTTGAAAAAGAGTCTTCCCTGACAGCAGTATCAACTCCACTGTCTTAAGTGATTGTCAGGACTGCATTACTCAGAAATTAAGAGAATTTATGTAAGTGCCTCACAAGCTCCCCTGAAGAAAAAAAATAATTTAATTGGAGGAAGTGTACAAACTCTGATGAAGGCTGGTGAAACAGGGATAAGTGATTTCACTCAGGGAAGCATGAATGGGGATTTTTTTTTCTGCTTCTTCCTCCTTTGGTTCACAGCACTGACAGACTTTCTTAGTCTGGAAAATCCTGGAAGAAAATCCTCCCTTCTGCTAAAGTGGGCAGAATATGTGCACTTTTGCTAAATTATCTAGCAAGACCTGATGAGCTGAGATTTGAGGGGTTTTTTTCTTCCTCCATGTGTTTATTAATTTATTCTAACAAGCCTGTAAACGGCTCTCGGGAAGGCAATGGAGGTTTCTTTGCCTTACAGATGTGATGCCCAGATGTGGCACTGCTGGCATGGCCTGGCTCTGGGGAGCAGAGATGGCTCTGGCAGGTTGGGCTGTTGGGTCATGGCCACATGTGAGCTGAGGTTTACATGAGGCACGATCTTCTGCCTTCCTACTACCAGGCAGGTGCTGCAAACCCAGAGTAACTCAGCGTTTTTACAGCCTGTGTGTTTCACAGTGGGATTTAGAACAGGTCTTCATTTGTTGCTTAAAAGGAACACCGTGTGGAATATTAAAATTTTGGTTTAATGCTTACATTATTTCATCTCTTTCTTTAAAACAGTTTAACCCAGGGTTTCTTAAATTTGACCACACCTAGTAAAAATACAAGTACTAAAATTCCCACCAAATAGAGAATTTGGATGACAAGAAGCTACTTTCAGACCCCAGTGCCAGTAAGCCACAGAAGAAGAGGGGTGAAGGGTATTGCATCACTCCTCCTCCATTATTTAGTTTCAGTGGGATTCATAAATCCACGGAGATGACATCCATTAGGTAGCATTAAGGTAGTGCTGGTATTCCCACTCATCTCTGGGCTTCCCATTGCACGTCAGGGGGGGTTGGCTTTGCTTCCCTGCAAAGGAAGGGAAAGCTCCTCAGGGTAATCCCTGAATGATGTGGCATCAAGTGTCAAAATATAAGACAAGGACACAAGGCACAGGGAACAGTTTCATCTAAATGATTCACCAACAGATTACAAAAGCAACGATTTGCTCTTCCCAATTATTCTCTAATTTCACTAATCAAACTATTAAGCCTGGATGTTATTCAAAACTCAAAGTCAACACGACAAAAAAGCCAAACATGAAATCCACCATTTGCATAACTTATTAAGTGAAATATGGAATTCATGTGACAGACAGAACGTCAACTTCAAACTGTGTTTTCAGCCACAGCGAGAGCTGTTTGATCTACTCGGGTTAGCTCCCTGCTCAGGCAAAAATCACACACACACACAGAATTTGCCAAACTAGCCAATGCAGTGCAATTTTGCAGTGAACTTTGAAAATGCAGGGGGACTGAGAAGACGCCAGATCAAAATTCTGCCACGAATTCAAACTAATATTTACCGAACATCCAGTGCACTGCTCACTCAGCTGCTCTTATCAATGTTATAATAAACTATAAATCCTAGCGAGCCCTGAGGCAACTTAACTGCTGTAGTGATGCTGGAGGGTGATTAGGAAAAAAACTAAAGATAAGATCCATTGTTTTTTTCATGGTTGTGCACATCATTTTTCTATTTCTGATGCTTTATGTGTGATAATATGAGCTTCCTCAGAGGTAAATTCTCATCTAATCATAAGTCCCCACACATCAACAGAACATATCCTATGTGGTCTAACAACAAAAAAAGAGAGAGCAAGAAGTGCTTCATTAACAACTTGGATTTAACCTACCGTAAGCTCATTTTTAGGCTGCAAAAAAAACTCTGGAAAAGGTGAAAATTAAAAGATGCCACCTAAAGAGCTCTCTAAAATCAGAATTTATTTTAATCTGCCTAAAAAAATCCAAAATCTGAAAGGTGCTGAGAGCTACAAAGAGGGGGGTTGTTTTAAAAATGTATATAATATCAAACAAAAGGAACAAGCAATGCTGTATTAAAAAAAAAAAAAACAGGGCAGACATCATGTTCTGCTGCTCAGATTTATACCTAAACCACATGAAAAGGTTTTGCCCATCCTATGGCCTTTCTGAGATGTACAATGTACGGGGATGGGATCCCAGGTGCAGCAAGAGGAAGGGCACAAAGGTGTGGCAAAGGAGGTGCAGAGGAATCACCTCTAATTTTGGTAGCCCCACAGGTGCCAGAGAAGGATCTTGGGTTTCAAAGGGACATTAAAAAGCCATGTCAGTGTGTTCTGCTCTGGAACTGCTCCAGGCAGCACTGGGAGGAAGGAGATCTCTCCTCTTGCTATTTTTGGGTTGGAGCATCCCAGGTTCTGCTGCCTGATCCACCACAACCAGAGGGACAAATCAGGAGGACAAGCTTGCTAATTATCAGGTGTGTCATTAATAAATATTTCCCCCTTTCCCAGTGTTTCTGCCTCTGTCCCTGCCAGGGTTTTGCTCTGCTCCCCAGGCAGCCCATCCCTGGCTCTCACAAGCCAGGCTGACCTTTCTCTGCGTACACAGCCCTGCCAGGATCAGCCCCAGCAACTGGAATTTGTCTCCCTCTAAGTGACAGCTGCCATTTTAATGATCCAGCAGCAAAGGTGAGTTTCATCTCAGGAGGCAGAGAGGGAATGCAAAATAAAGCAAGGAAGAAGAAGTGTTTCCACGAGAAGCTCCCGAAGATCAGATGGTTAGGAAGTGATTTGAGGGTGAATTCTATATTTAAAAAACATTTTTAGCCAATTTAACAGATAACTTAACTAGTTCCTACATTGCACTGATGTATATTTATAACTCCTTTTGAATGGATTTGTATTAAATTGCTGATTTTCAGTGGTTCTTAACAGAACCCGACTATTCCCTGTCCTCATCTGCCTGGTGAGCTTGTCCAAAGACAGATCTCTGCCAGACTATTACACTTAAAAAATCATTTCAGTGACTTTCCCCCTTGGTAATGAGATGGAGTGATTAGAAGAGCTCTCACCATTACTCCACCATTTTCCTTTAAGACACATATGAAAATTCCTTCCCTTTCTCAGCCCTGGCACGTTCAGAGTTACTGTTCCCACTCACAGCTGTCACTACCATGCAAACTTAATAAATTCCATCTATGCATGACTTACTTAGCTAACCTCCATCCACCAGAGATACAGGCTTCTTACTCAGACAAGCAGGACAATAACATAGTAAAGCTTCAAAACAATAGCTCTCATGTTTCAAATACATATAATATTGCAAGGGGCTTATCCCAGCCCTGGTGATCCTACCCGAACAGAAAGAAGCTTTTTTATTCAACTTTTGGGAATTTTTTGTGTTTGGAGGGGTGGTTTGTGTTTTGTTTTTTCTTTTAATGGGGTAGTTTCGGTTTGCTTTTATTTTTTTATGTACAGAAGTAGTTTGTAAGTGATTAGGATAGACAATTGAAATCTTAAAAAAATAAAATAAAAAGAGCTATTTTAAAAGGAAAAAGGTAAGTATAAAGGAATGATTAAATAAAGGAAGAGTTAAAACAGGCAGTGTTTCTCTCGCTGAGCAGAATACACCCCAAATCCAGATTCTAACCTACCCCACATTTGAATTTTCCAGCAACAGATGAACCCCCTGGAAACGCTGCAAATTCAAATCCACATAACCCAGAGTGAAATCTGGCCCCTGAACAATTTTGTTAGCAGCAAATTTGTCATGCACATTAAACCCTCCCCACCAACAGCCTCGGGCCACATCAGCTGGGACCCTGCACCTTTCCCCTTTGCCACCTTGTCTGCCAGGAGAGCTATCAGCACTTTTTGGGAGAGCTCAGCGTCTTTCAGCATTAACACCGCGAGAGAACTAATAGTGCCTGTGTTAAATAAATACTTCCAAATGCCAGGTGAAATGCACATCAGAGTGCATCAGGCAGCCACACAAGGTATCTGGAGGCAGTAGAACAAAATATGCTTCACTTTGCATTAGAGCGGGCGAGCGCTGAAGCCCACGAGCAACAGAAAAATGCAGGATGAGTAATTTTGCTAGGTGCTTCCCCACAAGATTTCCCGGGGCCAAGCACTGTCCTGGCTGTGTAATTTTGATTAAATCAATAGCTGTTTATCAGTGTGCCATAAAACGACAGGAGCCAGATGCAACAGGAGTGAAACCCAACACAGGTAAGCGAGAAACAGCAGCAGGGATAATGACAACCAATAATTTCCAGGCTGATTAACTCGGGCTTGAGAATGGGCATTGGAAGGGTTCACTCAAGCCTTTCATCATTCTGTTTCTCCTACTGGATGTCCTATTTAGATCATATTAAATGATGGATTTCCATGCTAAACTCCCCATCCCTGGAAGTGTTCAAGGCCAGGCTTGGAGCAATCTGGTCTGTTGGAAGGTGGCCTTGTCCTTGGCAAGAGGGTTGTTACAAGATGGTCTTCGAGGTGCCTTCCAACCCAAACCATTCTTTGGGATTCCATGATTCTATAACATGTTGCCTCAGTGCTGTGATACCATGATCCAGTGCAATTTTGAAAGTGTGAATCCAGACAAGCAGGATTCAAAGCGCAATTTCAGCTATCAGAATATACATTTCTGCTCTCTTTACTTTATAATTTAGAGTTTGGGGGCAAACTTGAATAGAGGGGACACTAGAAGCAATGTGTGCTTGGATCATCTTCTCCTGCCTTTGCCCTGAGCTGCTGATGGCAGTGTTGGCCTGACCTGGAGTTCATGGCCCTTGGATTACAACTCTTTGCCCCAAGCAGATCCTTCCAGGTGCCTCTGCTGGAGGTGGATCAGAAGAAGCTCGAGGACATCCAGTGCATCTAGAGGAAATCTGGGCTGTTTCCTAGACCAAAGCTTGCCCATGGTATCTGTTTTAATCTCTCAAAGAAAAAGATTGCACAACAAGTGGGATGCACAAATATTTCAGAAAGGTGTAATGCATAACAAACATAGTTTAAAGGTGCCATTTCTTATGGACCATTCACACAATTAAGTGCCATTATAGTCTCGACTTCCACATGGAAAATGGATGTTAAAAGAGCACCTATAAATTATTCACACCTTTGCAAAATGAAGGGCTATCAAAAAATTGTCATGGGCTATCCATATACAGTATGGCTTGAGCCACAATTGACAACCTAACTAATATTTTTAATATCCCAGTTATTTCATAATTACAAGAATGCTGATATTTTACAGTATTAGTTCAAAGTGTGAAACTAGGAAGACAAGTAAACTTGGTGAAAACTCTGAGCTGGGTCCTGCATCCTTTGAAAAGCCCAAGCTGGAAGCTCACGGTGTTTTTATGGACCGGTGGGTACTTTTGGGTATGCACAGAATGAAGAAATAGAGCCCCATAGTGGTTAATCCCCAAAGCTAAAAATAAAAACAAAACAAAACCCTACTGAAACCAGAGCCTTTTAAGCCGCTCTCATATTTTAAGCGAGTTATTAAAATGTTAATTATCTGAATAACATTATGCTTGAACACAAGGGGAAAAGACATTTTGAAAATTGTGCGCTTTTTTAACTGGGAGGGTAATTCACAGATTTCTTCCAAAATGACAATTTCTTTTTTATTCAGCAGCTTGAACACTAAGTCAGAGCACTCTTCAGACTGCAAATATAGCAATTATCCCAAGTAATGCTTTGACACTGTTACCACAGGCAAGTGGCCAAAGTGCATCAGCAGTCAAAATATCTAAGCAAGTTAACAAGCTCCTTTTACTCTCAGCAGAGCAGGAGAAGAAAGGGAATCCAACCCCTGAGAAATGTTAAAATAAAGGAGAAAGAAAAGCTGCTGGTGTTTGTTAAAGAAAATGGTGTCAGTGTCTCGGCCTGATCAAGGTGTAACACGCGAGCCCCTGACAGATGTCCGTGGCTGTGTGGGCTGTGTGGGCCTTTCCCCGGCACCGCTGCCGCCTGTCCCTGGCTAATGACTGCCAGCAGCCCACCAGGACCCGCCGTCAGCCCACACCTTGCTCCTCGCTCTGGTGCTCTTTCTCCTCTCTCTCTTTGCCCCATTTTTCTTTCTTTTTTTTTTTTTTTTTCTCTTTTTTTTTTTCCTTTTTCAGCTCCATTTGCAAAATACCCCCACATGTACCATACAAAAGACATCTAAACTCATTAAGGAAATTCCCAAAGAACTATTAACAAATCATTTTGCTTCAGCCAGAGATATCAGATTTAATTAGGTGAGCGGTGTTGATGGGGTGCAAAAACAAAAGCCATCTCCTGTCTGAAAAGGTTCAGGTCCTGTGTAGGCCCCATTCTTTCCTCCATGGCACAGACAATAATTGAGCATTTTTTTAAAGGACATAGGGATGAAAAGAGGAGTCTGTCTCACAGACAAAAGCTTTCAACTAAGATTTGTTTTCCTTTCTCACCAGGTGACTTAAAGGGAAAAAATCTTCAGCTGTAAAGAAATGGCTACAACCTACAGTGAGAACACAGCGACTGAGAATATAAAACAGCTCTAACAAGCATAATTTTTGCAAGTGATTAATCAAAATGTATTTAGCCAGTCATTTTCAATGATAATCAAAAGACCCGCTTAAAACAATAATCATTTTGCAATAATAACAGTTATGTTCATTCAAATGCAGGCAGGCTCTGCTGCCTGGAATGAAACGTCGATGTTGGCCCTGCTGCAATGCCCCGAAACACTAAAGGGTTTCTTCGAGTGGGAAATCAACAGGATGGAGACTACAGGTTGCACAGATTAGGGTCCTGTACAGCACAGGAATGCAAAGCACCGGGGAGCCAAAGGTTTATTTCTCCTCTCTCGTTTTAAACCTTTGAGTTAATGCTCTTTGGAGGTCTCGCCAGTTGTCATTTTAGGGCAATATTATCTGGGTGGTAGGATAATGCTGGCACGTTACTCAGTGTGTAATGGGAATGTTTTTCTAACAGCTTCCAGAGGGTCCAGAGATCACATATTGTTAAAGGCAAGACTCATTCCATTTTTTAAAACACATCTTCAAATTAAGAGGCTTAAGAAATACTAACAATTGACATATGCCTTTGTGGCACCAGCTATTCCTCCAGACCTTTAAGCATATTCCTCATCTCTCCTTCCCTCTTGTATTGGATATAAAAAAAAAAAAAGCAAACCCCACATTAGTCATTGGCATATCAGAGCTGAAACCACTCTGGGCTCTAAGAATATAGCTTTATAATTTAAGGTTTACAAGGAGCATGCACCAATTAACACCGTGGAGCAAGCTTTTGATACAAATCATCATTAAATAAACACGCCGAAGCTTTTCAGAACCAGGAGTTACAAATGATAACAAAAGAAGTCAGCAGATCCAGCGGGAAAGAGCAGAAACCTCCTCCAAAACACACTCTGATGCCACTACACAAAAAGCAGTGGCTGGCAGAGATGCCATCAGCACAGAGAGAAAAAATAAAAAAGAAGGAAAAACAGTTTAAAATCTGCCACTCTAATTTTTAACAGTCTGAAAATGCTTAAGAGTATTTTTTATGCTGGTGGGAGATAAGGACAGGAAGAGTAACAGGACACTCCTCTAGTCTACAAAGTCACAAAAAAAAATAATTTGGAAGTATTTTCAACTTTATTTTATCTGAAGACCTGACAGTTAATTTGGTGTGAAAAACTGCAACAGTAGAAAACAGATGTTAAGGGGCAAGCATATAGTTAAGGTCAAAACAAACATAAAATACCGCTTCCATTTCAAGGGGAAGGAAAAAAAGATTTGTCCAGCAACAGGTTTTATGCTAAACCTGCTTTTTTATTGTTCTGCTTGTGATATCTGCAGACTACACAATGCAATACTGTCTGCCATAGCGCAATACCTCTCAGCACCAGTAATTTAAGACTTTCTTCTCTGTAATACACTAAACCATCATAACCTGTCTCTTCCTATTTAGTTTAACCTACAACCACCACATACTGATTTGGCTGTGTGTGGCTTTCTCTATTGCCATTTATTACTCCGCTCGACTCCTGAAATTCTGTTTGCAATTTAAGGCCACAAATTAGAAGCGTAAGTCATCTGTTTCCTATAATCCCCCTGTCAGGGCTGGAATCACATTTGGAGCTCAGCACCAAGCGCGGTCCTGGGCCGGCGCTGCCGCCCCGATTGGCCACGCGGGCTGAGAGCTGCTCTGGGAATAAAGAACGGGAATGGGAATGGAAATGGGAGCAGGGAGCAGGGAGCAGGGAGCAGGGAGCAGGGAGCAGGGAGCAGGGAGCGGGGCTGGAGGCGGCGCGGGGAGCGGGGAGGGAGCAGCAGCCGCCTGCGCAGCAGAGGGAAATAAATACTGCTTTACAGCCATAACCTCTCAGAAATACCCTAACCATGTAGTGGGGGGTTGCTGTGGGGGCTTTCAAATATACTTTTTTTTTTTTTTTAATTTTTACGTATATATATATATTAATTTTTAAGCCATCTTGTAGGAACGGTTATAACTTCCTCCTTCAATCCGAATCTTTGGCGAGTTCTGCCACCTTTGTCACACAGCACATTTTCTGTCTGTGCTGTCTTTCGCTGTCCTAATTAACTGTTTTCCCCCCGCATGGTAGGCAATATACAGAGCTAAAATGGAGATTTTAACGCACTGGTTCAATTTTCCTCCCTTTTTTTTTTTTTCCGTAATTATTCTAATGAATCCATGCATTTGTTCCTTTGATGCCAGTGGAAAATGATTTTAAGTATGTAGATGAGAAATCTTAAAAGTGGG
>VZRF01010167.1:279972-342603 GCA_013396875.1 Vireo altiloquus
GCTGAGAGCTGCTCTGGGAATA
The DNA here is from genome assembly GCA_013396875.1 of Vireo altiloquus. Taxonomy (NCBI): domain Eukaryota; kingdom Metazoa; phylum Chordata; class Aves; order Passeriformes; family Vireonidae; genus Vireo; species Vireo altiloquus. The sequence continues at coordinate 279,995 of VZRF01010167.1, forward strand.
AAGGACGGGAATGAGAATGGGCATGGGAATGGGAATGGGAGCAGGGAGCAGGGAGCAGGGAGCAGGGAGCAGGGAGCGGGGCTGGAGGCGGCGCGGGCAGCGGGGAGGGAGCAGCAGCCGCCTGCGCAGCAGAGGGAAATAAATACTGCTTTACAGCCATAACCTCTCAGAAATACCCTAACCATGTAGTGGGGGGTTGCTGTGGGGGCTTTCAAATATACTTTTTTTTTTTTTTTAATTTTTACGTATATATATATATTAATTTTTAAGCCATCTTGTAGGAACGGTTATAACTTCCTCCTTCAATCCGAATCTTTGGCGAGTTCTGCCACCTTTGTCACACAGCACATTTTCTGTCTGTGCTGTCTTTCGCTGTCCTAATTAACTGTTTTCCCCCCGCATGGTAGGCAATATACAGAGCTAAAATGGAGATTTTAACGCACTGGTTCAATTTTCCTCCCTTTTTTTTTTTTTCCGTAATTATTCTAATGAATCCATGCATTTGTTCCTTTGATGCCAGTGGAAAATGATTTTAAGTATGTAGATGAGAAATCTTAAAAGTGGGGTTTTTTCCTTCCTGACAACAAAACCTTAGTTAAAATAAAAAAAACCCACAATTCTTTCATACAACATTTGGGGTTATGTCCACAATTTGAATATTATTCTATTTCCTTTAAGATGTTTTAATAGTAGTTCCTGACCATCACTGCTAAGAGCAAAAAAAATCATTCAGTGTTTCTTACTTCAGATTATTTTAAACTTTCTTTTTATTACACTGGGAGTGAGAGAGTGTATCCTGTTACAATCTGAAAAGAGCAAGATAAAGCCTCAAAAAAGACCCCAATTCAGAGCAGCAGTCAGCAGAGAAAATATCTCTAGTTAATAGTCCAATGGGAGAATTACTCTGCTTGGAGGGGGGGGGTGGGAATAAATAAATAAAGCTAGATTCCATTAATAAAAATTCCTCTGACTGCCTCATATTTACTAATAGATATACTTTTACATGGGCTTTGAACTTCTAAGGAGCAAATCAACTTGTTTTAAGTAGCACACTCTGCTCGTGCAGGACAGCCAAATGCTGAATTCTGCAGCGTGATCCAGGCTGAGTTGCAGCAAATATTTTTTTTTCCCTTGGATTTAAGCAAAACAATAAAAACCTTATAATTTTTGTTTAAGTTAGAGGAGTCCTAAAAAAGAACATTCCACTGCTCTTTGTGCTTCTGTAACTTAAAAATTGGCTGTGCTTTTAAGTGAAATTTGGCAGGCTGTTAGTCTACAATGTGACTAGGATATTTGGACATAACAAAATTGGCCAAGATATGATATTTTAAATGGAACTACTGTTCATGCAATTTCCTAAGGTTTGTTTTTGGGTTGATTTTGTTTGGTTTTTTTTTTTTTTCTTTTACTATGCATTCGGTGGCCTTGTTTTATACACACAAATAAATACGTATTATGAGCCCATAATCTACAAACGCAAACTATTGTCGAGATGCATTTACAGCGTGCACTGTGATGATTCCTGAGCAAAAAAAAAAAGGCCCCCTCATAATAATGAATGCCCATTATTATAAATAAGCACACAGTAGAAATAACTCATGGCACACAAAAGCAGGCGCAAACCACTTGGTTTGTTCCAGGGCTCAGACACCAGCACTACTATTGCCGAGCTCCGCGTTGGAAGAGCAACTGGAGTCCTGCCATGGAAATGAGCAGCATGCTAAGGAGCAGATGTTCCTCTTTGGAGGGGTGTGGGGGGAAGTCTTGCACCAAAATGTTGGTGGCCCCTTCTGGGTTTACGAGACAACCCAACTGCTGTGATGCTGCCCTGAAACTGTGAGGGACCTGTCTGCTGAAAATCTGGAAGCCGTAGGAGGTGAGCCTACAACAGCACTCCAGAAACATTTTGAAAGTCACATTTAACCACCATTTTAAACCTGTGTCAGGGGCCAGGAGGATTATTCTCCTTCACCAAAAACTCCACATGCTTCCCAGCTCCCAGAATGTCAAAAAATACACTGACCATCTTGCTGGGTAGAAAGGGGGTTTGCGTGTGCCAGGTTCCACACAGACAGACACATGGTATAAAGTCAAATTGGCCATTGCTCTTATTAATTACCAATTGAACCAAACTGAGCAACTTAACCCCAGGCCTGGAAGCTGTGCCAGCTCCACTGTGAGCTACGCAGAACCTCCCCCAAAACCAATCCAAGCGAGCGCATCCACCTCGCCTCTCACATCACCAACACACACGACACAGCCCCAAACCCTGCAGTGGGGCTCTGCAGACAAGAGAACCCTCTCCTGCCCTACTGGGTTCACTCTCCCTCTGTAAAAATTAAAGAAAAATTATGTTTCTTTGTCTTATCCCAGGATCATGAATTTAAAAAAAAATTTTGCCACATGAACGATGCAACCGTATTTTACGGAGGAGAACAGAAACTGCATCACAAAATTCATTAAGTATTAAAATACATGGCAGCAATCTCAGATGCAAGTTGGAGGCCAGAGTGGTGTAAAACCACCACATTGGGAATAAATTAAAATATTCCAAAGGACACCTGGGAAGCTGGTAGGGGAGGCAGGTGCAAGGATTGAGTGGTTGCAAGGCTCCAGCTTAGGCCATGGCACAGCACTGAGAAGGTTTGAAGAGCTCTGGAGAGGAAATCAGGATCATGTATAGAGCAGAGTGCCTTGAGAAATCAGAGGAAATGCCCTTGGATTTGAAAACACAGAAAAATAAGGAGTGTAGCAGTAGTCCAGGAAAAAAGGCAACAGAGAAATTACTGAAGAAATATATAATTAGAGAATAAAATTATAGAATCATTTAGGTTAGCAAAGGCCTCTAAGTTTATTGAGTCCAACCATTCCCCCAGCACTGCCAAGCCCACCATTAACCATGTCCCCAAGTGCCACATCCACCCGGCTTTTAAATCCCTCCAGGGATGGGGACTCCACCGCTGCCCTGGGCAGCTGTGCCAGGGCAGGACAATGCTTTTGGTGAAGAAATCTTCCCTAATATCCAACCTAAACATCCCCTGGCACAATTTGAGGCCATTTCCTCTTGTTCTGCTACTTGTCAGCTGGGAGGAGAGACCAACATCCACGTGGCTACAATCTCCTTTCACGAAGGAAAAAGAAACTAAGAGAAGAAAAGGAATCTGATCTGTGGTTGAATCCCTGGATTAACTTTCAGTATTCATAGTCTGATGCTCAGCTTATGCTTCCAAAAAACCAGACAAACCTCTAGCCCTTAACACAAATTTAAACACCCCTTGGGGACTGCTATTTGAAATAAAGTGGAGGGACTGCACAAGCAGTTTTAAATTAGCAGTTCTGAACTAAAAAATGCGGGTTTGAATTAAGAACGAAGTCTTGAAGCAGAGCCTAAAATCACCTGTGAACAGATGTGCTTTTGTCCTGCTCCTTGGAGCTGAGGGTGATGGGTAGGGAGGAGAGGGGAAAAGCCTTTCGTTCTTCATCTCTTCCCAGCTCCTACAGGAAACATCCCAAATCCACACAATGTTCCCGAGCACTACATCTTGCCTATGGATCTCCGAGCGATCTGACAGATGTGTAAATTCACACCGAGCCAAAAACTGCCCCGGGATAATACAGCTGTGCACACTAAAGAGCGCAAGTTATTCCAGCATGAATTCGTGGACAAAAATAAAATGTCATTTTAACCCACCTTTGGCTTCAAGGTGTACATTTTCCTGAGGTCATTTGGGGCTGATTTCACACTGTTGTGGTCACACTGACCCCTTTTTTGCTTATTAAAAACTAAAATGCGAAGAGGATTTTTTTCTTCTTTTTACTTGCCTTTATTTTTTTTTTTTTTTTTTGCTAATAGAGTGAGTGTTTAACAGGCGATGCGAGGATGAGCAGATTTTCTTAAATGCCAAATGTTGATGGATACACAGCACAGATACACCAGTATCATAGGCTGCAAATGTCACTTAGCCTCAAGAATTCCTCTGTCCAACACTGTTATAACAAGGTGCTTTTAAAATTGGAACAGGATTTATACCAGCGAGGTGTGAATCAAGGATACATTTTTTTTTTTTTACCCAGTGATAGCTCATCACTCCTTACAGAAACCTGGCATGGTTTAGGCAAAGCTGGATGGTTACTCACACCCACAGCCCTTCTCAAGGCTTTCAGAAGGAGCTATTACTGGGTGTCCCAAAAGTAGCTTTGAGCATCATAGTCCAGTTTGCGATGCACTGACCAAAGTAGCCAAACAATCCGGAACATATTAATTGCAGACAGAAAACAGATTGTTCCTGAAGATACAGTCTAATATTCTGTCTTTTCTTGGAACAGCTGTTTCTGAGTAGGTGAGGCACACAATAATTTGCTTTCCAAACTGATGGAAAGATGTCATTAACAGGCGCAGTCAGCAGCAGTCACTCCTTTACACCAACATTCACTGGACAAAATTATTAATCCCACATTAATCATTGGATAGAGTCACAATGGAGTCATATAATAGCTGAAAGATTGTAAATTTGGAGAGGTGATGCAACAATTAAAAAGAAAGAAAGAGAAAATAAGTGCTGTACTCAATGAGTTCTCAGTGGGTATTACTTCATATCAAAAATTTTGGTTTTCCAAACCTTCTACATCAATGTTTCAAAACAGAGTGAGAAAAGAAGCATCATTTTCAGGCATTTGAGGTAGGAGGGGAATGATAAAGAGGAAATATATCCCAGTGGTAAAAGCATGAGATGAGAAATCATCAGCCCCCTCCTTGCTGTGCTGCCTTTACTCCACCTGCAAATCCTGTGGAGAGAAAAGGGAGATCCTGAAGACACAGAGTTTCCCTTTCTCTTTACTGGGTACTGAACATTCCTCTCTCTAATCCTTTTCTATACCAATGCTAACCTGGAGACAACACAGACCAGTTTCCTGTTGGCTTCCCAGAGTCAGATGAAAACTGTGAATCTCCTCACTCCTTTCCATGTGGGAATATTGATACGGAAAGACCAACAGTGTACAGCTTTGCACGGCTGCTCTCCACACCAAGCCATCTCCCGAGCACTCCTGGGGAACTTGGTGTCATGTGCCATGGTGGCATTTCACAGCGTGGTGGCATGTGCCATAATGCATCACTGAGCATGCAAGAGCACACAAAACCCCCATAAAGCCAGAATGTTTGTTACTGTCTTAAACACGAGGTTAAAATTGCATAATTTTGTATAATTGCGTTTACATTGCTTTAGTCCACAAAGTGCAGCATTGCTTGTGATGGTTTTTTGGGCTGATTCCCAAAAACCTTGCTGCAGGAGCAGTGAAGGTAGTTCCTTCTAATAAGATAATATATTTTTCTGAATGACCTAAAGTGACGTTCAGACTACAGCAAGAAAACTAAATTCCAAGAGGAAAGCTGAAGATGAAGCAAAAATCTCCACGGATTATCCTCAAATATTCTGGAGGATCTCTCTTTGGGTGCTCGGCATAAAGAAAGCAAAACTCCACTCTGGCTATTCAACGGTGAATTTAAAAGACAGAACATTCTCTGATCATATTTTTATGAATAACTTTTCCCTTTGATAACCAGCCTGTACTTAATGCACAAAAGTTTCTTCACTGAGATTTTGTTTCTACAAAACGCTTTGCATTTTAATAAGGACTCCTGGGCATAACTGCACTGTGGGCAAATGCTTTGTTGGAGGACTGGGAGTGAACCTCTCCTTCAATGAGGCACCTTCATGAACCAGAACTCTTTCTCCCTAACCCCACTGCTTAACCAGGCAGCCTCTGCTCCCTACACCAACACAGGGCAGGTCTCTGTTCTGTCTCACCTCTGCCTTCTCTCACCTCCTCTTTATCTCCTAAATTGCTTTAAATCCTTACGTCTGTCCACATGGCCTTTCTCATCCCCCCCAGTGCATCTGTTAGCAAACCAATCCTAAACTCCCCTCGTGTTCTTCTTCACTTTTGTGAAGATGTTTTTTTGAGGTTCCTGTACCTGATGTCAAGGTGAGAAAATTTTAATAGGGGAAAGGTCATCTTGGAGCAATTACCACCTTTTTTGGGCTACCCAAGAGCAGCTCCCATCCTTGCCACACCCTCCTGCACTTCACTCTTGGGGTGACTCTTGTCCCCTGAGCACTTCCTGGGTCTCACTCCCTTGCTGTGCTCAGCCAAACTTCTCAACCCTTGTCAGGGTCAAATTCTGTCACCTTTGGGATTTCAGTCATTATTCTCTCCAGTGCCAACTCTTTCAAAGGAAACAAATACAATGTACAAAGGAGAGAATGAGGAAGAACACCCGGCTTTTGATTTTATTGATATAGATGAATGTAAACAACTTCAAGGACCACTGCTTGGGGAAAATGTCATTTGTCTGCTCTTTTTTATACATATCATTTCAGACTTTGTGAATATGTTGAATTGGCTTGGATCTTCCAGAGTATAAAAATAAAAAGTATAATTCTAGGTGACCTGTATGATCTTCTACAGATGGAGAAAAATTTGCTAATGGACCTCACAGCCTCAGATAACTGACTCAGATTTCTTAAATTAGACAGAGTCTGGTGTCAATGACAACATTTATTGCCTAATCCAAAAACCAAAGTATGTTTTGCCTATGCTATGCAACCCATAATAAATGTTTAAACAATCTATGTGATTTCCAAAGTCCAGGAAAACCTCTCAAATGGGTTTCATGCCTAGGCACCTCCTCAACATAGAACAAGATCTCCTGAAAATTATTAACACCAGCCCTCATTTCACTGCTCTCCTCTTCTGGAGAGCCACGTGCTCCACTTGCTCCGGTGGCAGAGGGAAGCCAGCCCGTAGGAAATGGGTCTGTTGCAGTTTACAATGCCTTTTAGCATGGCAACAGTATAACCCAAAATAGATTTTTAAACCAGAATCACATTTACATATGTATTGATTCCTTTCCCTTTTGTAGTGGTGGTTAACGCAATCTGATGAGCTGCATGCTGAATATTTGAACACTACCAAAAATCTGCTTTTTAAGATATGTGTGTGATAACTTGGATGCCACTAATGTAATTTTAAACTTTTACAGTATGCCAAAACATCTGACAAATTTGGTACCTTATTTCAAGAGGATTTGGCATTTTTCTGTGCTGGTTTCTTCAGATATACATAGCAGATTCACTTACTCCTGAAGTGCAGCAACCTCCAGCTCAGCACATATTAACTCTTTCACAGCACAGGATAATGCACTATTGCTTTGCACAGGAAGTGAAAAATATCGTACCCAATTAAAATTGCATGGAAAATGAATGTAGGAAAAAATTAATTACCCAAGTTGGAATTTGTCTAGGATATAAAGGCTAACACCCATACAGTTTTTTTTAAAAAAGCATAGTCCCTATAATGGCCGTATTTAATATTTTATACATGACCCTAGGTTAAATCCGAAAGATCTGCTATAGATCAATTATAAACCGCTGACTTATCCTTGAAAAGGAAGAAAACAACTAGTTTTCTAGTAGCGCTGAAGAATGTTACAAAACATCAAAGATCTTGCCCTTTCCCTGATAACACAGAAATCAGGCACTGATGGAAAAAAGCTCTCCCGATCACCAAGTAATGAAACAGTAATGAGCATGGCAGCCAGCTCCTCTGCTGTCTCATTACAATGCGGGGTATTGTGGTGTGTTTGCCAACGTTTGAGAAAAAAGGGGAAAAAAAGGCTGACAGTCTTTCCTACGAGGAAAGGCTGAGAGAACTGGGATTCTTCAGCCTGAAGAAGAGAAGGCTTTGGGGTGACCTGATTGTGGCCCTCCAGCACCTGGAGGGACCTGACAAGAAAGATGGAGACAGACCATTTACAAGGGTTTGGAGTGACAGGACAAGGGGCAGTGTCTTCAGACTGAAAGAGAATTGGTTTAGAAGGGATATTAGGAAGAAATTTTTCCCCATGTGGGCAGTGAGGCCCTGGCACAGGGTGCCCAGAGAAGCTGTGGCTGCCCCTGGATCCCTGGAAGTGTCCAAGGCCAGGTTGGATGGGGCTTGAAGCAACCTAGGATAGTGGAAGGTGTCCCTGCCCATGGCAGGGAGTGGAATGAAATGAACTTTAAGGCCCTTTCCAGCCCAAACCATTCTGGGATTCTATGTCTATATGTCTATATCACTTTGTGTGAGGAAAATTAATTAATATAAGGCAATTTTATTTCTTCTTGATAAAAATAATCCTCCAAAAATTGCATTCTTGGTTCAAATGTTCACGGATCTGGTTGGTGGCTGAGACACAACACCAAAAGCTGACTTGCTTAATTGTTAAATTCGCAACAATTTACCCCAAGAGGAAACAGTCCAACATATCTTTACTCTTAGAATTCCATTACAAGATCCTTTTGTCTGTTCAAGAAATGAACATGTGGCAGATTTTGTTACCTGTCCCCTATTCACCTGGACCTGGATGTTATTTCTCAGAGACCCACTGAACTCGGCACAGAAGGAACCATGGCACTGGCAGAGGAGTTTCACATGAAAGAGTTAATGCATTTGCAACCACCAGACACAAACACGAATCTTTGCAAGTCCTGCTGTAATGCGGCTCCCCTGATTGCCTCAAAAAGACAAATTTCTGTTACAACACGGAAGCATTATAAACTAAATTCACCAGAGTCCCGTTGTGCCTTAGCTAGAGAATATGATTCCTGTATTAAGTGCTTTTAATTTCAGTGCTTGGGAGCTGGTTTAAAACCGTCTGCTAATTTGCGGTGCTGTAACAGTCGCGCTCTCGTCTTTGCAATCAGAGGCAGAACTTCTTTAATGTGCCTCTTCTCATTCCACTTTGCTCAGAGATAAGCCTGGGCAGCTCTCCACCTGTCTTGGCAAATAAATCAGCTGTGTGAAGCCTCCGACAGGTGAATTTGTCAAGCTTTGATATGCTCCTGGTAGGAGTAAAATCCTCCCGTGACAGGTGGTCATAGAACCGCAGAATGGTTTGGGTTGGAATGGACTTTAAAGACTAGTTCATTCCAAGCCTGCCTGCCATGGGCAGGGGCATTTCCCACTAGACCAGGCTGCTCCAAGCCCCATCCAGACTGGCCTTGGACACTTTCAGGGATGGGGCAGCCACAGCTTCTCTGAGCGACCTGTACCAGGGCCTCCCCATCCTCACAGGGCAGAATTTCTTCCTAATATCCCATCTAACCCTGCCCTCTGTCATTGTGAAGCCATTTCTCCTTGTTCTGTCATTTCAGGCCCTTGTAAAGACTCCCTCTAAAGGTCTCTTGTAACACCTTAAGGTACTGGAAGGTGCTTTAGGATCTCCCTGGAGACTTCTCCCGACTGAACAACCCCAACACTCAGCCTAAACCTACCCTATCTATCCTATCTCCCAGGGTCACCATCCTCCTGCTTCGTTGCATTCATTGCATGAAGTTCTTGAGATGCTGACCATCAGGAACCCAAACCTTCAAAATTATGGACCTACTGAGGATGATCTTGCAAAATGTGTTTGGTGGCACCATGTACCTGTCGTGCAGGCTGACACAGGACTATGCACTCAGCATTGCCCCTGCCACCACCACTCCCTGCAGCTGGAGGCATCGCAGAGCAGAATGAACATCCCCATCTTTCTCATCATCACCACTTGCATAAACACCCAATAGTTGTCCTGGGCCCCGAACGCGACAAAATACTTGAAAAACATCCAACTGGCCAAATATTGAAAAACTTCCTGTGAGGAACATCAAAGAAATTTCAAGCGGATGTGGTCCCCTGCTCCATGCATCCCATCCACTAAAAAAATGTCACAACATGAAGTCTGCATGACGTAATCTGGCACAAGGTGGTAAATATTGGAGGCTTGTGAGAAAAAAATTCCCAAGTTCAGTACTCAGTAGTAGGTATTTCACCAGAATTTATTGTGGCAGGTGGAAGTAGGGTAGATGACAATGACCTGCAAACCATAAACTTGCAGGTATACTTTTTTTTCCCCATGAAAATGAATTATTTTCAGGTAGTTTAACATATCTCTGATTCTAATTAGTAGGGAGACCAAGATCACTCTGAACATTTGACCTAAGTAGCTTCATTTCTTTGTTTAAGAACAGATTTACTTGAGGCTGGTACAATATGTGAAAGGAGCTTGGCTCCACAGCTGGGAACAAAAATGGAGTATTAATTAATTATTTAATTCCTTTTTTAATTACTATTGTATCAGAATCTTAAAGTGGGGCATTTCCCTGTGTCAGGAAATGGCTTTTAAAAATGCATCTCTACAATAAAAAGTAAAAAAAGAAAAGGAGGAAGAAAGAAAAAGAAATAATTCTTCTTCAAATTGAAACCAGCATAAAATATTACCCCAAAAGACCTGGGCTGATTTCTTTATAAATGAGCACAACGTTAGAACCATGGCAAAGGCAAATTGGCCTACAAGAAAACTGACAGCTTTATAGCCCCTGCCCCTGATTGAAATGTTGGGAAATCTCTTGGCAATTCTCCCAGACATCCAGGTAGAACAGTGAGTTCACTGATTATGTTAACTAAAACAATCTGCCTTTGCACAAACGCACCTCGAGCCCAGCCAAGTGTGAAGGCTTATCAACGTGCCAGACCAAGACCTATTTACCTGCAGAGAGCAGCTAAACGACAGGGCTCTGCACAACAGCCCTGGGACATCAGTGTGCAGGGCTTCTTTCATCCTCATTTTTTTAATATATGGCCTAAATGAAGGCAGTGAGGCCTCAGCAGGACCTCGTGGGTGTTAAACGAGAGGATTCCAACCGATGGGTTTAAATGCTGGTGGTAATCATTAACAACGAGAAACACCATCCTGAGGAACATGGTGGTAAAACACATACGAGCAGGGAGAATAAAGTTAATTCTGGGAGAAGGCTCAACGCAGTCCTTAGCTGTTATCTTTTCGGCCGGCCATGGCGCAGAGGAAGCGCTGCCAGGACATGGGGATCCCGCTCGCGGGGCAAACAAGGAAATTGTTAATGTTTTCTAAAGGGGGAAAAAAATGACAGCCATAATAAACCTAAACAATAAAGATTACAAAAAGAAACAACGCCGTTTAAGTGGCAATCTTTTGAGGTGAATGCATAGCTGAATGTTATTTTAAACAGCACATAACCCAGGGAATTATGATGTTGTTTACACAGGCCTGTCTCTTGGAATCTGTATATGTTTAGAGTTTGGTTTGTTATATGTCTTGGTTAAGCTCTCCAATATGTCTGTCTTCTGAAAAAGAGCCCTATGCTGTGCTAAAACTTAGCTCCAGCAAGTTAAAAATACGGAGAAAGTACCTTAAGTAATGTCCCTTTCCCCAGAGATGCCCTTGGTAGCAGTCAGTAATGCAATCAGATATCCAGGGTTATTTCGATTGCCTGCCAAAACATCACTCATGTCTATTAAAGCATCCTGAAAAACACCATTACATCAATTCCAGCAACGGCATAATTATTCTTCTTTCTGGAATGTCTTCTGATGTGAGTCACCCTGCCGGCGTGGGATTTCTCTGGAAAGAGGCTGCAGGAATGTCCCAGAGGCTGCGGGGTAGGGTGGGGGCCGGCAGCGAGATGCTCTCATCCCAAATTTTGGTGGATTCCCAGGATGGTGGCTGGATGCACCGTGCAGTGACACCCCACCAGTGACTCAGACACAACCCCTTCTCCCAAAGACATGGAGCCCCAACAGGTTTCTTCTGCGCCAAGACACCCAATTTTGAAAAAGCACATTTTTGCAACCGCAAACCAAAGCGAAGCACTGACAAGGATATTTTTGCTGAATAACTTGGGCTTCTCCTTAAAGATGCAGGCAGGAAATTTCTAGGAAGCACCAGGCATAGTTACAGTAGTTTATGTATTAATGAGCATGTCTCTCTCTGCTCATTCCAGCTGCAGTTATCCTAGGACTTCCACATGGGCAGTGCAAAGTCCACCTCCTCAATCCAGCATTGCATGACTGCCACGGGGATTGTAGATAGAGAATCCTTAGGAGCAGGAGGATTATTATCATTCCATGTTTTAAGAATTAACAGAAATCTATAGAAAATCCATGAGAGAAGTTCTGGGTTTGATTATACCAGTGTAAATCCCAATTTCTTTGAGGCCAATAGGTCATCTAGCTCAACACTCAGAGGAGAGTTTGTCCCTCTGCCTTCTCCTTTAATCCTCCTAACCAAAAAGTTTGACTTGATGAGATTCTGCTTCATTGCAGGAATAGTACTGGTAGAATAATGCAGCATTAATTTTGCATTTTGGAAGAATAAAAAAACATTTGATGTTATCACTAAATAGCAACTAGACCAAAAGTCATCCCTAAAAGAACTACTTACAGACTTTTTTTCCAGGAATGCAGAAATGGACAAGTGCCATTTCTAAAAAAAAGCAAGTAATTTTTTCTTTTATTACTTTGTATGAACATCCAAACTGTTCCTGTCTAGCTCACGAAGCTGTGGCAATGCTAGCAGACTTGTGATGAAGACCTGGCCTCATTGAAATCAGTCAAATACCAGAAAATTCAAAATATGTGTCTTTTAAGCTACAGGCTGCTTGCTAAGTGTCACAGAGTCCACAACAACAAAAAATAAATCATTTAATCAGCTATCAGATAAATCCTTGAGTCACAATCCAAATGAGAGCATGGGAAAGGCTCTTAAAAAAGACCCTTTGAGCATGAAGGAAAAAAAATAATGATAATTGAAATGCTGAATAGTCATCTGCATTACTCTTCTGGGCACATGGACAAATGTGACATTCCTCTTCATCTGCTGCTTGATGCTGGTTATTAGAAAAACAAAACCTCTAAAATTTCTCTCTTTCCTTTGGACAATGCTCTCCATTGCATTGGGTGGGATTATTGGAGGTGTCCTATGCAGGGCCAGAACAAAACCTCATTCCAACAAATTTCAGCCATCATCTCCCTACAAGGAGAAAGGACATGAACAGGCCATCAGCAGGTCCAGGCTTAGACTATTTGTCAGCAAAAAAAAAAAAATCATAAGAGAAGTGAATGTGAATAGATCCATTTTATCAATGAAGAAAATGGAGGCAGAGAAGCATGAAAAATTCTCATCATTTTCAGCAGGATATTTTCCTGCATTTGGCATTTATCACAGTTTAATCTATTTTATGTTTTCTTGATTGTTTATTGCAAAATGGGATAGATACTTTGAACAAAGCTAGGGCAGGACACGAGTCAATATCCACCAGCAACAAATATTTAGAGGCAACAGATTTGTAATAATTAGATGGAGACAAGGGATGATGAATTGGTAAATCTGAAAGTCTTTACAAACTCTGAAAATCTCAGATGATCGTTTAATCCATCAACTATCTTCTTAAGAAATACAATCACGGAAAACTCCTGCCAAAAAAATCCTTACTGTAATCCTACCTTTATCTCATCCACAAATATACGTTTTCTATATAAAAACACGATCCCTCTTAAAAGGTCAGCGTTTGTCGCTGTCCACCAAACACCCCAATATGCCCACACAGCCCTGCAAGGTCTTTGCTGTGTCTCTTTTATAACCTGCAGCCACTTCTACGGCAAAGAGGGGGGAATCTCCCCTTTCTGTGTGGTGGACATATGTTTCTCCACGCACCAACTTCCACTTCTGTTTCTCGCAGGTTGCGCTCGGCTTAGATCCCCTTTTAGCCCCACGCGCGCTGAACTTACCAGAGATGAAGTGAACAGGCGTTTCCTCATCGCTCTGCCTCACACATGGGACAGCTTAATGGCTTCACAATTAATATATGCATAAGTACAACCTGCATTAGCGGCGGTGAAGGGCAAGTTGGCTCCTTGATTACACATCGTTAAATAATACCGAGGTTCTCGTGTTTGGTGCGAGCGTGTGATGTACCTGTTCAAAGGTGGAGTGTTGTGTCAGTCTGCACATATTCCCATCCCCAAACGCTTGCTCTGACATGATTATCTTCTTTTTTTCAACCTATGGAAACCACCTGGTCTCGTGTTTCCGGGTGACAAGCAGAAATTTTAAAATTATGCTGCACCAAATCACACTAACAATAAGAGAAAGCCTAGGAGCTATTTACTTCTGAAAATAAAAGCAACAACAAAAACAAGAGGATATTTAGTCTGAACACATTACAAGAACTGCTGCACGATGGCAATGGGGCCCCAGAAAGGGAAAATCCGAGGAACTATTTCTTCATAGAAATCAAGGATAAATATCCTTTCTTACATTAGAGGAATGAAAATAGGTTTAAAAATCCTGAGGAGTGTTGGGATTCTTTAAGCAGAAGTTGGTTTCTTTAAGTAGAGCCTTCATATAAATTCTAACTCTGCAGTTAAATGGAAATGCTTAAGCCTATAAAACCAGAAGGAGATGAGGAAAGGGGGAACCCATATACATGAAACCAGCAGATACAGAACCATTTTATACAGTTCAGTAGGCAGGCTAACATGAACTTAATAGTGACAATTGTTTTAAATTGATTCAAATAACAAATACACATTTCAGAGATTATGAAGTTTTGCACTGCATTTTTCTTTTTATCTTTCAAAGAAAACAATGCTAATAGTTTCCTTTTTCCTACGCTCAATGACTATTTACTACTTTCTTGATGTGGACTTTCAAAATACAAAGAGGTTTGGCAAGTTTTCAAAGTCTTTCTTCAAAGTCAGCTCTTAAGTACTTTTTACAAAAACATGAAGAATACTTCTTACTAGGGAGAATTGATAATGTACTGCTTTCGTTATTTGTATATGAAATGCTGTCAGATAAATGCACATGGATTCATTTGTTTGGACCTTCTCTGTTAACCTTCTGTATGAAATTGATTTCGATTGATCACAAGAGTCAGGAATGTAACAATTGCTTTCAACCAAAAGCTGCTTCAGACATTATAGACCCAAGTTACAAAGAAAAAAAGTTACTGTACTTGCAAGTTTAGAGTCAAACTTGGCAGTTCTTCCAAACAGAGTGGTCAGAAGAAGGAAAATAAAAACAAACATCCTTCCAAGATTTTTTTTTCCTTCAATTGCCATACAAAATAATGGTACAAGTATGTCACAACCCTTTCTGAAAGTTATTCATGAGGACATGAGCAAAGCGTCCTAAATACTTTGTTGCCAGAGAGTTAACATTTGTAGAGCACTTTGAGAATTTAAGGAACTTTCAAAAGTTGTCAGCTTTTTGCTGCTGCACAGAGCTAAACTTAAAAATGGACACGAATCAAAGCAGCCCCTTCCAAGTGACAAACTCGAGTGGTCAGACCATTTGCAGCTGAGCACATTGGTCTGTTTGTTAGAGGTGAACCGAAATGAGGGCCAAATCCAGAGGTGATTTGTAAGGTGGTGCAAATTAGACTGTGTGAGTAGGAGTAAGCAGATGTGAGTGAGCATGAGAGCCTGGGCTGGTGGTACTCACACATCAAGGGGCCTGGGAAAGGCACCAGGAGGGAAAGAAGCAGCCCTTAAGGCTGAGGGGATGTCTCATTCCCGACGTGTTACCTGGAATGGTAGCACCAACCCTGTGCGCTCCTTGTCACCACCCTGCAGAAGAGGCTGCAGGGAACATCCCCCGGCCCTGCTCAGAAATACCCTCTGGTTAACCCAGAGGTGCTCTGTCAGCAGTGACTGAGCTCAGGTTGTGTTGGTGGAAGTGGGTAACAAGCATCTCCACCACCTCTTCCTTCCCCGGAGTCCTGCGGGCAGTGGTGATGAGCAGGACCATTTTCAGCTGTCACAGTGGGTTTCCAGAGGAGTGTGTCTCTGCTCTTACCCCAGTTGTGGGTCTTTCTCTGATTATCTCCAGAAATTTCACTCTGGCCTTCACTTCCCTCCCATTCCCTAATGCCCCTGTTCCTCCAATTTCCTGTCTCCGGTGCTGACACCTCTTTGTTCATCTCCCATCTTTTCTCTGTCTTGTCTATTTAGACCGTAAATTGTTTGATAAAGGGACGATGACTTAATAGGTGTTTGCACTACATCTGGCACCGTTTGGTCTTAATCTCAGCTGGGACATGAAGTCTCTACTATTAAGTGAATAATTAATAATGATTAGGTCCTAAAGCAGAAACATGAAACTGCACTAACCTTACTCAGTATATCCTATCACTCTTCTATTTCTTCTAGTGCCTGCTGGCTTCTGCACTGGTTTCTGAGCCGTGTCAGCTGAGGGGCAGCAGGCATTGCTGTTCAGTAGCCCACTGGATGCTTTGGAAATGGGGAAGTTAAACTGGAAATTATGCTAAATGCGAGTGTAAGATCTCACAAAAACTTATAATGTATTCTTATGACAGGGCTGTGCTATGCATAATATAAACAGCTGTATGTAAGGGAGATGGCTGCTCTGTTTCAGGAAGTAATAGCTAAAGAAGCATTTATTTCTGACAATTAATGGACATAAAAGCCTATGTGCTATCTAAAGAGGGGAAGATTAAAGGAGGGAAGTAGCTTATACTATTGGATCGGCTGCACCAAAACAAATAACCTCACAACTTCATTTTGTACAGAGCCTTCCATAAAGTCTGGATAATAAAATGCTTTACAGCGAGCAGAGAGGGAGGGAGGAAGCAGAAAGCAGAACAGATATGTTTTGAGCCGAGATTGGACTCGGAGCAGCGAAGCTGTGCCAAGCAGCAGGAGCTGCAGAGGAGAAGCTCTCACCCCAGCGGCGGCAGGAGCCCCGGGACAAGCCAGGCAGAGGGCTGGCCTCAGCCTCAGCAGTGTCAAAAAATTAAAAAAAAAAAAATTATAAAAAATAAAAAAGAGGAGAGGGGGAATAAAACGACGAGGAGCCAAATTTTTCTCCTGATTCCACCAACGCAACCCCACTGACATCAATGGGTGTAACTGAGAACAGAGCCAACCCGAGGCAGCCCGACAGACACCGCAGGGAGAGTTTGAAAACAAACAGGATGCTCCTGATGGGTGAAGGAAGATGGATGGGGAGCTGGTGGGGGGAGCTCCCGGCCACCCTGCTCCATGGGAGACCCCATCCCAGACCCACACGGGAAGGGTTTGCTGGTTTGGGGCTAGGGCTGAGCAGGTTAGAGCTCTTGCATCCCTCAGACTGGTGTGCCAGAGCCTGGGAGGCGACAGGCAGATGCTGGAGAGCATCTGCTCCCTAAAACTTCCCTGATTTTGCAGGGAAAGCCACGTTTCTGATCAGCCTGCTTTGTAGTGCAGGGGGAAAAGAAAAATCTTAGGGAGTCCACTGCCAGAGATGTTTATCTGCCACATGACAGGACCCCCCGTGATTATTTCTGGATCCTGTTGTAGCACGTAAAAAGACCAGATTCAATAAAGGAACTGATTTCCAGCTTCCTCAGCACAGAGATCCATGCAAGACCTAAAATAAAACCCGATTTCCTCTGGCTTGTGCAGTCTTGTGCTGAGCTGGGTAACATGCAAAGCAGAGAGGTTTTTATAGAATCTCACCCTAGATTACTTTCAGAAGTAGTTTTTTCACAACATATTTGTTTGGAAGATTTTGCTGTCTCTTCCTCTTTTTCTATTTTCAGACAGCTTTGTTTAGTGGGAAATAGAAACAAAAATGCAGCTCTTTTAGCAATTACTCAATATTTCAAAATTGATCCAGTAAAATAAAAAATTATTTGAAGCTCGTGGGACACACACACACACACACACTCCTTATTCTCTAATCCTTCCAAGGAAAAAAATGTCCAAATAGTCATTTTGAAAAGTTGCTGGGAGTACACAGACAGCTGTTCCTCATACATACTGCAAATGTTTCTTTTAAATTCCTACGGACGCAAGAGTTTGATACCAAGCCAGTACCTCTAGAAATGGAGAAAACTAAACACACCCCATACTGATGCTTTTACTGTCCCAACAAACTTTCTCCCACAACTGAAATGTTAAAACTTTTACCCCACATCCCACATTGGGAGATTAGTCCAATAACTAATGTTCTGTCCAAGTAAAATACATTTTGTCATTGCTTGAAAATGTTACCTTTCACAGAAGTATAGTATTTCTGACCAGCAGGGAACATATGTCAACATTATCTATTATTACACAATGTCAGGACCAGAAAGGGAAGGTGGGTGGTGGATGTTAATAACAACTTAAGCGATTTTCTAAAAGAGGCATTTGAGAAGTACAAAGCCAGAAGTTTTGAATGTTTTGTCTGATTGTAGCTGTGTCAGCAACCTGCCCCCACCACTAGCACAAACCTAATTCTGCCTGTGACCCAGTGCCTAGTTCTCTTTTCAATTTGAGCCAACACATTGCTAAACTGGAAAGTTTGAAAAATACCTTCGAAAACTTCTCCACCAAAAGGAAAGGGGAAAAAAAAAAGAAAAGAAAAACTTATGATCAGTCCTGGTGGAAGTGTTAAGGCTGTGATTTTAAGACCGAGATTTTTCACTTTGATTTTCTTTAACACTGTGTTAAACTGCTTTTCGTGCGCTGCTACCCGTAACTATATTTGTCTGCAGAGTGTCTTCATATTAAACTTTTTTTTCTTGGTGGAAATGCACAGTCCCATGAGGCAGACTAACACAGAAACCATCTCTCTCTTCTAGCCAAGGAATTGGAAAACTGAGGGTCACACCACATCCTGCAGCAGCTTTCTCACGTGCCCCTATGTCACTTTGCCCCCCTTGCACCTCAATGCCCAGACTGCAGCCTCTCCGAGGTGTTGTGGGATGCCTGTGCCAGAGACTAGGACACAACTTCAGCAAAAAACACCTTCCAAACACCTGAGGTAAAGAGCCAACTGCAGAGTGTACCTACCCCACATGTGTGAGAGATTTCCCTTCCACAGCCAAACATGAGTTGCTGATTTGGGTCCCGGGAGATGCTCGAAGGAAGGATCAGAATGTTGAATGATCGTAGAATCATAAAATCTCAGTGTGGTTTGGATTGGAAAAGACCTTAAAGACCATATTATTCCACCCCCTGCCGTGGGCAGGGACACCTTCCACGAGACCAGGTTGCTCCAAGCCCTGTCCTTGGCCTTGGTCATGGACACTTTGGATGCTCCCCAGGACAGCTCTCATACCCCTCTGCGCCACACAGCTTTCAAAGCTGCTTGAGTAGTTTCAAGATGATCAGACAACCATTTTTGGCGTGGACTTGCTTATAAAACCCTCACTGCAGAGAAGTTTAGGAACTCTTATTTCCCACCAGAAAGCCTGCAAAGAGAAACGAAACAGGCAAATGCCGGCGCTGAATGAATCAAAGGGAGACCAGCGGTGATGCCGTTATTCAGCCACGTTTCCAGCAGTAATTCTGCTGCTGGAAATGTTGGAATTAATGTCTTCAGCGTCTCTCTTCCACTGTCTAGTGCTAAATTAGAGAAAAAAGCTGCAGGAGGGAGGTCTGTAGTGCTTACCTGTGTGGAAGCCCATCCAGGACTGCTCCCTGCAGCCAACGCCACTGCAGGGTTGTGAACACAAGGGACCCCATGGGCTGAAAAGGGAGAGGAAAATGGCATTGTCCTCAAAATAATTGCCATATGCCTGGCAAGTTTGGTGCAGGTATTTCTTAAGCAGCACCTTTCCATGGAGAAGAATGTGTTGGTCCCAATCCCCGTGAAGATCAGCCAGCCCCTCAGCATCATTCTGGTATTTGGGCAGAGCTGCCATTAAACCCGGCTTTACACAAAACCATGTCGAATAATGGGCCTCACATTCAATTTTCCAAGGTGGATTTGGATGCTGAGAAAGGAAAATTTCTTCCCTCACCACAAACACAGTAGTGTCAAAGCTGCTGGGCCCATGTTTCCTCACCTTTTTGGTTTTTTTGTTTCGTTTTGTTTCCGTATCTGTTTCAAAAATCTATGTAATTTCTTTGCAGTGTGTTCTTTCCCCAAAAGCAAATCCTTCAGGGTATTTATTCCCCTCAAAATACAAATTATTCTGTTCCCCAGTAATTATCTGTTTTGCATACAGTTACACAGCTGAATCAGAAGCAGCAAGATATGAATAAATATATAAATAATGGACACACCGAGGTGTAGTTTCTCATGTTTAACATAACACAGGGGAATACATTTTTATAGCAAGCCAGTAAATGTTGCAAACTGATGTTTTCAATTCCAGTGACTTAGAATTAACTTCTAACTGTGAGAGCTAAACTAGCTGCAGTCTTTTATAATCTCATGCTTTAAAGTTATAATGGTCTTTTTTCATCTGCTGTGAAAGAAGAAATTATATTTTACTAGGAGATGGTAAAGGTAAACCACGGGAAAAAAAGTACACTTCAAACTGCTTAAATATAATTATTTTTGTTCCATGTGATTTCACTCAGTGATATAAAGGAGAGCTGGGTTAGCCTGTTGGAGTGGGAATGTGCTGGTGAGTACAGAAAAGCACATATTGTTTGGCAATGCTTAAGGCGTTTACATGAAAGAAAAAAAAAAGGAGAAATATAGCAAAAACTGTAGAAAAACTAGAGGAAAACCACTTCTTTTTTCCCCATAAGCAGCAGTTCAAACACCTATCAAAAGCAAAACTCAGCCCCGTGCCCTTTTTACGAGGCTGAAACCAGTACCTTTAGAAAAATTTTCATCCAAAAAACCCCCAAATCCTCTTTGGAAGTGCACCTTTCTCTAAGCCATGGCAAGAGGTTGTGTTCGCCTTGGGTAGGTTTGCACCAGACCAAAGCTGCCCCCAAGATATTTTTAATGAGCATTTTCTTATATCACTGACCTGCAGCACTTCTGTGACCCCTGCCACCCCACCTGGCTGCTCTGCAGGGCTGGAGGCACCCCAAGGCCACCACCACTTGCCCCACCGGTGACTCCTGAGGATCAAACACCCCTGGAGCTGGGCTGCAAAATTCAAATGCAGCCTGAGCAGGAGCTCGCTGCTGGCCTGACTCCGCTTCTTTGGGAGTGAGGTCGGAGCTCTGAACTCAGATCTGAACCTGGATCTTGGGTTTAGATCCAAGGGTTTGGGTTGGGCCCCATCTCTAGTAAAGAAAAGCATAAAAAGAGATGAAAAGATAATTGTAGAAACTTAAAAGCCAGCACTGCATTCTTTTAAAATTACAAATTAAGCTATAAGCGATTCCAAACTATGCTGTTTTTATTAAAAATGACTTAATAATCTAATCTTCCTTTCCTTTCTTTTCTTTTGGAATTTATCCTATATCCCAGTAATCACACATAGAAATTACACAACACCACGCTGGATACTCCTGACAATATAAACACAATTGTTTACCCAGAAGCATTATAGGTTCATGCAAAAATACAGCATTTAAAGCTTGTGGTCAGATGAAGAAACCACAAGTATAATTGTTTGTTTATCCAGCCAAGCATTACTTTGCTGTGTAAGTTTATGGGGGGGGGGTTGAATTTATTTATTTATTCCTAACCTGTTTTAAAAATTAAAGTTACAGAGGGAAGGCAGACGATGAAAGGCGAAAGGGAACATTTTGAATAAGGAAATCGCGCCTTTGTCGTAGCTCATGTTACCCTGCTTCATCCTTCCAGGGAAGCCTCGTGATAACAGGGCCCTTTGGTGGAATTTCGACATATTTTTCCCTTTAGTTGGGGGCAGCTGGTTTCTTTCCTCTCGGAGGAGAGAGACGAAGTATATTTATCACTCCAGCAGTGACTCAAAACAAACAGGAAATCTTCATCAGCAGGCTCCTGGGCAAGGCAGATACCAAGGTACTGGCAGAAAGGAAACAGAGGCTTTGGGCTGTGGGAGTCCGACACGCAGCACACTCTGCAGCAACAGCAGATAACTCGGCTGGAGAGACACCAAATTATTTTTAAATTACAAAAAAAAAATTTAAAAAAAGAATAAAAAGGTGATCCTGTGGTAGCTGAGAGCACTCATGGCATCCATGGGGGTGGCTGAGCTGGACACCCAGCCCGGATGCACACTGGGAACCTGGGAGAGGGAGGAAACCTGTGTGCTGGCTGGGCTGGGAGGTTTTGCTTTGATCCCGTGGCTTAGGAAACTCACTCCTTTCGCCTCAGCAAGCCCTTCTTCAAAAGCAGAGGTTTCCGGCTGGGATGGTCGCCTTGCAACCAGGAGGGAGGCAAAAAGCTAAGAAAAACAGTAGAAAAAAAAAAAAACAAAACCCCAACTGTTAATAATTTTAACCTTTGATATGATTATTCATATTTATGAATGGTGTGTTAATAATTGTAACTGTTGATGCAATGATTTATGCTCATGGGTAGTTTTAGAAAGGCCTCAAAAAACAAGATAATAAATGGCCCAGAGGTGATGATTCCTCCTGCACTGGTTAGAGACAGTCCTGACACAGGAACTGCTCTGTAGGGTTAGTTGTGGGGTTTTTTTTCCCCTCTCTTTCCCCACTAGTGTCATGTAATATTAAACTCAAATACTTCAGTCCATCTGTCCATCTCAAGAACATAAGGACAGCACAAGACTGACCATGGTCTGCTCCTTGGAGACACCTCTGCTAAATGGCTGCAAGGATACTTAAAAGCTGCAGGGCTGACACCACACCAAACACACAAGGAAACAGTTGCTGCAAATGGGTAGGACAGGGAGAAGTCACTATCTGCATCCTCTGCTCCTCTGCATCCCCCCAGGCCCTTGCAGTTTGCTGTGGCCAGAGATGGGGCACGATGAGCCCTGGGTCTGACCCGCTGTGGGCTTATCTCCAGAGCTGGCAGGAGGTGGTGGGGCTGGACAGGACACTGGGTGGTTAAAAGGAGACTCGGGCACCTCAAAACATGTGCCCACCTTCCCTTGCTCCTGGCCAACCCCAGACAGCTGCAGCACTGAGAGCCTTCCACACCAACCTGCCCTCTCGAGCCAGATGCACCCCTCGGCCTGGAAGGACCCCAGAAGGGTGAGTCCTACAGGGACATTGCCACATGTCCAGGCTGGGCTTGGTTGAAGCTTTCACAGCCAATCCTCCAAGGCAGCAGAGGCAGGTCCTTATCACCGAGCTGCACCCTGTGACACCAACCTCAACGTCTCACCACAGAAATCCAGCCTTCTATTAATAAGGATGACTGGCTTGGCTGCCAACCTAAGGTGCAAGGGGCTGATAGAGGGAACACCAGACACCCACATCCTTGCAAACAGTTAGAGGGACAGCGTGCTCAGATGCAAACACTGTCTGGCTATGGGAGTGACAGCGTGAAATCACCATGGCCTGAGACACCCCAGACACAATAAGCATTAGCAGAGAAAGAGCCAGGGTAAAAGCAGAGTGCTTCATCCCGGCTCATTCGCAATCTCCACGGCACTGCCCTGTAGAAAGCTGGCCAAGGTCTATGTCAGAGATGACTACCAAAACCTCGGGGTCGGGACAGCTCTAGTTGGGAAGCATCTGGCAGAATGTATCACCCCTGTGCTGACTCACAGATGTGTCAAGGCATAAAGTCAAGCGAGGTGGGTAGTTCTGGAGAGTTTCTCTGGAGACCAGACTGTCTGTATCATCCTGAGGAAGTGTGTGGTCTAACCAGCACCTCAGTCAGCACCAGGGAAGGGAAACCTGGTGACAGTCTGTGCATGGTGTGCAGAAGGTGAGAAGGTCAAGTTCATGGAATCACAGAATCCCAGGGAGGGTTGGAAGAGACCTCAAAGACTGTCTCCTTCCCACCCCTCACCATAGGCAGGGACACATTGCACTAGACCAGGTTGCTCCAAGCCCTGTCCAAGATCACAAGGAGAGAAAACACCAGGGTTGTAAATAAGAAATATGTGGTACAAGAGCGCTGGAGGCTCCCTACTGCTTGAACTCCCCTGTTTCCAGCACAAAGCAGTTTTGTTTCAAGTGTGTGAGCTTTACTGGAACACGATGTTGACTGCATACCTACCAGATCAGGCAAAACTCCCACACAGCCTGAACTCCAGAGCATCGAGAGTTCGGAAAGGCCACGGCGAGTGGGGGTCCCAGCCCACCCTCATCATTACAGCTGGCACAGACCACAGCAAAGCAGCACTGCCAATGTGCTATCCCAAACTCTGCTGCTGGGGGAGGTGACACAGCCCAAGACTCTCTCCTTCCTCCCAGAAGGGTCAGCTGGAAAGCAAGACACAGCAAAAAGATTCTGACTGTGACTGAAGCACAGGCAGCAGCATGAGGTCCAGAAAGCGATTGGCCAGGCACTGGAACATGCTGCCCAGGGTGGAATCACCATCTCTGGAAGTGTTCCAAAGGTGTGTGGATGTAGCACAAGGGGGCATGGCTTAGTGATGAGCACAGCGGTGCTGGGTTAGTTGTGGGACTCAATGATAGGTTTCTTCCAACCTCAATAATCCTATGATTTTCATGCCTCAGTTTGGAAACAGCAACTTGCCTTATAGATGAGTCTTTTGCCTGCTAGCTCACTCAGACGAGTGGTACACTCACTTTTCATTATCCACCAGCTAGAGATCCAAAAGTGTGAGACAACTAAAGAAAGCATCACACTGAGGATGGGATTTGCAGTCATGAGGAGCAAGTGGCAGAGCCAAGAGGAGAGCAGAGATCCATAACTCATACTCAGTGCTGTACCCACCTCCTAAGACCTCAAAAGGGTTCAAGAAATTAGGACTAACTCTGAGCCTAAAGTTCAGCTTTGAAAGGAAATAAGAACAGTCTTTGGCTGCTCTGGCTAGCCTGTACTAGTTTGGAGCTTGCCATCTGCAAGCCAAGGAATGCTAGAATGCAACATCTTTCCACCACATGTCTTTCTATCCCTTTCCTTGCCTCTGGCACTGCCTTTACAGACAGGGCTGGGGTGAGCAGTCAGTGTGTGACAGGAGGGGTGTGAGCTTCTACAGGGCAGCAGAGCAGCCCAGCAAGGCAGGGTCCCTGCTCCCAAAGTGAGATGCAGGCTCTGCACTCTCATTATTTAGTCTTCACCAGCTACCCTGAAAATACTGCATAGCACAGGCCTTTGAAATCTGCTCTCCAAGTGGCAGAGGAGTATTGGCTTTGGCGATGAAGTGTGCTAGTCAGGACTGGGAGATGAAAGGAATTATTTTCCCTTGGTATAGCTCTGTGTCGTCTTATTTGATTACAATACTTTTTGGTTTTAAATGTGTGTTTTCCTCCTCCTAGTCTTTGAACAACTTTGTGTTGAAACCAGAGGTCTATATGTTATGCTATAGCATATTGTACCATGTCCAGGATCCAGATCCTGGGCATTGGCCCACCTGCCACCATATACCATTGTACCACGACAAACCTAAGGTGCCATCCTGCTACAGGATCCATCAACAGGCCAGAAAGATGCTTGGATGTCCCCAAAGCAAAGCAACACACGCACACACATCTTCCCTAGGAGACAGTGCTCCAGCAAAGCACTCAAAGCCACAGGTGTAATTGATTTTATCACGCTTCCTTTTTAAAATCAAAAAGGCACATTTTTCCAAGCTGATATTCACAGGGGATATATATAAATCCTAATTCTTAAGGAGGGTCAGGAAAACAGATTGGAGGAATCAAAAGGGGGGAATTTATGTGGAATCCAGAAACACAGAGAGGCATCAGAGAAAAGTGTTGTGCATTCAAGTGCTTAAGTCCTGCTCAACTCCATGATGACAAACAAACAAACAAACCCCGTGTCTCTTTTTCTCAGCTCAGTGATTACAGCAAACCCACAGTGCCAGCTTCAGACTGGCAAGGCAACTAGCACTGCTCACAAAAACAAATTCGAGGCTTTTTTTTTCCCCTTTTATTTTTGTTTGTTTTATGTTGGATGATTTAATTATAAAGATCTTCCACGCTCTCACCTATTTCCTTACCATCAGTCGAGCCACTGATATTGTTTCAGGCTTATGAAATTGCAAAAACTGAGGAATAAAGGGAAAAAATGAAGAAAGCATACTGCAGACACAGAAGAAATGAAGTCTTTTCTCTTAAAGTCACTAATTCGAATGAGCATGCAAAAAGGAAACTCAGGAAATCCATGTTGCCACGGTAATTTAATTCTGCTCTGCCTCAGAGCTCCCACCCAGGAAAGGTGTCTCTGATGTTACCTAGGTGTCATCCAAACAAAATAGTTCCAAAACGGATACTTGACACCCCTTTTTTTCTCCTAACTCAGCTTTTCAGCTGGAAGTAAGAAATAAATTAGTGTCAAAACTTCTACCCAAAAAATTAATAAAAAGTTAATTATCGCAAGAGAGATTAACTTCTAGGATGCCTTAATGTCTGGATCCTAACCTGGCTGCCCTGCTATTCTGGGCTCATCGGGATATCCAGAATACTAATTTAGAATTATGGCATTAGGGAAAAAAAATCTCCTGCTTTAAAAACGGAAAACAGTTATTCAGTTATTTCTTGAACAAATACACTTCAAACAATGTGAAGGAAATGGCACTTCCCATTTATATGAGTTTACCAACAGCAGCCACGATGAAAAGGACAAAGACTCTTTCAGGTTTGTGAGGGCTGTCTGCTGTAACACACTGTCCCGTGCTGCAGCCAGCGTAGAACTTGCAGGACCTGAAAAATTTAAATTCTCAGAAATCCACAGCACAAACCACTGTTCATTACAAATGCAGTAGGAGGTTATCATGTCCCAGAGCATCATCCAGAGAATCATGGAATCATAGAACAGTTTGGGTCTGAAGGGACCTGAAAGCCCATCTCACTTCAACCCCCCGCCGTGGGCAGGGACACCTTCCACTGTCCCAGGCTGTTCCAAGCCCCATCCAGCCTGGCCTTGGACACTTCCAGGGATCCAGGGGCAGCCACAGCTTCTCTGGGCACCCTGTGCCAGGGCCTTACCACTCTCACAGTCAGAAATTTCTTCCTAATATCCCATCTAAACCTGCCCCCTGTCATTTTAAAGTCATTCCCCTTGTCCTGTCACTGCGTGTCCCCATAAATATCTCATCTCCAGCTTTCGTGAGGGTAACTCTGCCTCTGAGGGGCAAATCAGCCACTACTGCACATGAACCTCCTGAGAACCCCTGTCCCCACACAGCTCAACCCCTGCACCATCACAATTCACTCCTCCTCCCCTCGGACCCACACAGCTGGGTTCTGAGCTTTCAAATGCTACTTCAACCAAAAAAAATCCCCACTCCTTCAAAGCAACAGGTTGCTCACTTTGGGGGTAGATTTAAGAGGAGCAGAGCCTGCACCAGAGCCTAGGACAAGCAATGTCTGCTCTGTGTTTAACCTATGCAAATCGGGAGCAAATGTAATGATGTTAGCAGCCCGTCAGCAGAGTTTGGCAGGGGTAACAACAACCTTAGGGAGATAAGATAAGGCTGTAGGCTTTCAAGGTTGGGAAATAAAGTATCAGGATTACCAGATCGGTTTATAGAGACTGTTCTCCCACCCTGTTCTAAGAAACAAAACTGATCCTTTGCACTTCACCCCGAGGGAGGAAAATAGTCATTAGCTTTACATTACAAAGATACATACAATAATTGTCTCTCTAAGATCAGGCTTGCCTACCCCGAGTAGCCACATGTGTGTACAGCTGTAGTTTTTTCCATTGTGACACAACCTACCATTGCTCTGACCCTCTCTCATTAGGTTATTTCTAAAATGTAGCTCTCTGTGAACTGGGACTGTGTTCTGTTGGTTTGCACAGCTCCTATTTTTTGCCACTATAAATAGAAGAAACAACTTTGCCTGGCGTATTCTCCTCCGAATTATTTTGTAGGTTAAACAAACCTTTAACTGTTTCAGATAACGCCAAGCAGAAGGTGTTTTTTCCAAACATCCCAAGCGAAGGAGTGCATTTCCTGCTTCCCTAATTCAACCTACGGCATCAGACATCTGTAACTCTGTTTACATTCCAGCCCTTCACAACTTAATACCGCTTGAAGCATCAATAATATAGGGCACATTTCTGACTGCTCTTTAGATATTTTTTTATCTCCATGGGACTTCCTGGTTTGGGATTTTGTAGTTTACAGTTTCTCACTAATAGTAACTAGCTGCAGCATTTGGCCTTAAGAGTTTACATATTATTTAACTAGATATAAGCAGCCTATTTTAATTACAGCAAAGAGCCCTGTAGAGGCCTTGTCTGTTTTTTCCCCCTCCAACTATATCAGTTGGCTTAATAAAGATATTACCACTCCCTATAAACCAGGCTGTGATCAAGCTTCTAGATATGCTAGGCTTTTATAACATACTTTTACCACTTTAAAAAAAAACAAGTCCTATCAGATCTTCAGGCACTCAGATGTCCATGGCTTTAACGAAGGCGGTATGAGCTTTCTGTAGCTCACACACATTTTAGTCTCTGTGTGTTCACATTCCAGCACTTCTAAGAAGATCACTCACCCCCCCAAAACTGAGAGCAACCTACTCCTGTCGCTGCATTTCAGCTTAGCATTGAACTGTACAGGCTGCACTCCTGGGACATGCTCCCCTTTCCCTGGGGGACGTAGAGCTGAGGCTTCCATTTCCCCCTCCTGCAGGGCCAACAAGAAGTCTGGTTCCTACAAGGGACACCTCTCCATGAGCAGGGACACCTTCCACTAGACCTGGTTACTCCAAGCTGCCTCCAGCCTTGGACACTTCCAGGAATGGGGCAACCACAGCTTCTCTGGGCAACCTGTGCCAGGATCTCACAAGGAAGAATTTCTTCCCAGTATCCCATCTAATTCTGCCCTCTGTCAGTTTGGAGCCATTCCCCTTGTCCTGTCACCTCAGACCCTTGTCCAAAGTCCCTCTTAGATCTCTTGGAGTATCTTTAGGCAATGGAAGGGGCTCTAAGGTCTCCCCAGAGCCTTCTCTCCTGCAGGCTGAACAATCCCAACATTCAGCCTAGCCCTACTATGTAGTACCTGTATCCCTGATGCCTCCATGTCCTCATCTTCAGGCCCTATCTTCATATTTCTCACATGCTGTCACTACACGTGCTCTCCGACCTTCATTTACATAACTCTCCATAATTTATTCCATTCTATTCGAGAGCAAAATTCCTGCCCAAGGCTGGCACTGTGTGCAACTAACCCTTATTCACACCACCCAGCATCTTGCTGCTCTGCGTGTTTCATTGAATCCTGCATTTGAAGCCAAGGCGAGATACAGAGACTTTAGTTGTCTTATTCCACTAATTTGCTTTCTTCTGCAAGGTGTCAAATTAGTACCTGAACGCCACCTACAAAACCAACCTCGCATATTCACAACTCTTCAAACATTTGCAAGCAACATTACTACAAAGGAAAGCTCGAGACAGCTCGATTAAGCAACTTGCCCAAGGTCATACAGGAAGTTGTAGAAGAGTTGAAAACAAAAGCCAGATCTTCTCAGCTCCTGTCCAACCCTCTCTGGAATGAAAAGGCCAAACTGCTGTGTGGAAGTATTAGCAGAGTCATAGATCTCAACCTATAAATTTCATAATGAATTCACGGCTTAGCAAAGAAAATGCACAGAGCTCCCAGGACTTCTTTCCCTGGAAAAAACGTGCAACCCCATGGTGGCAGCTGGGAAGTGTTCCCCAAGATCTGAGTGGTGCTGGCTGTGGCCACAGACCCTCCGCTTACACAGAAAGAGGAAAACAGGGAGCAGCAATACCCTGCAAGGCCATTTAATGCAAACGGGTTCTGCCATCCTTTTTCCAGCCACATCCCACCTCTCCAAGAAACTGAAAAAAGTGCATCTACTGGAAAAGTTGCTGAAGTCGCCTAAGAGCGAGCATGAAATCGTTCAGGATAGCAAAAGGAGCATCCAGAGTGCAACAAAGGCAGTATTTATGTCTACACTTCTCCCTGTCTGCGTGGCTCTCGGTGACAGCCACAGGAACAAACAACAGCCTTGGCCCCTTGGCTGCAAACGGTTCGCTGCAGAGGCCCAATTAAGTCGTGGAAAGTCTAAACACAGGCACAGGAATCTGCTAATGTGGACAGGCCTGCACAATAGGGTCTCATCCTGCTCCTGCCCAGCACCACCTTGCTGGGAGGAGAGCCCCCCACCACCAGCCAGGCTCTTCCCACGTGGAGGTCCTGCTCCACCTCAAGTCCCAGTGCAAACGTGCACAGTTCCACTCACTTTGGGGAGGATTCTGGCTCTGGGCAGCATCAAGCTCATGCCCAATAAGATGAGTTGGGTGATCTCAGGCTGGCCACCACCCAACAGGCCACACCTGTGTGCACACACAGGCAGAGGGCAGTTTAAGAGTGATCTCCCTCCCCAAATCTCCATCAGGTTCAAGCCCTGCTGACAAGAACACTTCAAACAGCCCAGGCAGCTCAAGAGCAATGCCAAGAGCAGATAGAGGCTTCGACATTGTCTCGGTACACAGGATGCCGGCCTGACATCATTTAGTGGACACAATGCTTGCCCTCTTTCTTTGGGAACCACGTAAAAAAACTTGGCCGAATATAAAACGACTTCAAAGACACATTTCTGTGCCAGCCAGGATGCATCAAAGTTGGGAAAGGAACGACCCGATTCACCTGATCCAGGGAGCTGATAGAGAAGCGCGGGGAAGCAGCTTTTATCGATGTACCTTCCCAGCACTTCCTTCCTGCCCCCGATGCTATTTAAACCCCTTGCCTACCTCCAGCCAGACCTGCCCGTCCTCCACTCTAAGGAGGAGAAAGGAAAAAGCAAAGGGAAGCCCTAAAAAAAGGCGTCCCTGCAAATTTCTGTGCAGTTACCGGGCAGTCACATCCTTCTGCTTTCCCCTGAAAAATCAAGTATCACCTTATCGTTTCCTCACCAAGATTAACTCCTGCTTCCTGAAGAGTATTTCTGAGGTAGAAAGCAGAGGTGGTGGAAAAAAAAATAAAAATAAGGAGGGAGGGGAAGCTGAAAAGCCCAATCTGTCAAGCTGCGTTTTAGAAGAAAGGAAAACTGAAAAGTGAACGTATTTAACATGAGCTATTTCCTGCACTCAGGAGGGAAGAAAGCATGCTACTAACTGTGTGCATGAGGAGATCTGCACTAGTGTTATCTCTGACCTGCAGCTTAGCCCTTGTGTCTCAGCTGCCAAAAAGCTCCTATTCAACATTATGCTGAGTTCATCAATGCTCCACGTGTCAGGATCCTAACAGGAAAAAGCAGGACAGACAGTCACTCTATTCAACTGCCTGGGGACCCCATGACAACTAAAATCCCCTTGCAGACTGTCCATATCAACCTACGGCAGGTCAGAGCGCGTAACCCCTCCAGAACCGCAAGCCCGGGCCCACACCCTTTCCCCTTGTCAACATTGTCACTTTAAAACAGCCCATCTAGCCTTATCACCAAACCTGGAGTAAGTATGACAATTAAGATGGATTGCAAAGCCTGCATGTGCTTTACAATTAACAATAACTTGGCAGCGTGTCCCACGCAACTGTTGGGTGGTATGGCAAGAACTTTATCCCTGCTTAGTACTGCATTAGCATATTTAGTAGGCTGCAAGACATAATTCCTCAGATATGAACATATTTTTGTCTTTTCAAAAAATCTGCAATTAAGCCATAACGCGCAGGCAGTGAGCAGCCGGCGGTAAACTTTGGAATTAGGGTGACTGTGCTGAAACGGCCCTTTCTGACCTTATGTCAATTATCTATTTAATAAGGAATATATTCAATTAAAAAAAAAAAAAAAAGTGTCTCAGCAGGGTCTTTGCTAGGAAGCAACAATATTCCAGAAACTAAAGCTGATATTCAGCCCTGCATTCCCTGTGAAGAGCACAGTGCTTAAGAGGGTCTGGGGGCAGGTATTTGAAAGCAGGGGCATCTTCCTCGGGGGGTTATCTCAATTTTTGGTTTAGGAAAGGCAAACTCTTGCTTTGTGCTTCGAATTTTTAAACTGTAGGGTTAACTAATTGTTTGTGTAAAAGAAATAAACCCCATTTAAGCATCATCTTCCTCTCTGTGTTGTGTGGCGTTTTTTTTCCTGTCCAGGATTCTCATGTTTACAGGTAAATTAACAGCCTTCTAAAGTAATTAAATGCATTTGAGGAGCAGTTATTTAGCATGGCCTAACTTTATCGATTTCCTCCATGCTGCACAAGACACTCTCAAACCCCACTAAGCTTTTTAAGTCTGTTTACGGTGTACATTTATCTAGAAAATCTGATCAGGTGGGGGGGAAGGCAAAGATCTTGCCTTGATAACCCGGACATTGTCCCCCTTGACATCTGTGTTGCTGGTGGACAGGATATCCTGCCAAATGCAAGAAGACAACTGCGTGACCCACCTTGGGCGAGAGGCACCGCGGGCTGATGCGAGCACAGCGGGAGCAGGCGCTGCCTCTCCCCGCCCGGAGCCGCATCCTCGGCGCACAAAGAGCAGCCAGAGAGAGCCTCTGCAAAGGGAAAAAAATAAAAAAAAAAAAGCCGGGGGAGAGGAAAATGTAAATAAATAAATAAATAAATACGCAGTTTAGGTGAGTAGCGCGCATTCGATAAGGGAAAGCAGATGAGGGCAACAAATGCAATCCAGCAGACAAAGTCTTTCTTCATAAACCCAGCAGAGGAACGGATTAAACCACCTGGCAATCTTGGCAGGAAAAAAAGAAAATCTCAGGCGGTGACAAAACCAAACAGGTGGAACAGGTATAAAACTTTTGCTTCCCAATAATACCCCTCTCTTCCCTGGAATGCTTGGACAGGTGCAGAAGTTCAAGTTACAGCGTGGAAGTGGCAAATAAATACACAGCATTAGTGCCTGACGTGCTCGGCGAGCAACCGGGGATGTTAATAACTGGCAAGGTACACTAATCTCTGATTGCAACATTTGGTTTACCTTAATCTGGAGGGACAGCTGTATTAAAGAGGGAATTATACTAATCAGTTCAAGGCCCTTGCATATAAAACTTCCCATTAGGCTTAAAGTACAACAGCTTACGCTCATTCTCTAGGAGCCTTACATCTGGTTCTGAATAAGGCTGTCTCTCATTTGCAAGGTACAAACCGAAAACAAGGGAGGGGGGAGCTGACAGTTGCTGGAGGATGGTTGATAGAAGAACAAGCTACTAATTCTTTGAAATTTTTTACAGTGCAAAACTGGCTGGAAGGCATCTTAATACTAAAAAAACAGGCATGTGTTATCAACCCTAGGCCATTTTTTCCTGTTACCGGAGGTGACCAACATAAAATAAAATTGATGATGTCAGTCAAAAACAGCTAAGCACAAAGCTTGGCTTTGTTATCTTAAGTCAGAAGGTATGATAGGCCATGCCATATGGCTGTAATCCTCCTATATCTCCCATCACCTAACAGGCAACCTTCATGTAGCATGACCTTATTTGGCTGGTCTCAGGTTAGGGCTGCCCAAAGGGGATTTTTCTGTTTCTGCTATATCCAAAGGTTTATGTTGATTTTTTTTTCTCTTTTTTTTTCTTTTTTTTTTTTTTTTTGAGCCCTGCAAACTATAAATCCGACTGATTACTCTGCACTCTTTTGCTTGACTGAGCCTTTACAATCAGACATCCCCGTTAACAATAAGCTCCTAATGAATCAAACATCTATGGCATTAGTTTCACCTAGCTGCCTCTTTCCCATGCACTGCAGCTCTTTGTCAGACCTGGCTTGATGAGAAAAGCTAGTGACACTTGGTGCACCTATTGATAAACAATTCAGTAATGAGGGGCATAACAAAAATTACCTAAAACAACCTGATTAAAAATGACAGGCAAAGGGTACTACAGAGCTTTGCAGTTAAGGTAACTCCCGTATGTCGGGAGAGATAGAAAAAAATAATTAGGTGCAACACAACTTGCTTNCACCCCCAACTTTTTTTTTTTTTTTTGGTGGGACTAGGAGTTTGATGGGTGTTAAAAAGAAAATGTTCCATCATACTTTACAAGAGATTCATCTTTTTTCAGAAAATTTGCAACTCAATAAGCTTTTTCCTTTCTCCTTTTTGAAGCGGCACATTAATGGCAAAATGCATTGCTATTTGCAATCCAACTTTCTATCTATAGCAAATTCCTATATTATAACTCAGCATTTTACTTCCTTTGTTTAAATATTGGTTTTGTTGGTTAAAAGAACACGTGGGCTGTAAACAAAGGATAAATAAGCTGTGAAAATAAAAGCAGGCTCCAAGGAATAAATAAGAACAAAATGGAAAAGACTGCACTGGGCTCCTGCAACGAACACAGGCATCTCTTTGTGAGAGGGGAAAAAAATGTGTTAAAAGGGCACATACTGCAACTCTGAGGCAAACTTTGAAATGGAAGTGTGGAAGCATAAGAGCATTTGATTCCAAATCAGCAATGTGTGGGTTTGCATTTGCGTAGCAGCATGTTGGGAGGGTTTCAATCAGTGCACAGATGCACTTGAAAATCAAATATGGACATGGGGAATGTTTTTGGATATAGCAAATGAGGACTGATGACATGTTTACACTTTGCACATGGATCCAGTACAAAACCATACCCTGCAAAGAAACAATAACCACCATTTGCTGCTTTTCAGGGCTGGAACAAAATGGTGGCAGAGGAAGGGAATACATGGGAGTGTCTATTCCCACCTGGGAGAGGGCTGCACTGATTCCCTGCCTCTGGGCTCATTTTGCTCATCTCTCTCTTGAGAAAGAGACTTTTTATCCAATTCTGAAAAAAAAATAAAGATACATCAGCTTGAAAAACGACAGTGTGAGAGGAAAAGGGGAGAAAAGGCAAGTTTTGAACATCAGTGATGCCTTTCTATGCTGTCAAAATATTTTCTTTAGAGAAGAATTAAAATTATAGTTGGAATGTTGCTGGAATGAAATAGGGAATAATCGTAAGCAAATGTACTTTCATCATCTCCAATGGAAAATTGCCATTTTGACATTATTTCAGTATCTGGCTCTATGTATCCTTAAAGGAGAAAATCCTGGCTTATAAACAACATCTCCCAAGCTACGCTGAGTTGTTAATGAAAGTTCATCAAGATGGCAAAACTTTTTTTGAAAAGGAAATAGTAGTTGCAGGCAACTGCATCTGACCAGACTGTAACATATCCCTCTGGAAGGCAGCTCCAGCTCACAGTATGAAGTAATCGTTTGTGAATGTTTTCCAAACTGTGATGCATATTTTACATTTTAAAGACAGAGACAAAAGTTAGCTATCTATGAAAACAGGGACAAACATCTGTTCCACACTTTCTCCCAATCAGACATTAAAGAAATGCACATGAACTAACACCCCGAGTTTTAAACTTTTATGAAGAGCTCATTTCAAACTTTTAAGAGGATATCGCTGCAGTTCAAATAGTCCTTCAGACATTTGACTTCTGCTACTGATTATTAATAATAATCGTCCCATTTTCCCTTACGCTTTTCAGCATGAATTCAGAACGTCAAAGCTAATTTTCTCATCAGCCTCAGGCTTTTTTAAAACGTCGCAAACTTGAGACTTCAGTTCTCTTCTTACACACGTGGGGTTTGCCACAGCAAGGGGTTAGAGCATCCAACTTCCACAACTGTGCATGGGGTTAGCATCTGTCCAACTGAGACCCAACAGTTGGATTTTTACAGAAGAACCTGAATCTGAGGTCTCTCAGCCCTTTCGCTGGCACATGTCCAGCCTGAAGCCCATGGTTTTGTCTTGCTGGTTTTAGAACCTGCCTAGCATTGTGAATGGACTGAAAGTAGAATTATCCAAACAAAGGTCAAGCAACAGATTTAATGAGAAATTTGTACAAGTATTTAGTAAGATAAGATGCTCAAACCATTGAATTTTAACACCTTCCTCTCTCCGTGTTGCTAGAGAGAGATTGACAATTACACTTTGCACCGCACTGTCCTATCTGGTGCCCTGAAATGATGCCAAATAGCTTCAATGTGAAGCCATTCCTTGTCCTGTCACTCCATGACCTCATCCAAAGTCTCTCTCCAGCTTTCTTGTAGCCGTTTATGTATTGGAAGATACCTGTGACCAATCAGTGATCACAGCTACAATATATCCATCAATTTCTTCAGCCCTGTTCTTTAAACTTTCATTTTTGGGTTATATCTTCCTTTCCCCAAAGGATTTAGCAAAAAAGCAAAGCAAACAGGAGCAAGTGATGTTTCCTTATGTTACAAGCTCAGTGAGAGGTGCATCTAATCATGGCTTCCTCCAGATTCAGCTTCAGCCCCCTGCCACATCATTTTGTGCTGTGTTTGTACATCCAACAGCAAAAGGAGGAACATGTTAAATGCCCAGCTATGTGTGTGACAGTATAAAAATTATAAGAGATTATTCTTATTAAATACCACCAGCCTTATAAAAACTATGCAAACCGTATTTAGGAAAATAATTTCTGAGTTATTTCCTTTCTAGTACAGAGTAAGGCATTTCCATTTGTTTCTTAGATAAGAACACAAAGTGTTGTTTTCGGTTGATAGCCAACAATAAATACATTTGTGCTTTGGAAGCCTTTTCATATACCACCTTCTTTACTTGGGAAAGGAACAGACAGTCCAGCTGCTATAAATTTATCATGATTTCCAACTGATGGAAGTCAGTGTAGTGCCATGGATGTCACCCAGGTGAGGTCCTGAGTGGAAGGTAACACAGGTTACCCTTCCAGTCATACACAGAGCCAGAACTGACACCACAGAGCGAGGGCTGAGCTGGTGGATACCAACACTACCTCCATCTTCACAGGACAAAATGACACACAGAATAATTCTATCACCTTCCCTCATGGAGCTTTTAAACATGAGCCTGTTTGGTATTAGAGACAAATTAGTCAACTCACTGTAAGGGCACTCTTATATAAGAAAGCAAAAACTCATCAAATTCATAATTCAGCTTCAACTGGTTCTGATGCTCAGTGGGCAGACATGAGCTCAGCTGTTTGCCTCAACAGAACAAACTTCATTTCCATTGACAGTAAATTCGGCCTTTACTTCACATTTTGGGAGAGAATCTTGAAAAACAACTTGCACCAGGATGATCTTTTTATTTTTTTTTCTCTTGTTTCTGAAAGCTCCATTGGAATAGGCTCTTGTCTCACTATGCAGTAAGGCCAAGTCTAAAATTAGAAACAAAGAAAGGAGACAAGTTTTCAAAAAATTCAATTCTCAGTTTTTGTTTTAAAATTATTTGTTGTACAGTGAAACCTGAAACATCCCACCAATATTAGGGCAAGGTTTTTCAAGGCTGTAGGTGAGCCAGAATGTGAACCTGCTCAATTTTGAAATTCCCTTAGGATGAGTCACCCAGAGAAGTGAGGCTGGTTCCCTACAGGCATCTTACTATCAGAAATGCAGTCAAAGGGTACTCTTACCTTCTCTGATATTTATCAGATAAAAATAAAATTTCTGGAGCTTCAGCTGTCCCATAGTTAATGGCAAAGTTATATTTATTTTTTAGCACTTGAAGATCTGGCCTGATTAAATAAAACAGCCAATTAGGAAAGACTACGAATTTATGTAAGCCATATAGTCAGTATGTTCTCCCTATCACCACAGAGACCAGATGATTTTTCCCCTCACAGGTCTCTAGTTCAACACTTGCTCAAAACTCTGAATTTGAGAAATACCACGATTTTGAAAGATTTTCCTGAAAGCCAGGCATTGAGATTTTAGGTGCCTTTCCTCAGGGCAACATCTTATTTAGATCAGGAGATCATTTTCCTTCCCTGCTCTTGAAAAACATTTTGCTATTCACTCGGTGTGTCCTATTAGCAGAAAATAGAGAAAGTTCTGATGCATCATAGCACGCATCTGAAATTCTAATTAACAAGAAGTCATCTGTAGTTGTCCAACATCATATTATTAATTCACAAAGCAATAAAGGGATATATTTCAGACTGAATGAGAAAATAGGTACTGAATGGGGTCAGAGTATTTCACTACACATAATTTGTCATGATCTTTAACTGTTTCGAACCTACAGAAGTCAAGTTGTACAATGCCTTGCCATGAACAGAATTTCTCACCTATATAAAGCAGTTACACCTCTATGATTTACTCTCGTGAACTTAAAACCTGAATTAGTTCTAAATCTGTATAACCCAGGGTTGCATAAGGAAGTATATTTTTACTGTGAATATGTAGACTTTTGCCCTTTATGCATTTTTGAGCAAGAAAGGTTCTTCTAGGGCCACTATAATGTACAATATATGTAATATACAGTATGTTTTTTGGCATCATGATCAATACCCAAATTAATTAGTTTAAAAATTATATTCAGTAACAGGAACGGTAGTTTTGACAATTAAAAAAGCACATCTCAGTTAAATTCTAACCAAGTTTACATTCCTAAAGTCTTAGGAACTGTTTTTTATCCTATACCCTGAAAATGCAGGTTTTTCAAAATTCATGGCCACGGAGTAAAACTTTCTTCTTCCTGCTTGTTTCAAAAAATTAACTTAATGGAAAAGTATGGGGAAACCCAGAATGATTCATTCATTTATCCATTACTTTTCCAGCAAGAGGTTGCTCAGTTACTAGAATTTTATACAATTAGTGCTCTGAGAGTGCTTTAAATGCAAACCTGTAAAAGGAAAGTAAAAACAAATCAAAGTTAATCTTGACTGGCTGGTACAAAATGCTTAAATCAATATGGTGATGGCTCACTCGTCGTCATTTAACCATTACCTGGGAGACGAGGACCTCCTGCTACAGCAGATATTTTATTTATTTTTAATACCGATTTACCACTGCCTCAGTTCTGCAGACACATACGAAGCCAAAGTCATTCCAGGCTTGCCCTGTCACACTGTTTACTCCTCATATTTTATTTATCCCTGTTTGCTCTTTACATTGGTTACAGAGATAAACACATAGAAATATTGTGATGTTCAGTAAGTTTAGTGCAACAAGAGAGGGCAAAAGCCACCATCTCCCATTTATAGCATCCTGGAGAAAGTGACAACACCATAATTCTCCTAAAGAAGAAAACCCATGTAATACAAGATTTTCTTTAATTTAAACCTCACCTTGAAGGGAAACTCTGCTAAGTTTAGAAATATTTTGAAGTATTTCTTCACCCCATGCCGAAGTCAGGTTAAAACATGTTTGTAGTACAAGTTTAGAGGTAGAAACCTCATTGTTAGGTGTTCAACATAAAAATAGCTTAAGGACATAAGGGCTGTGACTGAGGAAAGGACAGTTTGGGGACCCTATGGACATGCAGGGCTTGATCTTTATATCCTACTGGCACAAACGAAAATGCCAAATCTGCTCAAATCAGTGGTGTTTGACCAGGGATCAGAAGCAGAGTTGTGATCCATGTGTGACTTTTACTGGAAACCACAAAACTTCCCCAGAAATATAACCCCTGGGGGGTTTAGGCAATGCGCATCTGAGCAGCAAAGGCTACTTGGTCGTAATTGTGACAAAGCAAAGTGTTTCATTCTGGTTCCTGAACTGGAACAGATGACTATTTTTTCTTTTAAGGAGATGAGAGTAAAAAGGGAGCCAATCCAATCTCTGGAAGAAAAGCCTACGGTGCAACCTCAAAATAAATACACTTATTTGCATATACAAACACTATATGTACCCACTAATATCCCTTCCTTAAACCGTGAGGAATATCACATATGCTACAGCTCACACCAACCAGAATAATGAGGGAGGTGTTGGGTTTTGATATTTTTATAAGTTCATATAACTCTACAGTCGAAGCAACTCTGGGTTCATCAGAGCTATCACGTAAGAAAAAGGGACTTATCACAAACAAGTTTGTTTAATCATCAGCTGCCTTAACTTTAGTCCTTTCTCTCTGACCTGTATGTCTCCAGTCTGTGTTACAGTCTGTATTGCAGCCTAATCACGCAGAAAGGCAAACTCTGAACAGCTACTGTCACCTCCCTCTCTCTTTTCCTTTCCCAGCAGGTTAAACGTGGAAAACGCTAAAAATCTCCTGGGAGTGCGTCTAAAAATGAAGTGTAAATAGGTAGGGAAAAAAAAAAACCCCTATGAGAAAAAGTGTTATGGAAGGTGCCTGAATGGCAAAGTGCAAAGGGTGACAAGAAGAAAATTGTGATGGCACACAAAAGGCGAGGGAACAAGAAAGATGCGATACAATAGATAGCTGGTGAGAGCCTATCCACTGCCTGGTCGTTCCTGTTCCTCCCCCTCAATACCTTCATTTTTTTTTTGTTATGATAAAGGACATTCATGATCAGTAACAATGTTATAATGATAGTAAATGCGGGATTTAAGGTATATAAAAACCTTCAGCCAACATTAGAAAGCCACCAAGGGGGAGTTACCTTGCACGAGGTTCTATTTAGTGATGGCTCCACTCTTTCACTGCCTGACTGCAAATCAGCATTTTTAGTGGACAATAGGCTCAGCAGTGGCCTTATGATTGCCTCTTTTCAAATGGAAATGGCTATCCTAACTCCTCTGCCAGGTTTTTCTTACTATAGCACAAATTGCAGTTTACAAGGCTCTAAGGGGAAAAAAAAATCTTAGCTGAATATCTTTTTTTTATTCGACAAACTGACATGTAAATTACCCTTTAAGTGCTCCACTCTAGGGCTCTGATCATCTCCTAATTGTCACAGTCAATTGTAGCCAACAGTCTCTTCAATCCCAAGCGCTTTGACAACAAGCATAAGGATCAAAGCAGAATCAGCTCCCTTCAATATCCTTCTGTTTAGGATGCTACAAAAAGCCTGAAAAAGAAAGGTGTAAGGGCATTAGTGGAGAAGGAACTGAGAGGAGAAAGTACTACAGCAGTCATTTTCTTCTTCACTAATATTATATATCCTTACATGCTCTGTTATCCCATGTTCAGCGTGAATACATAAACATCCCACAGAATAAATAGGGTTTAAAACCACTCGGATATATTACTACTTAAAAATAAATGCATAATGCATTTGTGCTGCTTCCTGCATGCCTCCCTCCAACTTTCCCTTCGACTCTGGGAATGAATGCAACACCAATTATTTTTTTAAGCAATTTCTTTTTTTCTCCAGCGCGGTCCTACAACGTTTTCCAGGATGAGCTGGGCTGCAAACCAGCCTACCCCGATGGAAACCCATCCCAAGTTGCATTCATGGGGCCAGTGTGACTGAGACATGAAGCAGGTTGTTTGTGCAGCTCTGCTTTTGCTTTCTGAAGTGCCTATAACCCAAGGTCAGGCAGAGGCTGGAGGAAAACCCTCTCATTCTGTTGGAGTCCAGCTCTGAGAACAGCCAGTTTCACTCACATCCAAAACGAATGGGAAGAAATACAAGAATAAATTCAGCAGTTCTCAAAGCCTGCCCAGGGGGAAAAAAAAATTATTTCCTATAATTCTGAAGGAAGATTCACCTTTCATTGTATTCCAGACCACTTTGAATCAGCGCCACACTGCATCCCTTAAATTTTTGTGCTGGCTGGCTGTGTTTGATGATACGAGCTTGCTCGCTCTGCAATACGCTTTCATACCCTCAGTGCCTCGCAGACGCCTTGTTGGAGTCGTGTTTCCAGGGAATAGGAGTAAGGTGGAGCTATTCTGAGTCACATTTTTACTTCAAAACTTGTGCGTCTTCACAAACGTAGCAGAAACTCCCACAGAGGCTCGCAAGCAGCTCCTGCCACACGGGCTGCAGGGGAGGAATCGCACGGCTGCTGCAGGAGATGTGCTGCTGGAGTGGGTGAAAGCCTGCAGGAGACCAGGGAGGCAAGCTGGGGATGTGCCAGAAGCATCTCCAAATGGATAACCAGGCTCTGCAGGGTTAGGCATCCAGAACCTTTGGGCCTCTCCCACAGTCTTGCTACCGCAGAGAGAGCGAGCAAGAGACTTCATCCATTATCCTGGAGCTGTGTCTCTCCTACTCCTGAAAAAGATAGAGGTTAAATCCCTCAAGTAAAACAAAATGGGAATTTAGAGGTGAAAACCTATTTGTTCCTTCATAAGAAATTAACTCACTCCTTACGGCTGTTTTTAAGGATCTTAACATTTCTAAAGATGATGCACTTTATCCATTGTCTCACATGACACTGAAGGAATGGTTGGATGAGACAGCTGGATGAGCTTAACAATCTGCTGCCCCCATCACACTTTCCACACCCAAATTCTGTGTGGAAGAGAAGCTGAGTCAGAATTATAGACCAGCAGAAAACCAGACACTTGTTTAACAGGACACCAAGACAAGGGTTTAAGGTAGATCTTCCTGAGCCATCAACTACATTACACTCCCCCAAAGA
The DNA here is from genome assembly GCA_013396875.1 of Vireo altiloquus. Lineage (NCBI taxonomy): Eukaryota > Metazoa > Chordata > Aves > Passeriformes > Vireonidae > Vireo > Vireo altiloquus. The sequence continues at coordinate 321,844 of VZRF01010167.1, forward strand.
AGACCAAAAGGTTTAAGATGCAAACAATAACCTAATCTCTATTTTTACATAGAGAACACTCTGAGTTTGTAGGGAGGATACAGCACAGATACAACAAGGCTTCCTACAGAGCTGCCTCTTCACCAAAATGTGGATAGCACAAAAGTACAAAGACTGGTGAGAGAGTGTTTTCGATAACAAATAGGAACAAGAAGTCAAAATTTCTCATGGGAAAGATATTCCAAAAAATTATGATTGGGAAACATCAAAAGCACTCATTTGAGTGATGTTGAAATAATATAGAAGGTTAATCTAATATATAATTTAAAATAAATACAAACCCAAAATTACAAAATTGAATGAAACCTTTGTCTTGTCAAGCTGTTTTGTTTCCATAATATCAAAGGGAAATATTTTAACTCTTTCTGACCAAAAATTTCACCAAAAAAATTTCTTCTCTGAAGAAAAATTTCCAGTTTCGTGAAGCACACTTTGCCCAACAGCAAATTTGAAAACATTTTTCAGCCTAATATAAAGATCAATATCTTCTCCAGCAAAATTCTGACATGGCTCCATTAAAACACATACAATATTTTCCTTGATATTCCAATATAAAAGGTAAATTCCATTATTTTTTAGAAAGACTATTCCGAGACACTATGATACCTTCCAAATTAAGTCTTACCAACATTACTAAATTTGTCCCTGTTTAGCTCAATAAAATTAACTTGAAATTTAAAGATATTTTCACCTCCTCATTCACACACAAGAAGTGCCACATGTCAAGAAAAAGCTGAAAGGTCACCTGGATGGTAATTAACATCATCATTATTATTGTTGATTTTATTAATTATTTTTATTTACTTGTATAACAGGAACATTTCCAAATCATAGGACAGCTAACACAGCCTGGACTGCTTTCTCACTTTGCTTAAAAACGCATCCAAACAGTTATTCCATAAAATTCTTGGTTCTAAGCTCAGTCAGTGGAGTTGCTGCTTATAGTCTCCAGAGAGCTGAGTAGCGTAGCAATCCTGGACATTTTCCTTGTTTTCAGCTGGTAAGTCACAATAAAAAAGGTTAAAACAATGTTCTTTCCCTATCAGAACATTTTTGTTGAGATAATTGCTATAGTGTTTGCTAAGTACAGATTTCATTACCAGAAAGTAGCAGAGGGCCCATACAACAATGACTAGAGGGAGATAAGCTGTGTGAGAGGGTTTCCCTTAAAATAAGGGATGTTTTTATGGAAAAAGGTGAAAAACCCCTGCCCTATCACAAAATATGTTCTTTTTTTCCAACACACGGAACAGCAGTAGAGATGTTGGATGCACTAAGCCTTTTTCTGAAGATGACCATTTCGTTATACTGGAGAGCTGCACTTTATTGCAGGTGATTAACAACTGTCTTGCACGACTGTAAGGAGGAAAAAAGTGTCACAATGTTGTTTGTGCACTGGAGCAGCCCACAGGAAAGAGGCTCCTCCATCTGCCTCCCACAACTCATGGGTCTGCTGGGGACAACAGGGGCTCCTCTGGGTGTGGTACCCCAAAAAGGGAGGACTGAATGCTGATCAGAGCTTGGGTTCTGAGAGGATTCTGGTGCCCTTTCCTACAGACTCCAACATAACCCCCCAGTCTGGTTGTAAAGGAGGGGAATAATAGAGTCCATTGTGCTGCTGACATTTCTCTCAGAGGGGGTGGCTCTTCACTAAGCAGTCGTGTTTCCTTATTTAGTCCTCGGCCACAGGCATGGACTTTTGCAGCCCTTTTCTTCCTTGTGTGCTTCTGAAAAGTTAAAAGGATGAAAAGTTACATTTTGGAAGCCTTGGAGACAGTCGAAACACGTGCACTGATGTGATGTGAAAGTCTGGGGCCACAAAACCACTTCAGGACTACTGCGAGGCTCCTGATACAGCTCTTAAATTACTGATGATTAACTGATGTGCCCTGGTCATTAAACCCTTGATCAACTCAGCCTTTCAGGCAACAAACTATTTCCCTCTGGGATGCCTTGCAGGTATCCTTGCTGAGTTTGTTAAGAATGTACATTAAGTTATTACCTCTGCGATGGCCAGGGCCAGGTGAAGAGTCTTCAGAAGAACTCAGGAAGCCCCAGGCTTACACCTCAGCTGGGACTTGTTTTTAGCAGCTCCCATGCCCATTTTTAAGTGATTATTTCTAGCTGGTACTCAGGGTGGGTTGGTGACAACAGCTCCTCCTGTGCAAAGGCTGAGATTAAAGCCAGCAATAACAGGACTTGTACTAAAGGAGTGAAATCGTACACAATTCCTTGCTCTTGGGGAGAAGAGTCATTTTTTGGGTGTCTTTATAGCTCATTAGCACACTGTCTACTGCAGTTAGCTCAACTGCACAGCTCCCGCTCCAGCCACATCCTCCTAAGCCCAGGAAAACATTCCAAAACTATTTTACAGAAGAGGACATAGAAGCTCTTTTAACAGTGGGATCCAAGTCTATTAAAAGCTAATGAGATGTGCTGTCCAGCGAGCTCACCAAAGTCATGTAAAACGGGTGTCAGAGCCAGGACCACGCCCCAGCAGCTCCCGGGGCCTAATCTGTGCTCGGGCAGCTTGGTGCCACAGAGACCTTCCTGCTTTTAACTCCTGAGAGGTCACCTCCAGGCAGCTGAACACACACCGAGGATGTTCTGCTCCCTTCCAGGCTCCTGCAGGACAAAACCCAGAACAAGGGCGTCATTCACGGGCACTGCCATTGGAACTGGGCTGTAAAGAGAGCTGTTTCAAATAACAGCCAGAGAGTCAGAAAAATCATGTCTAACCACATGTCTGTTAAGAAGAATATTGTGCAGCATTTATCAGCCCAGACAGGAGCTTGCCTCTCAAAACGGGTTTCAGTATAGGAGTTTAAGTGTATGACAACTGAGAGGGGGAATATAGACGTTGTTTTACACAGGGAGAACTTCTATCTGTTACTAAGCTGTAATTTTAATTGACATCAAGCAAGCAGAACCACAAGAATAGAGCAAGTGCCCATTTCTCACAGCACATCTATCTCGTGCAGAGTTGCTCAGGGCTCATATACCACCAGTTTAGAAACATGTGTAATTGCTTATGGTCAGCGTCGAACCACTGCCAGATCACACATTAAACAGATAACCACTATTATTATAAGAGCAACTTCCTTGACCTCATACTTTGGTCTGGCTCTGAATTCCTGTACTTTACCAGTTTGGTTTGTTGCATTTTGCCAGCCTTCTCCCTCTACATGTCATTTTCTACTCCTGTAAGTGACCGGTGCAGTAGAGAGCTCGCTCTAAAAACGCATATTTGAGCACATGAATAGAATAAATTCAAGAAATATGATCACAGTTGCTCCTGTAATGTTTTTATAAACACAGAGTCTCTGCTTTTTTATTATAGTTAAGGTACAGTGTGTTATTTGGCAGAGGAATCTGACTTGAAAATGTAAAAGGTTCAGGCAACCACACATTTGGAAGTGGAAATCTTTCCTTAAAACAAGGCTCTGGTGTTTAAACATAGCAAAATTTCTGGAAACTTCAGTTTCTCAAAGTCTGCCAAAGCTCCAGTCACATGTAACATATTCTTGGGGCTTACATATAATGCTTCAAGTAATAAACAACATCTTGTTTAGAGCAGGATGGAAAAAAAAAGGGAAAACATTCATTAGGAGTCAAAGCTCTACAACAGTACTGAAAACAAAACAAATTTCTTACACTGAAACCTCAGAATAACTTTTATAATGGATTAAAAGAGGATTCAAGTACTCTTCACACCTCTAAATATTGCAGTTAAAATTGTAGCTTTAGTTCTCACAGCAATTAAATAAAATATTCTATAAAAGAAATGAAATACACTCACTGAAGCACACTCAGGTTTCAGCAACAGAAAGAAAAGTTCTGATCATCTTAATTAGGTAACAGGATGAGTTACACACTGTACATAACTATGGGTCATCAGTAGCCCTTCAGTGCTCCCTGTACAATTCATTTATCGTGCATTTTTTATTCAGGAACAAGGCTGGATTTAAAAAAAAAAAAGTCGCTTCCATATGAAGGCTCATCGTGCAGAATATTCACAGCTTAAATATATGCACAGTCATCTCTACTAGTCAGACACCATTTCAGTCCTCTCATCAGAATGCACATTAACAGAATGAATTTGAGGTACAGAAATAGCACACCGCAGCCAGGCCTGAAGTACGGGCCCTAATACCTACCTCACTGGGATCTAGTCAGGTTTAATTAATTAATGCTTATGAAGCACTATGAGCTCCTCAGATCATCACTTCAATTCATTATCACCCCCATTTGTTTTGTGTCCCACTTCCCCCCTTAATTCAACAGTGAATTTCTTTTGGAAAGTGTTGCATTTACAGAGTAATGAACAGATGAAAGCGGTTGGAGTGATTTCACAGGAGTATGAAAGGGAGCAGGAATCCTTCCCCTTCCTTCCTGCTTGAGTCATTTAGCATCAGGTCTGAGAGGAGCACGAAGCTTCAGGATGTGTAATGCTCTTCCAGAAGTCACCCCTGACCAAAACTGTGTCAAAATGCACCAGACAATGATGAATGTAAGGATTTAACATTAAAACAATTGGTTTTAGTCTGGGAAACTTCTCTGCTTGCATTTATGTTAATTAAAGATGGGCATGAGCCACAGTGCTCAAAGGGGTGTGGATGCAGGCACTTGGTTCTTCCCTCATCTCTAATAATTATTAGATACATTGGATGGAAATAGTTGGAAAGAAAATCAATAAGAGAATGAATCAAGAAAATTAATGGCAATTTCAAATACTTACAAGTATAGGATTTCACTCAAGGCCAAGACAAGATAAAATTAGTAGTCTGTATTAAAACAACACAAAATACAGTTTGATCAAACTTCCATTCAGTGGAATCTTCTTCAAGGACTTCAGATTTTGGCATTAAATAATTTGGGTTAAAGAACATAGCAGAGAAGAAAAGAAAGATTATCTGGTGAAACACCAAGGTTACTATAGACTTTCCAAAGAGAAACCAGATTAAGACAGAAAAATTACTGGTGGAAGAAAAGCTGATAAAGAAGACTAGAATTTGATAATGGAAGAATTTAATTATTCAGGTATTGATTGCTATGATAACTATGTGGAAGCTAACAAAGTTTGTTTGTAGCAGCAATGCTATTAGTCCAGTAACTGAGCCCTGTGCTTGGAGCTGGGCATGTGTGCTGTTATAAAATTAATTTTAATTATAAAATTTAACTTTAATCACATTTCATGTCAATAAAAGTTTAAAAGTTAATGATAGAGAATTCAAACTTCACTATGATAAAGATCCTCATAGATTTAAAGGATAAATCAATGGAAAACATCCTTATCAAGAAAAGCTTGGGAGACTCACAAAGTGAATAGACTTGGGTCAAAAGAGTAATTTAAATCCACATACACTCTTATCATTCATTTAAAGAGAAAATCTGACTAAAAACAAAATAATTTATACATCTAATTGTGAGGGGAAAATGTGACAACTTACAGTAATGGCAATCTGAGGGTATTGAACCAGGGAAAAGCAAACATGCTTTAGTGGGGCATGTTTTGTGGTTATTTCAATTAAAAACTTCCTCCTGCTGGACTTCAAAGTTGGGACCTCATCTTTCAGGACTCACAAACACAGTTTCTCATTTAGACATTTTTGCTGCTGACGTAACAAACCAAGAGCTTTGCAGTTCATGAATGGAACTGGCCCTGTGCAGAAGAGTGGTCTCCAGTTCCATACGTTGTATATTTAAACACTGGGATTTAGGCAACATACATGGGACCAGCTTCTTAAAATCCAGTTCTCTCCCAGGATGGAGGAGTTGTCCCCCAGCAAGAGGAGTGGGCAGCAACCACCAAAGCCTGTTGAAGGTGTGATCTTCATGGTTTAGGTTTCCTTCAGAGCAATGTTGAAGCTGACTGGGTTTTCCATGGGCTGGACACCCACTCCCACCACCAGCTTAGGTGAAAACAAGCCCAAGTGGCTGATCCTGGGCATTGTGCAGCACAGCAGCCTTCTCCTCTGCCACTGCGAGAGGTTTCTGTCCTGATGCCTTAGGTTTTTACTTTTCTGTGTTCCCACTCCTGCAGTGCCCAGTGTAACTCTGCAGTTCCCTGGAGCTCGTTCAGTGCTGTTCTCTCATGCTCACACTGACATAACAAAGCCTCTCCAGCTCGCTCTCCAAGGACACCCAGACCCTCCTGGGCCCAACAACTGCAAACCTTCATCTTGGGGAGAGGGGGGCAAGCTTGGGCAAATTCCATCCTTGCCTGGCTTCTGCTTGGGCAATTGATGCTGATATCAAAGTGGGAAGAACTCGGGAGCTGTCATTGTCCATGTTGGGATGCACTGAGGCAGGAGCCTCTGGAGCCCAGAGTGTAAACTCTGAAGGCTTTCAAATAAATCCCTCCTTTATTCCTTTATTCCTGTCTAGTCTCTGTTTCTAGGGAGCCGTTTAAGGCATCACTTGTCCCTGCTGGGGTGGAGGTTAAGGACCACCACAGAATTTGGCATGTTCAGGCTGCTGAGTGATACTTACAGAGCCTGCGCTGCCCCAAAACCCTTCCTGGCTCAACTGAATGTTGTTGTGCCCAGATCTTCCCTTGGATTGCACAGAAAGCTCCACTCAGATCCAGCTGCCATCTCGTGTTTCTGCCACAGGTGAGCTCAGAATGGTCCCAGATGGGTCAAAAGCTTTCCTATCAGACTTGCTTTCTCATTGATTCAAAAAAAAGATTGATTATTTCATGAAAAAAATAGTCATTTTTCAGAGCAAAACCTAATTTTCATTAGAAAAAAAAATAAACTTGGGAAAAAATTAAGGTTTTGATTTCCCATGAAAAATGTTTCTGTTTGGAACCATAACCATGACAGTTTTTTCTCACCATGATTTATAAACCAGGCTATAATTCAGACAAAATATCAGCAAACTTCAGCAGAGAGGATGTGGCACCCAAGCTACAGCACCTTTTAAACAGGTCCAGTTAGAAACAATTATACAAATACCATTTGTTTTAGTCTTAAATTTTTCATTTGGTTTCAATTCGAAGGGAGGGACTGTTTCTTGTGTAAAATGTTAGCTTTCTGATATTAAAATCAATCTAATATTAATCAACCATTTACTGTATTTACCAGAAATTGCCAGGTTCATCACTGTCATAGAATGATCTGCAGATGGGAACAGAAAGCTGGGAAGGAGAGTAATCACCCTAAAATAATCAAACAATGGGAATATAAAACAGAAGATGCTAATCCAAAACAAAATATTATATACTATATAAAATTTAGAATGAAGAACAAAAAAAAAAAAAATAGCATTAATAAGTATTTTGCAGCAGCAAATACAAATACACTTTTTGAGCCAAAGAAATCCATAAGAAATGTGGGTAGAGACCTGTAATAAATCACAAATGTTAAGAAGCATCCCAACAGTCATTTTGATCTCTCGGCACTGAAGTAAAGTAAGCACAGTGCATAAGGGTTAACTCCTCAGCTCACATAAATCAAGTTAACACCATTTAAGTTAGCAAAACGTATTCAAAGTCAAATTCATTTACTCCAGCCAAAGATCTGTCCCTAACTCTATCCTTTGCATTTTATACCGCATTAACAATTTTAACATATTCAGCTTTAAAGCCCAATATACTTCAATATAATCTCCATTACATACACACACTTTTATGTACACATGCATATGCAGAGGAATATATACATATAAAATTATTTTAACTTATAATATAAACAAATTAACATAACACAATTCGTAGCTATGAAAAACAGAATAGGAACGGTTTTGCTGGATTTAGTGAGGAAACACACTGAAAATCCTAATTTGAGTAGAGTCAACCAACTTGGATTTACGAGCAGGAAATCTTGCTCAAATAATTTGTTGGAATTTTTCAAAGCTATGCCTGCCAAGGTAGACAAGAAAAACAGTGTGGATGGTATACAGTATGCCTAGACTTTCAAAAGAGAGTTCGATAAGATCCTACACTGGAGATTACCAGCAAGGTACAGAGCCACTGCATAAATGATAACAAACTCTAATGAACTGATAAGAGTCTGCAAACAGCGTTCACCGAGTGACTTAGAGATTGGCAGTCAATGCAGGGTAGCGCCTCGGTCAGGTTAGGAGCTTGTCTGCTCTCTAATCTATGTAAAAGAATTAGATCAGAATATCAAAGGTAACGTATCAAACTGTGCCGGGGACATAAAAGTGACAGGGGCCGCAGCAGCAATTGTCTCGCTCGGGCTATAAATGCCAGATCCAGATCTGCAGCAAATGCAGCATCAGCAGCACCGGGACCGCGCCGCTGAGCCCGGAGCGAGCAAAGCAAACAGGTTTTTCTCATGCAGGGCCAAATGGGAAAACAAACTCCACGTGGGCACAGGGGAGGGAAGAAATTGGTGGAGGGTGCTATGGAAGGGGTAGAGGGAAACCTAGGTGCTGCTTGGGGAGAGAAGAAATTGGTGGAGAGTGCTATGGAAGGGGCAGAGGGAAACCTAGGTGCTGCCTGGGGAGAGCTCGGGGGGCAACTGGAATTGCAGCAAAAGGGAAGGAATAGATAAGAGGATGCTTTGAGTCTTTTAATCCTTAGGAGATGGGGAGTTTAGAGGAGATTAAAATCTTTTGAAATTAAAAAGGAAAAAAAAAAAAAAAAAGCCAACCTTTTTTCCCTATCCCAATTTAATGGGTGTTTGGGTAAAACTTGCTATTCCAGGAATATGATTACAGTTTACTGTCAGGATAAACAAGGGATACAGTCCTGTGTCCCTTGAACCCAAGTCCCACACAGTTTTGGAGGACTGCAGTCCCTTTCTGCCCCAAGGATCTGGCCAGAAAAGCTCAGCACAACCAGCAGACCAGGGGACAGGACAAAAGCCTCGGTGTTCATTTCTGTGCTGCCACAACTCAGGGTGGTGTTGGAGGAGCTCGACAGACCTCCTGATGTTTCTTCAGGAGCACCAAAGAGATTATAGCTCCTAAACACTATTTACAAGAGGGTCTCCTCCCTGGAAAACACAATTTGCTGTCAATTTCAGTGCTGGCTGAAACTTGGAGGGGTTTTGGGGACTCTGGACCTCACTCCCAGTACAATTTTTTATACTGCCAATTGACTAGGTCCATGAAATAAGCTGTCACAGAGGTAAAAAACCCAAGAGCAGTGCTCCAGTCCAGTGGATAGCTCCTTCACCTGACAGAAGCATATGTCCTCCAATAAATTTTGATGAAAAAAATGCTGAACAGGGCTGAACAGACCCACTCCAGCATCTGAGGTTAACTAAAGAGTTTCCAGTTTAATTTTGTCCTCTGATAACTACACAGAATTGCCACAGGTATTTAAATTAAACCAGCAGCAGCTAATAATGAGTTCTGTTCCTGTGGCTTTACTACTTTTATCAACTTTTATATCCACGTTTCTTCCAACAACTTGCCCAACACTAGATCCAAATTCTGTTGGTTTTATTGCCACATCTACTTCACTCCTTTTAGTTTATCTTGTTTCAACAGCAAGACTGAAAATGTATGGCCTCATGAGGATTTATTATAACTGTACAAAAATTAAAATTTCAGCTTATTATCGCACACATTTTACCTATTATTTCTTTATTATCTTTATGGAAGGATTATCACAAAAAGCAGTCTGATGTTGTGGTAGTCACTACACTAACTTCCACTTTTTCAAACCAGTACCTTTAAAAAAGGGATAAAAAAATCCAGGGATTTTAAGCTGTGGGTGCCCAAGAGATGCCATGAGAAATGTTTTTTACATCCTTCATTGCATTATCCAGGCCTAAAGTACCATTTTTGATTTCTCTTCAGACCACCAGCTCCTTGGTAAGGTTGGATTCATCCCTCAAAGTTCAAAGGTAAAATTTTTTTAGACTTTTACAGGTTTTTTTTTCAATCACTGTGGATCCTGGATATAAACCTAAAGCTTTCTGTGTCTCTCAGATACTGTTTACTGATTAAGTTTTTTAACCAGCTGCATGCACATGTTTTCATTTCTGTCACAACTGTTTCTTCACCTGCCTGAAACCAAGAGATTTCTAATTTTTCTTCCGTTTCCAAGTTTCTCAAAGTTCCCTGTCCACCCTGCACTGCCATGGTAGTTCCTGAATAAAACCTCAGTGTTTCTCAACAGGGCGCAGAATTTCTTCCCCTAAATAACCTCTGCTAGCAGTGCCTCTTTTCTCAGGGGAAAATCTCTAAATAAATAAATAAATCAAACTTTCTATTTGTCATAAAAACAAGTTCCTTTCCTAAGCAAGGGGGGCATGGATAAATAGCAGAAGTAATTGTTAATATATCGGTTTTCTGGCATTTCAATGTACTTAAACAACAATTTTAAGAGTTTTTTTCTTGATCTTGCATTACAGTGATCTACTTTGACTGCTTCCCACTTGGTGCTTCACCCAAAATGTTTTTATTTCACCCACCTATCGATCTTTGAAATTTGAAAATCTCTCAGGTTTATCTGTGACTTGTGTTTCTTTCCCCACGGTTTATGTTGAAAGCTTTAATGACATTCTCCTTTGAGTTGCCTAGAGGAAAGGAAAAACCCAGGTTTTTTCACATGTCTGAGGAAGCATCTGTATGCTAATTCCCTCTCAACTTTGCAAGCAGAAAATTTAAAGGGAGATGGTTTTTAGCAAATGAAGACCAGTTAGCAGTAAGAAATCTTTGTAATGGTACAAATTTCTTGGGAGATTTTTTCCTCCCACCAGCCTTCAAGGCTGTTTTTTCTTGACTTTACAAGATCATTTTAAGTTAATACTTGACTCCCAAAAGTCCTGCTCCACCTTAAAAATTGTACTGAATCTGTCAAACATCAATTTTGAATCAATGCCAATTCAGTATAAATAAAGTGTGATATGGACAATCCAGCAAAGGATTGCCTGCAAATCAAAAGAGCTCTTATCACACAAGGAATGTGATAGATTTTTCTCCAGTAATTCCAATTCTGATCACCTTTTCCAGAGAAGAAGTTTAGTGACTGAAATAAGAATAAGATACGAAGCAATTGTTGTTTCTGGCTGTTAAAGATGCTTTATATAAACAGAGGCTGGGCCTAATCATTTTTTAAAAAGACCTAAACACTAACATTTTCATAATTAGGTTGAGGACTGAGGTAGTTGTGTCTGGTGAGTTTAAAAAGGGAAAAGAACCCAGATTATGCCAATTAAAAATGAAAGCTCTAAGGATAAACACTGAATTCTTGCAGAGGGATCCAATTCACAGCATAGTAGGCATTATGTCAAATAAAACCACGGAGTGAACTGAAGTATTAATGAAGAGAAGAGATAGCCAGACATGTTTACACAGGCAGACAGGGCTGGAGGATACATGGACAACGTGGGGAGGTGTGTTGTAATAAACTTGAAGGGGGACAGCCTTGTTGGGCCAAGTGTCCCTTTCCTGTCCAGGAATTCCTCATGTCTTCATTACCCTTTCACCTCTGGACAGCTGCAATATTAAAATCTGGCTCTTATCTTGAGGAAATTGAGTTTAATGTCCTTAATTTAGTTCCCCAGTCCACATATATCCATATCACAAAGCAATCGTGCAGTTTGGCTCGACGGACGGCGGCTGCTGGGGAGAGAGGCCCATCCAGGAACCGCAGGGCTGTTGCAAGGCAGGCCCAAGGCCTCCACAAAGCATCTGCAGGGTGTGCAATACGTTCATGGCACGTTCACACTCGTGAAAAACTGTCTCATTTTCACTTCTTTCTTTTCCCAGTCAATCTTTTGCGCTCAGATTTTTAATTACCAGAAGCGTTGTCAGGTTCCCTTATCGTGGCAGTGACCAAGCTGGACAAGAGCAGAGGGAGTCTCTTGGTTTTTCTCTTCAGCTCCTCAACAAGGAGCTTGATTCAGCACTTCTCTCTGAAGCACGCAGGAGGGCTGCAGGGTTAGGTGCTGCATCCATAGATTACACAGCAAGGAAAACGAGTGGCGTGTTTTGGTCCCGGGGATTGATATGCGACGCTCCGAACACCCAAGTCAGCTGCTAAATAATCTGGAGTCAGAAAGGGGCAGAGCGGTTGTGGAGGGGAAAAAAAGAAAAAAAAAATGAAGGGGATAAAAATTAATCATCCAAAGAGTGTTATGTTTTATGTTAGTAAATCATTTTAACTAATTGATTACATCATATCTCCAGCCAGGCTTCCGATTTGAAATCTTCAGGAGTTGGTGGGCAGGGATGTAAAAGACACTTGTTCTCTTCATCTGGACAACATCTATGGTGCTCATTTTCCAACGTTTTTTCTCTGTATTTTCCTTTCAGAATATTTTTTATGCCTTTGTGATGATTGTCTTCTGATCTGTTTGCTTACCAACATAAGGGGCATAAAATAGTGTAAAGATACCTGAAGAGTATTGATATAAATGTCAGTGTACTGGGTGCATTTTGGGATGGAGAGAGGGGTGTAAGATGGAGGATAACTCTGTCAGCTCGCAGCAGACACAGCTGATTTGTAAATAACAAAATTGTAGGATTTATTCCTTTTGATGCACTACACTTTTATTAAAAGAAAATCCCCTGGAAACCTCTGTAAATGGCACAAAACATATAATTAGACTTAGCTTTTTTCACCCTCTACTTATTTAAATGCTCCATAACTTCAGCGGTGACTCAGTAACAACTAATTTTATAGAAACATCTGACAATGAGAACAAATATTTGCAGTGTTTTCAGTCTCTGCTCTGTAGTTCTCCCTGCGAGGCAGGGCTTGCCTTCCTTGTACACAGATCAGTGTTGCTTTCCCTGCTGCTCCCACCTCCAACCAGATCCACTTCCCGACACTAAATATCAGACATGGCTTTTTTTACCCCTCTCTTCCTACCTCCAAAATGCCACCCCACATATTTCCTGTCTCCAAATTCCAGGCACGGATCTCCCAAAAATTGGTGCCACCACCAGGCAGGGTTTGGCACGGGGAAAGTCCTGGTGGCCAGGCACAGCTGGTGGGTGGTGGTGGCACAGGAGCTCTCCCAGGCACTCACAGCAACCCAACCCAGGTTGCCAGAATTATCCCAGAGACCATTTTACCTCCTCCTTAGCCCAAAATTTAGGAAGTCACATCCGTTTACAACCTCTTCATGGCAGGCCCATTGCCAGGTGGACCCACTGACATGTGGACCCTCTTGGTGAACATCAAACAGTATTTCCCCATTCTGCCTGGTGCCTTTTTTTGGACCCATCCCCAACCTGTCAGAACAAGGGAAAAGAAAACAGTCAATACAGTTGCTTCTGAATTTAAAAAAAAAAAAGATGCATAAAAAAGATAAAAATAGCCATTTTTAGAGGGTTTCAGGTTGAAGGTTGCTTGTCAGATCCAAGAAGAGAGCAGCAGTTGTTCTGACACTGCGGTTTTCACATCCTTGTCAGAGATTTGAAGCAGGATAGCTGATGTGTGTTAAAAAAGGATGGGAAGGTTTAAAATAGTTTAGATGCTGCCTGGAGCAAGTTTGAAGAGATATAGTAAGGAGCACTGGTAGGAGTATACGTGCACCTAAAACCATCCACGAGGGGAGATAACTTGTCCAGCTGCAGGTACCTTTAATGTAAATCTGACCTGGAACACCTCAAATGACCCAGAGAGGAGTCGGGAAATTTCCCAAGAAACATTTTTAAAACATTAATCGGAGAGGGAGTGACAACGTGGAGAACACTTTCCTTGCAAGGGAAAAGAAAAAAAAAATCTCTCCATTTTTTTGACAGCTCTAATAACCCAGAGTCTAAGATTTGGGCTTGGAAAGGGGCCAGCTGGCCAAGCCTCTATCCACAGACAGGCTGGAGATGACGCTGATAGTCAGAGGGAAGCAAACAGAAGACCTGGCAAGTCTGATGCCACCCCTGACGAGGGGGATGTCTGCCAGCTCCTGGGTAAATCTGCAGTTTAGGTGTGCAGCAGTGACTGGGTTGTGCCTCTGCTTCTCCTGGAATCTGATCCAGCCAGCAGCCACCCGCAGAACGGCAGCAGTTTCCCAGACATTGGGCAATTCTGTACACAAGGAATTTCTTCGGAAACTATGCTGCAGCAGCTAATGGTTTCAAATCATTTTGGATTTTCTAAATGTCTTTGTAACCCTTGTGTTTCTGTAGATGTTAAAATATCCAGCTAATCTCCTGAAGTCGTGGAAAGAAAAACATGTTTTCTCCAGGGCAGTGATAAGAAATGACTGGGGCAATCGATTGACTCTGAAACTTTCAGATGGACATCAAAATGTCAGCTTTGCACCCAGATTCTTTACTGCTAATTTCACCTCTATTAACTTAATCGGGAGTCAGTGGGAAAAGTAGGGTGACACTAAGAAAGCCAGGGAAAAGGAAATTTGATCTAGTCCCAAACAGGTAGCACAGAGGCCATCATGTAACTGTAAAATTTATATTCACCATTCAGCCTAAAGCTGAAAAAAAAAAATCTCCACGTTAATAAATCTTCCACAAAGTTGTCCATTGATCTCCTGAAGGTACGACAACATCTGAGAGGGACTTTCAGATGATGTTCTTGATACCCCACCCCTGGAAGTGTCCAAGGCCAGGTCAGACAGGGCTTGGAGGAACCTGGGATAGCAGAAGGTGTCCCTGCCCATGGCAGGGGGTGGAATGGGATGGGCTTTAAGGTTCCATCACACCCAAACTATTCTGGGATTCTCAGCACGGGATGCCTTCACCCCAGAACTGCTGCTGAGTGACCACAACCACAGAAGGGATGTCTCCCTTTACAAAGAACTGCGGGAGCATCTCAGAGATGCTTGCTTTCTCTCCTGCTTTTAGAACTAGGAAAAAAAAAAAAAAAAGCAGAGATTTAACCCATATTCCCACCTCGTCCTTTTGCAAAGGACTTGCTGACGTTGCCACCACCCTGATGGCCAAAGCAGCAGCAGCTTTGGCCACCGGGCTCAGAGGTCGGTCCCTCATGTGACAAGGATTGCTCAAGTTTACCACTCTTGCTCTTACAAATTCAACCCCTCCTAGAAAAAAAAAAAAAAAAAGGAAAAGGGAAAGAAAAAAAGAATCTGTTATCACTGAGCATATGCAACTGCTAAACATCCTATTCAGTATAACTTCAGCCTGTTCTGAGAACTGCATTTCACAGTTTCTTTATGCAGTATCTGTCTGTCAGATATTGCCCACTACATTACCATAGTCTATATAATATACTTCCACCATAAAATACATACATATATATGTATATAAGGCAAATTTTTTACTTCCTGGTGTGAAAAAAAAGATGTTAAAAGCTTTTATTTTCGTTTTACATTGCATATGTCCTATGTTCCTTGTATTAATGGCACTAAGGAAATTTAAACACTGTGATGAGTCTGTACCTCCATTTTGGTGTAATTTCCCATATCTGCTAAATATAAATAGTGCATCAATGTTAGATAATTCTAGAGCAACCATCACCTTAATTCTTCAGTATGACATCACGGAGCCAGCAGGCTATACACAGAATATTTGGGCTCCCTGCACATTTAAAGGAGCCACAAAATAAAATTCTCCAAATCTTTAATTTCTTAATAAATCAAAATCTCACAGAAGTGAAGGCAACTCGTGTGGTGCCAGGTGGGCAGTATGGCTGTAACAATTAACCCACGGCCAGAGGCAGTGGAGCAAAGGCTACTTCTTTCATTCCTTTATTTAATTTTTCTACCTTTCGGGTTCTGGTTTTGTCCAGCTGCCCCTTCCTCCTTTCTGTTCCCTCTGTGGCCGAGCTGTGCTCACACCAACCCAATGCCGAGCAGGGTTGCACAACAAGCACCATCCCTTGCACCCCTTTGCTGACCAACTTATAACTGCTCTGCACTTCTGCTGTTCCTTTATTGCCTCCAGCTCACAACGAGGTGGCATCTTGAGGGCTATGATTTAGGCATATTAAAATGTATCAAGAAAATACTGATGTTGGCTCACTGGCAGGACACAGTAAAAATTTGTATTAAAAGTTCTTGATGCTTTAAACACCTCAAATTAAAGCAACCTTTGATCTCCTCACGAAGTGTCATATAAACAAGACAGGAACACTGTGTATTTGAGATATTTCTTTATGGTTTCCTAGCTTAACCCCACGGGGGCTTAGGTAACGTGTGTGCATTGCAGGAGGCCTCACCGCTGTATATCAGAAAATGAGGCCTAAATGTGCTCTTATCCAGAGGATTCACCACCTTATTAATGCATATATGTCATGCATAGATTATTAACAGCTTCATAACTAGATAGGAACTTGCATTTCAATAAACATACTTTTACAAGTGCAAAGAAAAAAAGTTTTGCATTAGGATGTTACTTACTTCGTGTCTTTGTCCTGGGAGAATGCAACTAAAGAAACCACATTTAAAATCAGACATTAGATATGCAAATATGTGTTCAGATCAGAGATACGAAAATTATTCAAATGATTAATTATTCATCATAAAAATGTCAATTAATAATTCTGAAGCATAATAGGCATCTTTCTAATGCATCTTTATTTTTCAAGCCTAAATACTGTTGAATCTGTGTTCAATTGCATTCTAACAAGTTTTTAAAAATTCAACAAAGTAAACAACCAACTATAAACAAAAGTGAGCCGTGAATTTTAATCACTGCCAACTGAGCTAAGAAATGTGGTCAAACTTCAACGTTGATCCCAGAAGAGAAGGAAAAGCATCTCCAGCTCACGGTGTGGGACAGTGGATGGTGGATGCTTGTCCCTCACTGCTCTCTGCCCAACAAGAGAAGAAATTTTGGGACCTGTGTGTGCTGTTCCCCTGCCGCAGACACACAGACAGATGTTGTGAACAGCAGCTGAACAGATCTAGGCCATCCAAAGCCGCTTTATAAATGACAAAATTAACAAAAATATATGGGGAGATTCACTTTTAACGTTCAGGGACTCACACAAGATCAAATATTACAGTGATCTCTTGGTTAGAAATGCCCAGGGATAGATAAATTAAAGCCAGACAATCTTTTCCCTTGCTTTTGGCTCATATCCTATCCCTACATGGGTTTTCCGCAGAGGAACTCAAAAACTTTGGGAATGTTGATTCAAAAGGTTTCTTCCCAAATACCTCATCAGCGGGTGGGGAGAGAGTCATTCCTTGACCTTTTCTTCCTCTCCTCAGTGCCCTCTCCTCCATGTGGAAATTGGAAAAAAAAATAAAGGCTTTGCTTTCTAAATCTTAGTTTATAGGAACACCTGTATCGAGCAATAGTATCCAGCAGCCTCTTGGGCCCACATGGGGCCTTCCCTGCTCACAAAAATTATTCCAGTCTATTTTATCCTCCACTACCACAGGTGACTGCAAAAAATAATCCCCCCCAGCACGTTTTTTTGTTTGATTTGGGCGTTTTTTTGGCAACCTCAGAATTTTTTCTCGAGGCAAGGACATCTTCTACACCCCAGAGATCGGAAAATGAGAAGCAGCCAGAACCCACAGGGATCCCAAATCTTGCAAGAGCAGCTCCCTCAGCGGAACAGGGCTGTGGGGAGGGAAGGATGCTCTCCCCAGGCTTGGCTGCAAGTGGGCACATCTCATCTGGGTCCCCTACATGGGGATGTTTAATCCCTGATGTAGGAAGGGTTCCACACTTTGGGGGGAAAAAAAATAGAGAGTTCTGGCTACAAAAGACGTGAAGGAAAAGCCTCAGAGCATCTGAAGTGTATTTAGAGGTGTTAAGCCTCTGTCTTCACCAGCCTCTCAAACGTAGTCAAAACTCATCAGCCAGAACATCTTTGCTGCTATTCCCTCAGTTTTCCTCCTTCCACGTGGTGGGCAAGAAAACGCAGTCCCCATTACTCATCCTCCAGCAGGGGAAAAGCAAGCACACCAAAATAAGTAAGGCCGTGAATCATCCCCCCAGCCCCAGCCACCAGGTCCCCACAAAGCCACCACGGCAGGAGGTCTCAGCAGAAGGCTCAGGTCCTCCAGGACCTGTGCCCCAAAGCCCTCCTTGGGGTCTGGTCCCCTCCCCTCTCAGTCAGAGCTGGGTGCCTGGGGGTCCATCTCAGGGGTGTCTCTCCCTGCACAACCCCTTTCTCGTGGCAGGGTTTGTCCCTGGCAGAAGGATTTGCCTCTGGCTGGCCCTACAGATCCACACAGGGATGGGAACACAGGGTTATCTCCAAGGGGCTGATCCTCCTCACCATAGGTTTTGGTGGACAAAGAAAACCCCCCGAGGAGTAGGAGGCAAGACCTGTGGCTTTAACCAGGCAGGTTTGCATCAGCATCAGGCCACCCTCATCTCAACTCGCTGCATTTCCACGCAGGAAAACCTGAGGAAAAGAGGAAAAACCTGTACTCAGAGAACTGCCCTTAAAAGCATCTCCGAGCCACAGTGCTGGGAGCTGCACACAAGTAAGGAGCTGTGGTTTGTGAGGATATTTTGGCTCTGCTTGCTTTTAAACTGATGGGGTGGGGGGGGATAGGATGTGCAAAAGTTTTAAAATAGAGCAGGGAGTAGGATCTGCATGGGGATGCTGATGGAGCAGGGACTGGGATCAGGGCTGCCAGCACCACCCCAGTAAAGGCAGGGTCTATAGCCTGTCATTATTTCCATCTCCTAAAGAAGCTGCACAGCCGTTATTAGTTCAGAGCCGGGCAGGAAATCATCGCCTGGATTAAGGTTAAATTCCATCTCAGAAGGGCTTAGCTGATTGCTAAATGTTTATGTCCAGTGTCCAAAAATTAAAAATAAAAAAAAAACCCAACAAACACCCCCACATCTCACATTAAAATAACATCTAATAACGTTGGGTGCTATGTCAGTCCTGCGAAGATCCGAGCAGTTTTATCGCTCCGATGCAAACCCTGCTGAGGCACTTCAGATCTGGGGAAACTGTGAGATTAAGGGCTGAAAGAACAGCCAGCAAAATTATGAATTGGCATTATCTGACAATGCCGACATGTTTCTTAAAGCC
This sequence comes from Vireo altiloquus, assembly GCA_013396875.1. Taxonomy (NCBI): domain Eukaryota; kingdom Metazoa; phylum Chordata; class Aves; order Passeriformes; family Vireonidae; genus Vireo; species Vireo altiloquus. The sequence goes on from VZRF01010167.1 coordinate 340,745, forward strand.
CTTGAGCATCATCACACGCTCTGAGGGTTTGTTTTTCAGCGTGGCTGCAGATAAATATATTTTATTGATACACCATCGACAGCACTTCTGCCTATTGCGAGTCAGGCTGCAGCCTCTTGTAATCTCCAGTTCATCCCCTCGTTTTGTAATCTGGAAATGTAGGAACAATATGTAAGGAGTTTGTAATGGGATTAATTTATTTTAAGAACTTGTTGGTTGGTTTTTATGTTTTCTCCTTTTTCTCCTAGAAAACGTGGGTGAGTGGAAATCGAGCAAGTCAGTAATTAGCATTCACTTTTTTCTCTTTCTTTCTTTTTATCATATGCATCTAAATTCAGTTTAGCTCTTTAAGGAATTGCCAGACTGCCCTTGATTTATAGGCAGTGCCTTCTGGATCTGAGAGGATCTAATTCAAACTAATAATACTTGAATCTGATTTCAGGATATTTGCACTGTGCTGTATATTTCACTAAGATATCATCATTCTGTGTGTGTGTGTGATATGTCCCTGTGCATACAGGTACATTTAGGCATGGAGAAGTCATGCATCCTGCAGGGAAACCATGTTGGCATTCAGGGAAGAGTGGCAAGAAAACTTTTAACAAAGTCATGGTGACTCGTAGCGGGGGAAAAAAAAAATTGAAGTAGAAATAAAAAATAAAAATGAAAATAATAATTAAAAATATTAGGGCAGCTTGTTCCCACCTTTGCCTAGTTGGGGATTGCAGCGGCAGCAGACGGCCAGAGCCTGCCTCTCGCTCCCTACTCCGCCTGCAGCTCGGGGCTGAGCAGGGGGACACCCGGAGGTGCCACTTCCCAGCCCGGGAGGGGATTTGGATGTCCCTACCCGGTGCCCCCGCATCTCACAGGGACACCCACTCCCATCTAACCGAGAGATGACCAAAAAAATTCCCAGGCAGATCTCGGTGGCTCTGATGAGCTGCAAAGACACCCTGCGGAGGGGGCGAGGGGGGCGAGGGGGGGTCCCTTCCTTCCTTTGCGATGCTGAGCCGTCAGGAAGGTGTTCCCCGAGCAGGACCATTTTGGAGCGCGATCCCATCGCTATTGCTCGCCCTCCACTTCTCGCTTTAGGCACACGTTCAACGCACAGTTCAAGAGCAGTTTTATCTAAGCTTAATGTAAGTAAAAGTGCAGTGTGGAATCAGTGTGCCATTTGTTTCGGTTTTCTTCGGGAGGGGGAAAAGAAAAAAAAAAAAACCAACAAAATAAAGTGCTGGAATAGACTGAACTCTTTTCGGAGCAGGGAAATTGTTCCGCAGCCCCTTGGGCAGCCCCACGTTTACCTTGGGAAAGGACCGTAGGAGAGGGCAAGACGCGAAGTTTCTCTTTGCACTGAGATTATTTCGAGCTCCTTTAGGAGGAAGGAACGGCTGTGGGCTGTGCTGGGAGCTGGGCATGAGCGGCTGGAGCCTCAGCCGGATCTGCCCCCTTTGCAGCTGAACGCCTTCGCTCAGCATCCCCGGCTCGGGCTGCCTGTACTTACTTCGATATTACTTCTCGATTACGTGCGGTGTAAACCAGCTTTTTGATTAACAAACCGGCAGAGCGTTGGTTAAGAACACTTAAACTTCAAAAAAAAAGAAAAAACTATCCCCCTGGGAAGTGGGCTCTGAATTGGTTAATAATGTGCAGTACTTGGTAAATTGCTGACTTCCAGATGTGGAAAATATCTTTCTTGTTTAGGACCTACGTAACCTGATTGGATTACGACAGAAGCGTCACATTGGAAGGCTTTTGAGTGATGATTTAATTAACCATACAGTAGAAAGCTGTATTTGCCAGGAAACCCCTTCCATATTTGCATAACCAATCCCTTCAGTGCAAAGGTGGAGTCTGGG
>VZRF01010167.1:358467-400967 GCA_013396875.1 Vireo altiloquus
GAGAGAGGCGCTCCGGGCCGAGGTGCGAACCCCTCCCGGGATGCCGCCCCCGGGATGCCGGGCCCCCCTCGCCCCCCTCGGCCCCGGCCGGGCTCCCGCGGGCGGCGCAGCCCCAAACTTCGTTCCCAGGAGGGAGGGAGCGGAGGGGAAGCGGCTCGGCGCTGCCTGCGCTCCTCCCGGCTCTGGGGTTTCAAGTGTGTCCTCAACTCCCCCCCTCCCCCCGCCACTCCTCCCCTCCTCCGGGTCATTATTTTCTTTGACTAAAACCTGTTTACTCGCCTCTTTGTTTTTTGACGTTAAACGAGTTTCCATCTCCTACTCCTGCGGATCTCTAAGAAATAGATAAACCATTATATTTCCCCCTTCCCCCCTCCCGCTCGTATTTTAAAGCAGCGATCCTGACAGCAGTACTATTATTGCACTTTATGTTTTAGTGGATGTTTGCTGTTGCTAGTTACAGCAACACTTATCATAAGACAGCAAGAAAAGAGTAGTCCCTGGTAATTAAAGTAATGAAATATTCATTTACTCTACCTTTTCAGTAGTCTCACAAATTAGGCTGCTACATTTAATGCCTGCACTGCCTCTGTTTTTATTATAATGGCAGCTTTCGCATCTGCAATTAGGACTAATTCTGACAGTTACAATTTCTGAGGGATGGTAAACAGTGAACGAGATGTGCAGCAGTGGTATTACACGTGAAAAGCCCTTGTCTCTTTAACCTTGTTGTTTTTTTTTCTCGCAGAGGTTACCTTTTCCCGATGGTGCAAAATCGACTTGACATAACTGTTCATCAGTTTCAGGGTTTTCCCTGGAGGTATTTGCATCAAATCAGCCCAGTCAAGCTTCAAGTTGAAATTGGCAGCCCAGAAACTGACAGGGTAGGGACTGGGAAAGAGACAGCTAAAGTGCAGGCAGCGAGCTGACAGCAGCGGCGGGCAGGCAGGGGGAGAGGGCTCAGCACCCGGGGCTGCCGCCCCTCGCTCCCCCGGGTCCCTCCCGGTCACCCCCGGCCCCCCAGTCCCACTCTGAGCCGCCACCGAGGGGCCGAGCGCTGGGAGCACTCCCCCGGTGCTGGGGAGGGGGTGTGTGCCAAACCCCCCATAAATTGGGGGGAAAAAAAGTGTTGGGAAAAAGAGAGAAGTGCCGAGCTGAAGTTGCTGGCGCTAACAAGCTTATTTTGCTGCGGTTCTTTGCGGAACGATGTCATGTTTTGCACTAGGACTGTTAAGAGTAGTGACGGAGAGGGTTGTTAATACCAATGAAAACATATTTTGATCAGCCAAAAAAAAAAAAAAAAACCCCAACCAACCCAGAGAGACGTTCATCTGCAAAGATAATTGCATTAGAATCAAAACAAACATTTCCTTGAATATGTTATTTCGTTTATCCTCTGTCATGGGGAGGAGGGGGTCTCCAAGCAGGACAATGTGAAAATTAATTTTTAATAGATTTTTTGGACAAATCGGGATCATTCCCTGGGACACCCCTCCCACCTTGAAAGAGTTTTACTAATTTGAAAATAATTCCAAATCTGATGTATCATGGAAAGGAGCAGCACACCAAGGAACAGGCAACACCACCAAGACCCATTCCCTCCTTAGAGGTGAAAAAGAGCAAAACTGTGTTACTTTCCTGAGGAAGAAAGCTGACAATATATATATTTTTCTCCCTAAATATATATCTGTAGTCTTTACCAGATGATTAAAAATCCCTCTCACTTTTCCTACCAGACTTGTGCTAAAGTAAGCCTTGCTTTCAAACAGTTTTTCAGCTGTGTGTGTGACAGGCATTGGCTGATCTGCTGATGCCCATTCGACAGGCACTGTTGAGCTAAAGTGGTGTGACGGCACAGTTTTGTTAAGCTGTGAACAAAGGGCTGGAGATGCCTCGCTGGCATCATCCATGTGCATATTGGCCTTGTCACAGTTTTGCTTGATTTAATGCTCTGTTTATTCCTAGATATTAGAACTTAAATTCCAAACAATATGTTTTCATATACTACACACAAACTTTATTTTAAAAGCTTTTGCTCCCAAGAACCACAGATTCGTTTGTCTGCCCAACATCCATGTGGCAAACGCTTAAAATGTAGCTCCCAGAAAAATAGGTGGCCAGTAGCCTCTTAACTGTTATCCAGTTAAAAAACGGGATTTCAGTTTTAAAAAGTCTTAGAAGGGTAAAAGATTTATTTCTTCTTTGATCATTTGTTGAGAGTTGTTATTTATTTCAACAGTGGATTTTCTTATAAGCTCCTAAGGAGAGGGTACCCCGTGTGCAGGCAGGGCGCGGGATGGACTTTTCCAGTGCCATATCATCCCAGCGGTGTTGCTGGGATAAAAGCAGTGTCTTGCAAATACCTGTAAGCATAGTAGGAGGACTATTGACAGCCAGAAAGACAGCTGGCTATGGCAGGTCTGTGGAAGGGAGCAGGAAACCGGATTAAGATTAGAATATATATCTCTATGTTCATTAGGTGGCCACAACTTTGTATCTCAGCAATTCATCAAGAGAAAATGTGAGCATGTGGAGCTATATTTAGGCTTGGTTCTCTTCTCTTAGAGATGCCGCAGGCTTTATCTGGAGAAAGTTTTGGGCTTTTTTCTCCCCTTCTTCGTCGCCTTTTTAAACTCCCTTCAGGTTTGCTGCAAGTGTTTGCTAAGAGATTAGTTAGGCAGCTTCCATGGCGGAGGTAGCCCTGGGAGGCAGCTCATTGCTGGGAGGAATGCTCAGTAGGTCAGTGCATGGAGATAGAAGGAGCTGCCCAACTGAGGCCAGGGATCAGGTATTTTCCTCTTTGTCTCCTACCAGAAACAAAGTGCTTATGGAAAGGTTTGTGGTGAGACATCAAATCCCAGCAGGAGCACAGATGTTCCCACTTTTACAGGCTTACCAATGAACATTTCAGCTTAAACAAGTTTATGGAATAAAAGATTTATCTCTTTCTCCTTAGTAGATGCAGCATCTTAGTTGGACTGTGCAAAGACTGTGTCACTCTGGCCATTCAGGGTCTTTTGGTCCAGGGCACGGGGCTTTACTCGAGGGCTGTGAGTAGGGATGGGAGAGAGGCAAGGAGGGGGCGGAGGGAGCGCTCAGCAAAATGAAAGTATTCCGTCTCCAAACAGTGCAGTCTAGAGCCTAAATCTGAAATTGAATCTGCTGAGCAAAACCTGTACAATTTTTCTACCTGCCCTCAGTCTGCTTCCTTTCGGGGATGACAGTTTTACTAACTGAAATGAATGGGCTCTCTCGCTCCGGTATCTTTCCTCAGCGCGCATTTACACCGAGTACTTCAAATACAGAGCTGGGTGATATATGTAGGGGGACAGCTTGCACAGAATAAGCTTTAATGGTTAATTTTTGTATAGCTTTATAAATGAAAGGGACTTAAACCTACTAGCAGTATAGATCACAAGACCTTATGTGGTCTATTCTTCTCTAGATGCACAAGAGATTTACGTGCCTAAGTCCCATAAGAGTTAATGGGAGTTACGCATGTAAATCTCTTCCACAGTGAGATAATAGACCCTTTTATGTATGGATAGCTGGATTCTTACAAAAATCACCTACTGAACAGTAGACTTTATGTCCTGCCCTCTTAACAAATATTTATAAAGCGAGCAGGCCAGCAGATGAGACCAGGAGCCCCCCAAGTTGCCTCCCAATCACAGTGACCTCTGTGCTCCCATGGAGACAGTCCCAGGTCCGCCTTGTCCCCGTCCTGGTCTCAGTGCACTGTGGGTGACATCGCTGGTTGGGATGTGGTCTCACAGAGGCTGTTGTGGTGTCTCACTTCTTGGCAAGTCCTACTTGGTGGAGACTTCTTGCTCTGTGAATTGCACAGAAGGCTGGGAGGGTGAGAGCTGCTGCCTCTCTTCTGTAGCTGTCAGGGTGCACCTTCCCTGTGTCCCTGCCCCTCAATCCGCCTCTGCTGGGGGACTTACAGCCCCAAGGTGGGACACTGCCAGCAGGACTGTCCCGGGTCGCTGGTAGAGGACAGTGGTGGTGGCACTGTGTCCCGAAGCCCAGATGCTGCTAGTGCTGCACATCTGCTCCCTTCCCGCTCCGGTGCGACCTCGCTCCCTGGGAAAGCCAGCAGGCTTTGCCTCCGCTGGGAACGGTCTCGCGCTTCTCCGTGGGGATATATATATATATATATAACTTGGCCGATCTGTGTCTGCCAGCCATGAGTCAGATGGAGATCTTTTTCCCCTGTAATGTGTAGCTGGAGCTAGCCGGTGCCACAGCACACGCGTGTCAGGAACGATCCCTGCGTTTTGTGAGCCGCGGCTCTTTTTGCCATCATTGTTTCTTTCCATCACTTGCCTGCTCCTTCCCGATAGCGATCTGAGGGAGTTGGGCGAGCTGCAGACTTGCCAACCCTCAGCTCTCAGGCCTGGCAAAGCACATTCTGGAAAAAAAAAACCCTCTAACCCTTACACCGTGAGATTATCAGATTAAATCCAAGGGTTTCTACCAGCGGCGGGATGGGAAAAGCCCATTGTTTGTTGATTATCGTATCATCAGCCCCGGCTGATATGAGGATGCTCAAGGAAAACACACTTTGGTTACAGTTGATTTTCAGATTCCAAAATGGTGCTGCAAAGTCTGTGCATGCCTAATTATATTTTATGCTAGGCTGTGCAATACAAAATGTATGCTGCAGCAATCAGTGAGTTAACAGTATCAATCAATTTGTAAACAGATGAAGTCACTCATTCCCAAACTGGTTTTCCAAAAACAATTACTAAATTACAATAGAAAAAAATTGTACAGTTACTGTATTTGTGTGCTGTGTTACAATCAACATACCAGGGAAACAAAACAATTTAATGCAGAAAAATCATCATTCATCTACATTATAATTGCTTCTTTTTCACATCTACAGGGCGGTTAATTAAAATTGTGATTAAATGCGGTCGCGCTGCCTAAGATGTCTTGCCCAAAACAGGTGGTACAGAATTTAAAAGTAAAAAAAATGTAATTAGCATTGGAAATTGAGAAATTGCCTGTAAGAATCAGTGTTAATTTCAGTCAGTGATGAGGTAATTTATAAATGAATGCAGTGGAGGCTGTGCAAATGCACAATTGCCTTCCTGCCTATTCTTAGCATTCTCAGCATGCAGGTGAAAATGTTTTCAAAATATTGAGGTAATTTGAAAATCAATCCGTGCATTCCGTATCTTTCTTCCTCCCCAGTCGCAGCAAATGCTGAACGAATGCTGCCAGAGATGGCACAATGCATCAGTTCTGCACTTTTTGCGGAGTGATATTCCGTGTGTCGTGGCATCAGTTGGAGTTTAACTACACCAAATGTTTGGCTAAGATCCTTTACAAAGCCCAAAAACGTTGATTGAAGTCCCCGGTAATCCCGAATGTCTTCAGCTCCGGTGTGTGTTTAAACGAAGTGGTATCAAAAAAAAGTAACAGCAACCTGCAGCAAGTTGAAATAGTGCAGCAGAGACACCACGAAATAAAAGAGATGCTAATACGGCACGGAAATCATAATGATTTCTTGTTTAAAATTAGTACAGCGCACTCAAAAAGCCTCGGTAGCACTGATGCTTTCTGTAGGAACTCTCTTTTTCAACACGCATTTCAAATTTCGTCCTGCAACCATGAAAGAATTGTTAACTAGGTTATGCATACAGAGATCTTCCCTGAGATGAACTTTGTTTATCGGCATTTTGGTACTTTCTCCTAAACTTTCAGCTAGCAAATGAGAAATGCTAATTCCTAACAACAACAAAAAAAAAATACAACCTGCAGATACAAAAAGCTGGAGGCAAACCTGACAACAAACAGATATTAAAGATTTAAAATCTTCTTGACAGTCAAAAAAAAAAAAATATCCAAGGCGCACATTACTGGAACTGACATTTCCATGATTTGAACAGTCCTCGTCCCCCTGCTCGACTCCACCGAGAGCCGTGGCTTAGTTATCCCCCCATCCATTTAAAAATAACTCAGACTTTTGATGACGTGGATTGCTGGTCTGGAATATGGGAAAGCAGTTGGAGTTTTTGAGCAGGGACTTACAGGTGTTGGTATCAGGTTGCTGTAAAATGCGCACAGTGGCTTTTGAACAGAACATGCTTTAATTAAAGCAAGCTGGTCTTCCTGCAGAAAGCCTGATCTACCCATGTAATTTAACTGTTGAAGCCCTCTCTATTAATTTTTCCTTGACATATAATAATGAACTTTTCCTCTGGCTGACACTTGGTTGCGTTTTTTTTTTTCTCCCCTTTGATAAGCCCTGTGCACTTCAGAGGCGATTTCAATGTTTTTTAATTTACTCATACAAAAACCCCTGCGAAGGGATTAGGCCCACGAAGGGACAAGGGGAAGGCCATGTCGTGCTGGTCCATGCTGGACCGCTGGGATGCTGCAGCCCAGCTGGGCAGAGGATGCACGTGGATGTGTGGTGGGATGGTCTCCCAGCCCCGGCCGTGTGCTGGCTGAGCTGGGGAAGGTGAGTTCAGAATTAGAGTGCTCTCCAGCAAGTCAATTAACCTCACCGTGCTCATTTTCCCTGTCTATGAGACAGGGAAATACTGCTTTTGCAATGGGGCTTTTGCAGAGCTTAGTATCTCCAAAGCACTCTGCCATTCTCCGGGACTGAGGAAGAGCAAGTATCATTCGTTGTTTCGTCAGAGGGCGAGCGGATGCCAAGGAATTCGTCTGAGAAAATTACAAATGTATGTTCCTAATAACCAGAATCTCAGAGTTTATTATACAACTGGTTATCCTAATTTAGAGGATGATATTGCTTTTAACTGCTCCCCCCCTCCCCAGTTTTCTGCCACTGAATATAAAGAAGCGAAGGGTAATCACTGGAGCAATGATGATTATTGACTGAAAGGTATTTTACAATGTGAGCTCCGTTATGTGGAGCTTAGCAAGCAGCTGCACTAGTGCATTTGAGCTCCTTATTTTGGCATAGGGGCTCTAAAAATACATCAAAATACCAGTGGACTGGCATAGGTGTAAATCCTGACCCGGCTGCAGTTGATGGGGGTACCCGGGTGACTCTGGAGGGACATGGAAGAGCAAAGTAGGGTCTGATGCCCATGGTTGGTTTTAGTGGAAAACCGCAGGTTCAAGCTGGTTTGGAAATTCAGGCTCATCAAACCAAGCCTAAGTTTGGGCTTTTTCTTTTCTGCCTAATGTGAACTCAAAGGAGAGCAGGAGCTCAGGTACTGCTCTGCTGCCACGTGCCCGTGCTCAACCCCAGCCACATCTTTGGAGTTTTCTGGGCCTGTTCCCATGAGGAAAGACCAAATGCCATGAGAAACATGAGCAGGATTTGGCCCTGAACAGGCAGTGCTTATTACTGGATAAACTGAGCCATGGCCATTGTAGTGGTGGGGAAGTTCAGTGAAGGAAAAGTAGCTTCGCGGATCCCTAAAATAGAAAGTAAACGTAAATATTTCTACTTTGTATGTCAGATTTCAATCACTTCTCAAAACAACTGAGCTTCTTGATTTAATTAANTAAGAGCCAAATGAAAATATCCTCTTTGTTTCCCCTTTGGAACTACTGGAGCTTTCCTCGAGTTTTAACTCTTCCACCACCCCAACACCCCCAGCTTTCGTTTTTCTATGCTCGTCTTATCGCTGCTGTCCCATGGCAAGCCCCAAAGCCTGGAACATTTTGTAACGACTATGTGACAAATTGTTGGGCTTTTATTCATGTTGGACATCTTTTGCCAGGATTGCTTGTTGTTTTTTCTGTTTGGCTGTGTCATGGGACCAAAGGTGGCTGCTTTTGTGCAGCATGTCAAATCTGGTTAACATGCAGCCATTTATCTTTAAAACCCACTCCTGCACAATGGCAGGGGTGTATTGGGACACTTGTATGGGCTCCAAGCATCAAACTTATATTTATACTAAATTTTTTCAGTTCCATCCTCTCTATATGTGTCGATGCACCTCGGGCTGAGGCACTGCGGTGAGCAGGTCATGCAGCAGACAGGATGTTTCATAATTTTGGGAACCTTTTAGAGACAAATTGTACAGGGCAAGTGTAGTGTAACTGAACTGCTGGTTGCCCAGTGAAGTGTAGAAAATCAGATACAGCACAGCCTGAAAGAATGAAACAAGAATTCATATCTATGTATGTACACGGTACTTTATAAACAATTCGTATACAGAGAAAAACACATTTATTCTCTTTTTCTCTGCTTATATTTGAGAATTGTTCATGGGGTATGTGTGTATAAATGCGTTTATGTGCATGGTATATATTCATACAAATAATATGCCACAGGATATGGGAATAGTCGTATGTGTGATGCATTTATATGCATAAGTGGTAGGTTTGCAGGTTAATGCCTGCTTGACTCTCTGTGTGTGTGTGTAAATGATGGAAAGGTGCTCAGCACGATGCAAAGATGAATTATCCTAGAAATAAAATAAAAAAGCCCCAAACTTCCACAGCAAAGTTTGCAGCTTTGGGTGCTTTTCCAATATTTAAGTCATGCAGAAACGCTTCTGATAGAAATGCGTTCCTTATAGATATGGCAATAATTATCAAATAAAGAAGCTGAGAAAGAAACGAGAAAGTTTGATTCACCAGGAAAATAAGGGCTGGCTGCTAAGTCTTGGTGCCTTTTTTCAGTTGAAGCATTTGAGATAGCGAGACTCAATGTTTTTTTAATGATTTGCTGTGTTGTGTAATAATTATACATATAGTGCAGTGAGGTTACTTGGAGGAACACCGCACTATGTATGGGGATTTTTTTGAGTAAAGGACCCAGGAGATTGCTTTTCACTTTGAAAACAATCCCTAATATCAGGAAAATGCTCTGTTTGTTTATGCGTACATAATGCAAGTTTGTCCGCCTGGGAACTGCAGCAAATGGGAGAAGTATGCATGGATTTCACAGGTAACAGGATTACGTGGGCACATAATTGATCCATTTGGAGAAAAAAATGACAGTGCTCTAAAGATGCCTAGGCTTTGGAGATGGAGTTTATGAAACAGGCATTTGTAAATTCAAAGGAATCAATATGTCAATTTTATTACATCTCAGAACCAGCTGGGCATTAAAGGAGCAGTAGCCTTTTTAAAATTGCAGCTGCGTATTCTTGCATTGTGTACCTTTCTTAAAAGGCTTTGAATTTCAGAAAAACGTACTTTTAGCAGCGCTTTGCACCTTTTCAGTGACTGGCCTGCATGGACAGAAAAAAAAAGACACAAAACATTACATTGTGTCAGTTTTCCTCTTAAGCCTTGATTGGCAAAAACTGCCAGGCTTTAATTATACCGTGCAAAACTCTTACTAACAAATATACACATGGAAGGAGGCAAATGCCTGTTCCTATCCCAGAGGTTGAAAAAAATATTTTAGGTTTTACATTGAGGGCTCAGCACATGCTGCAGGGGCAGCGTTATAACATGAGATACCTGAAAGCATCCATTAAATACCACACATGAAATATGGTCTGAATCATTGTAAAACTATATCTTCTCTTCCTTCTCAAGAGAGTTTAAATCCCCAGGTGATCAAATTTAGTGAAAAGCTTAGGTTTTTTTCCAGAGGACAGCAGTCTTCAGCTGTCCAATTTGAAAATGCGACTTTTCACACAATTTTGCAGCCTGCACCAGGGAGGGAGATGTTGAATGGAATTTGGGTTGGGGCGGTGGTTGGTGCCCATGGGCCCTCACGTCCACCCCAAAGGGTCTGAATCCCAAAGATGCATTCTCAAAGAATTAATAGTTTTGCCTTTGGAGACAAGGATCAATTGTTGCTTTCCAGAATTTGTTGCACCCTCCTCTACCTGAAAGGCTGTGATGGCTCTGCTGGTAAAATCCACATCTCAAGCTTTCAGTAGATATCATATTGTCTCCTGTCCTCTGTTAGCTGGTGATGTTGTTGTGGACCTGATAGCTACAGCTACTCTGCAACTCCAAACTGATCATTAACAGTGCCAAAACAATCACTAATTTGGGATACCAGTCTCTGGAGAACTCAAGTTCTTCCACATATCTGAAATACACTTAAAAATAGTTGAGGTTTTGAGTTCAAAGAAAGAGGTATCTAGGATTAATAACCACTGCTGCCTGACTTCTCAGCCTTCTCAGTTTCTCCATTACCATGACCCTCTCTGATCTTCTATAATGTTCCTCCATCTCCTTCTGCACAGTTTCTTTTTCTTTGAGCTCACACTTTTCAGGCCAGCCTGGCTACAGACAAGGTCTCTCTATGGTGCTCCAACCTGCACAGTAATTCTACTTTTTCTTGCTTGAGGATCTCTGCTTTCCACAAGGTATGGTTACAGTCTTTCTCCAGTGGTCTGCTAACATTTAATCATGTAGATGTAAATTAAGTTATGTGGGATCATACCATAAATGGGCTTATTATCGTCAGAGAATCATGGGATCATCGAATGGTTTGGGTTGGAAGGGACTGCAAAGATAATCTAGTTCTAACCAATGTATAAAGCAGGTAGAGTATTCTATGTACTTATATTCTACTATAGCTCAATCTCCCCTTAACAGAAGTATGAAGTGAATATGAAAGAATAAAAAGTCAAATTTTCCCTGAAAAGTGTATGGAAAAGTAGACACAAACAATACCAGCTGGTTAAGCAGTGTTTTGTGGTCGTAGACTTAGCATGAATTAAAACTTCATTGTGCAATGATGTACCTTTAAAACATTTTAAAAAAAATATTCATGTGCTAAAGAAGATAGGGAGAAAGAGGTTCACAACGTTTTCATAGAAAGCTTTGGCTTCATAGAAAATACAGGAGACTTTCTGCCAAGCAGTGATTCTCAGAACTGATGTGAATACACAGAAATTGAGTAGATAGAAACTATATAAACTGAATAGATAGGATTTTATAAAACTTTAGAAGTAAGACTTTCTTTCAGTGTAGCTTTGCCTGTGTGTTTGGGTGTAAAAGGTGTGATGTTGTACAGGGCTTGGAGAAACCTGGTCTAGTGGAAGGTGTCCCTGCCTATTGCACGGAGTTGCAACTGGATGATCTTTAAGGTCCTTTCCAACCCAAATGATTGTGTGATTCTAGGTACACACCTTGCTCATCTTGGCAGCCTCCGCCAGTGATAAGATGTTCACACAAGCCTTAGGTGTAAGGACTCTAAATTCACATTTTCCAAGCCTCACTGCAATCTTCACTCAAAGGATGCCATCCCTTTCCATGCTTGCTAGAGAAGAGGAAACAAAGGTAGGAAGAGTTGAAGGGACTTGGTCAAGGCCTCCCAGCTGGAACTAAAAACCTAAAATGAATAAAACTCGAGGTCATAGTACAATCCTGGTTTCCTCTGCACAGTCCCAGAGCCACTCTGTGGGCGGACAACCTTTACATTTTGCCTGTTCTTTGAACCTAACTCTAGAAGCAGGACAAGGCCTCCCAAAGACAGGGTGGAAAAATGTCAAAGCGCAACCCTGCCGTCGACCTGATTGATGGCCCTTCCACTGAGATCATAACAGCTTCTTCAGAGACTTTTACAGTCTCGGCAGAAGTGCGGGAGGCACTGCCAATATCCGCAGATCATTGGCATGATAGACCGTAACGGCTTCTTCTCCGGAGCCGTTCCGGTCTATCGTGTCAATGCGTACTCAGGGAGTCCTCAATGCATGGATCATTGACACGGCACTACATAACGGCTCCTTAGAAGCCATTACTGGGTATCAAGTCAATGCATACTTAGGGAGCCCTTAATGCACGGACCCACGCAAGTTGACTTGCTCTGAATACTAACAATCCCGGGGAAGAGTAGTTACTGCCTATGCCGCGGAGGGGGATTATTGATACCCACCTGCGACAGCTCGGCTCCTGCTCTGCGCTCCCGACGCCTTCCTGGGAGAGGTCCAGGGCCGGAGTGCTGCACGGGAGAGCCCAGAATCGCTGAACTTTCGCTCCTCCGCTGACATCTTTTTATTTCATAAAATATGCACAGAACAGAAACGCTCTCAATTTGAGATGGGAGAGCCAAGAGGCAGCCCGGGATGAAACATTTAAAGTTAAAGCCTCGAGAATAAGCGGTTGCAGTGGGAGTGCTGGCACACCCTCACGCACAGAGCAGTAGTTCTGTGGGTTTTACTCCTCTCAACTACTTCACTGTAGTTATCAAATATTCCATAGATTTACGATGACCCTTGAAAGATTCTTAGCATCGACCTGGTAAAAGTGATCCCCCCAGAAGGAGAAATTGTTAAATATCCCATCATCCAGTGAGCAGTTTGTCTTGGATTTGTTGACCCGGTCCCTGGAGAACATTGTCTGAGACTTTCCAAACCATCACTGTGCCTCTGCTTTGACCTGCAAAGGCGCATCCCCTTCCTTTGGCTTCCCCCAGACAAGAGATCTCTGTACCGAGTTAAAAATGCTTCTAGTTTGCTGTTGTTGATATTTTTCTTTTGTGTTCTGCTTGCTGACTGACATCTGCTATCATGCTAAGCAGGTGTTCCTGTGTAAACGAACGTGCCCTGTTTGTGTTTCGCCATCCTCGCTACTGCGCACCCAAATGAGCAGCATGATTAAGAATCCTGTAAATTTTTGAAAGGAAACGGATGGCTGCCCTACTAGAACATAATTACACCATTCCAACATCCGCAGCTCACTGCTGCAGCCGAGTTGGAGAACAGCAGAAATTAATAATATATAATAGCATCATTCTCGTAATTTATAAATGAAATAAAGTAGAGAGGAGATTCTGCTGATATGCATTTTCTTCTTAATTCTGCAAGACAAAGTATAGATTAGAATTTTACTGGGGTGAAACCTGGCCAGCAATATCACACTAGTTGCAAGTGTAGGGCCTGATTCATGAGAGGGATTTTGCTCAGGGAAAACAGCTAATATCTTTTATTGGACTAGGGGAAAATAAGAGTATACAAAGCCCTCTAAAGGCAGCTCCTGATGCAAGGAGGCCAGGAAACCTCCACAGATCTTCTACCCAGTTTTTAGCTTAATTCATTTGTAGGTACAGCAGGAAGAGTTTGCTGCGTGGTGGGATTTTTTTCCCTGGCTAAAATAATACACTATCACAGGTCACCCCCTTGGAGAGCAGAGAGGATTAATCAGCTAAAGATGTTGTCCAATCTCCTATTTTTGTTGAAAAACAGTGATGTTTTCAAAAACAAAATTTTTGAGCTCCAGAGATGTGCCAAAAGGTGCTGTACTGCGAATCCCTGTTCAAGCCAAGCCTTGGAGTTGGTGCTCTAATCTCACCTCTCAACCACTGCTTAAAAAAAAGACACACCTTTCTGAAGACAAAGACATATTATTTGTAAAGACTAGGCCGTACTTTTATTTTTCCTACTGCATGTTAAATGCCTTTTATTTTAGTTCTGTAGCTGCCCAGATATACTTGTCTGTGTGACGGCCCAGCTGAGTTCTACTTTTCCTGGGATAAACTCAAATGGCAGAGCTACCAAAACTCCACGACAGTGTTTACTTACAGGTTAATTAGGGACATTTTTATAAATTTTGACGCTGTAAAACTCTAAAGAATGATAACTGCTCTGATGGGAAAGGTCGGCATGGATTCCCCAAGTTTAACGCAGCAAACACAAGTGTACACAGAAATATTTCTCTTTTAAACTAAGGGATATGTTTGACTCTTATTCTTCTAAAGGGCCCCCTTAATAATTTGTTTCTGAGGAAATATGTGTATATACAGATTTATTTCATTAACAGGTATTTATTTAAGTGGGCTGCACTGTATTTAAATCTCTGAATAGTTTCCATTACTTCCTCAGCTCACTTACTTCAAGTTGACTAATTTTAATAAGGCTAAGGTGCCTAGGGTCTTATTGAGTGTTCAGTTTGATCAATATGGCTAAATTAAAATAGTGCAAAATATAAGCAAATGTACTCTAACAACTCAGTGAAAAATGTGGAGTGCACCAAACATTGATTAGTGTTCCACAGACATTAATTTGTTGTTTTAAGTACACTAATGCTGCTCAGAAGCTGCATCTACCTCAGGCACACCATCTACCCCTGTGCAGCCCCACTGGCTTTCATGGCACTGCTCTCAACCACAGACAGAATTTGGCTCTGTGTCCTGCAGAAAACATCTCTGCACAGCCTGGGCTCACCCAAACCTGGCCCATTGCAGGAGGAATAGCATTCCTGCACCACTCGCGGAGAAAGCTTGGATCACACCTAAGGGAAGCAGAAGGAGGACAGGTCCGATTATTTGCACGAGTGGAGACTGTTTAATAATCGTATTCATTATGAATTTGGGGCCATACATCAATTCTATACGTGCATTTTTAAGACAGGCACAGACTCTTAGGGAAGTGGTTCTACGTGCAAGAAGGTATTTGTTTTTGCCCTCCTGTAACACCACAATATTATTGTCATGAAAGATTAATGTCAACCCCCACCTGGTATTAAATTGCTTTTGGTAGCCCTTGCATTCATGTTTTCCTGCACAAGACAAAACCACTTTTAAAGTAACTACATCCATCCTCAAGTGGAGTTACTGCTATTATTAGGTTACATTTTATTTTTCGTATGCTTTAGTTATTGTGGTAGGTGTTTTTTCCCATGGATATGATGTTCAGAGTAAGGATATGGGATCAGGAACTTAATTTTAGGGCAGAAAAAAAAGGCATACTTTAGAAAATAGGTTCTTATCATAGTCTTGTTGACAGATGCTGTACATGTTAATTATATGATCTTTTTTTCATACTCCAACAAAAAGCTGAGTTTTCCACATACTAAAAATAATTTGGTTTTCCTTCTCATTCCCCTCCTTTTTCTTGGTTAGCAAAAGCCTGAGATTGTCATACTTTGACATCCAATGTTTGCACAGAGAGTTTTTAATGATTTCTAAAAATACAACAACTCTTCAACAGTTGTACTTTCATATAATTTTAAACAGTTTCTGATATCTTTCTTGGTTTTTCAGTAGTTTTCCCCTCTACCTGTAGTGTGATCTTTCAGCTTATCTTTAATCTCTTTGGTAAGTGATATTTGCTCTAACAGTTCTTCCTTTCCTTGATACCATCTTGTCCTGTGTGGCCAAAAAATAATTTCACATGAGCAGAAGCTCATTTCATGGAAGGTAAATCTGCAAAGAAAGAAACAAAGATGAAAAGAAATAAACATGAGAGAGTTCATGAGTTTTGAAAAGTAGAAAAACAAAACCTTGAGAGCAAATGCAGTCACATTTAGGAGAAGTAAATTCTGTGAAGATGGAGTCAAATATGAAAAGCATTTCTCTAGTTTAAACTGCCCAAATAGAGTTATAAACAGCAGAAACATTTGGAAGTTTCCCCCTCCTTCTTTTTTTTTTTTTAAATAAAGCTGGATCTTTAGCTTCTTAACCTTCCACACGACAAGTAGAGCACACTGTGCAAAAACAATTTTTTGTAAGTCTCTTAACAAACATCTCAAGTGAGGAGAACAGCCCAAGTGCAGAAGAATTGACTTTTCATTTGTAGCTATGCCAAAAAAATTGCTTAGGGTTTGTCGTTGTTGTTGATGTTTAGCCTTGGTGCGTGGCAATCTTGATTTTTTCCAGCATTTTGCATGTTTGGAGTTTTTAATATCAAAGGTATTGCTCTCTGGAAACAAGTGTAAGTTTACCAAGTCAGTTTCACTTACACTCTTCCCTTGTAATCAGATGTGAAAATTACACCCTCCCTTTTGGCTACATGATAATTACACATTTCAACGTACAAAGGATTGTCTCTGTTTCAGTTGCTGGGATGAAAAAGTGAAGGCGCTTGGGAAAATATATTATTATTTTAAAGCACAGTGCCATAGCTGTTTTTAGTAAAAGTGAAGTTTGTAATCACAACTATGATCAAGATACTTTGATATTTACATATACAAACATATATGTATGAGAGAGAGAGAGCAAGAGAGAGAGAGCAGTTAAAAATAAAATTATATGAAGTTACGCAAGCACAGAAGGTGAAACTTAGCCCATGTGCCCAGGGCCAGCAAAAAACCTTCTCCCTGCTTAAACCTCACCAAGGCTCTATCTTGACAGTGAATTTTACCTCAAAAACATAATTTATTTGGAAAGTTTAACAAAGTTCCTCCGGCTTTGTCTTGCTTTTCTCCTCCTTCTTTCCCCCTGGCTATTCTATTTCACTCACTTAGAAACTTAGCCTGAATTTCTTGTGCATCTATCAATTTCCTTGCAAATGCTGTGTGCAGAAAGAATTCAGAATTAAGCATTGGTCGGAAAGAGCTGTGGGAAAAAAATTACATATGCAGCAAAACATGTTAGAGTTGTGTTTTGACAGTTTCATGACCAAGCCAAAAAATATACATTTTTTTTTTGTACCTGGCGCAGTTTCACAAAAATGTCCCCTCAGGGAATAGTCATTTTTTGTCAGAATCAACTGTTTATTTACTTAAAAATCTAAAAGTTTTGCCTTGCATTAGAATCAGAGTTGCTGAAGGTTAAAGTGCAAAATCAGCTCGCCGCGTTGCCTTCGGTGTAAAAGCATGGTTTGTGTCACAAGAGAGGGATAAAAGCATTAGCAGGGACACAGGATGGAATAAAAACGGGACAGACATTAAAAATGGGGAAGGTGAGGTTTGTGAGGTCTCTGGTTGTGCATCCACAGCTGAGCCTTGGCCCCATGGCAAGTGGTGGGTGCCCACCTGGTCCTGCCTGTGACCAAGTGTGGCAGCAGCAGTGCAGGCTGGGCACTGTGGGTTTGTCCAACCCTGCCAAAGCCTGGCAGGGGTCAGAGGGTGACAAGAGAGTTGGGAGCTTCACAGTTGTCCGTGGAGATGCTCATGGAAGGCAAGACTTTGAGTGTCCTCCCCCACGTGCGCCTTGCTGGGCGGGAGGGATCAGGAGGGACACAGGGATTCCCACCAGGATGGTGCACGCTGCTGGAAGGAGTAACCCAGGGCTGACCTTGTGCCCTGCTCCAAGAAGTGCTGCTTGTCCTGTTTCTGTGTCCAAATGCAACATAAATGTCCTGCAAAGGCACAAAGTGTGAGGCTGGGGGAGCCCAGGGTGGGACTGCGGCCGCCCTGCCTGCCCTGCCTGCAGGGTGGGGGTGTCCCCCACCTCCCTCACATTAATTCAGGCCATAAAGGCATGCTTGGGACAGAACCCCAGACAATAAACAACTCCTGAGATCACAGGAATATCAGGAGATTTAATGACTTCTAAATCAATGTAATTGTACCAGTAAAGAAGTAGAGAAGAATTAGGTCTCCCACCCTGAAGTTTTTTTCCCAGGGTAAAACTTGGTGTTCACAGCTGAGAGACGATTTTTCTTTCATTTTTACTTTTATCTCTATATGCACATAAACAATGAATACATTTTGCCTGTATCAGTTGATAAGAGTGCAGATTAAGAGAAATGCACTGTGTCAGATGCACTTTTGCCTATATAGTTACCTCAACTGCAGCTGCAAACTGTTGGGGCTGGCAGGCTGACCTCTCACACTGGCTGCCAGCCATGGTCAGTGAAGGATTTTGAAACACTTTTTTTACTAGGATTTTTAACATAACTATTTATTTGGGGAAGCAATTTGCATCAGGGGAAAAAAAAACCCAACCCAAATGTAAATACAGATTTCCCCAGGAGATTAAAAGTAGTCCAAAACTAATAGCCTAATCTAATTCACATAATGATCATCACGAAATATATCCAAGGGGTCTAATCCTGCCCTCATGGTCTTTCTCTGAAGTCAGGGACTCAATATACCTGTCTGGATTTGAGTTTACCCTTCATATCCCAGTCACAGCAGGGGAGCAGCTTTTGTCTCTATGGTGAATAATATTTTGCAAATTAGACTTCACCTAAAAAAAAAAAAAAAAATGCAATATATAAGGTGGGGAGGGAATCTCTCCTGACTCACACTCACGGGGTGGAGGTCACAGACGGAGCTACTCTGGTAGGAAAGAATAGAGCATCATACCAAAAAATAACATGAAAACTGTGAGTCAAACTGAGGAAAAGCCAGTTATTCACAGATAAGGACCTTTCTTCATCCTGTCAAAGTGTTACCATTAGTGTGGCAGCTAAAGGTGTCCCTCCAGCCTCCTTAACTTTGCATTTGTCCCCCTGGATTTATTACTTGTTCCTTTTTCCTGCCCATCTCAGAGGCTGCAGGTTTCCCCAGCCTGACAAGTCAATACCCGATCTGCAGGGTTATCACTGGTCCAAAACAGGCAGGACTGAGCCCAAAGCAGTGCTGTGGTGGGTTGAGGGACTGTCAGCCATGGAGAAGCAGGGTGAAGTCTCCCTGCACCCCCAGCTCCTCCCTGGGCTCTTTGGGAAAAGTTCTGTCCCAACTTCCCAGAAGTCAGATTGTCTTTTACATCTGTATTTAGGTTGAGTGGGGGGTCTGGGAGCCCAGCTAACGTGCATATGGCTGTACCATGTACCTTCTGAGGTGATGAAGGAGCATATTGCTTATTTCCACAACAACGAGCTAGGAAATATTTACAGCGACCCTGCTATGCTACCTGGGGAATTTCTTCCAGAATGAAGAAACATCTGATTTTTTTTTCCCCCAAATCAAGTTAAAATCACCCCCCAAAAAACTCCCCAGCGAACCAAAGTTGTTAGTCAGGGCAGAGACACCTCTTCCACCAGCACACAGTTATGATATAGCTTTAATTTGTATTCATCTTGTCCACTGGGGCTAGAAGATGGAGGAGCTATTATGAAACCTTTTTTTTTTTTTGAATTTGCTTTATTCACTGTTTACTATGCCGGGCTGACATGATATGATTTGTGCATTGCAGGGTCACAACAAGCTACTTGCAGGACAATTTGCTGAATCAAGAGGGTGATTGTGTCTGGTGCCAGTCAGTCGCAATTAGGGCCAGGATCAGGGAGGCCCGGAGCTTGTGTATCGTCTTGGGCAAACCTCATAGAAATCAGCTCACCTGAAACTAATTGTCACAACAGAGACCTTATGCAAATGAGCCCTAGGGTTAGCGTGGGAAAAGAAAAACTGTCGCAAAGATAGGTGACCTGCTGAGCAGGGGGTCTGTTGCTGGGGAAATCTTTGTTCAATGAGTTAAAAAAATGTTCGCATTGTTCCAAATCCAAGAAAAACGTAGCAGATCCTCTCCCTAAGAAAGCGTGGCGAGCACACTCATCTGAAAGTCCAATAAAGTGGCAGCCAGCTTTCGAGCCGGTAATAAACTGGAAGTCTTTATTCTTTATAAGGGCTGCAGAAGGAAAATGATTTTCCTTTGCAAAGGAGCCTTTAAAGTTTAGCTGCTCACAGCGATCCGGTGCTTAAAACTTCGCTGCCTGCCTAACCTGTTGGATCCCAGCGGATTTCCCAACCTGAGGTTTTAGAAGCTGGGAAAAAACACCCCTCTGGCTCCCGGGGCTGCTTTTGGGAAGGTCTGGCTCTGGTACGGCAGCGAGATGTTGGGTGTGGAGGGCAGGAACAAACAGGGGAGCAGATCCACGCAGATTCTCCTGCAGAAATCTCCGGGGATCTGAGAACTCTCCAACTTTGAATGTCTCTGCTTTTGGTGCCTTCCCGCCAGTGAGACAGGCAGGTTTGAGCGTTGGAAACATGATTGTGAATTAAGCACATTTAACAACAGGATCACTGACGTCTGCAGGCAAAAACGGCTGTTTCTGACATGCTTCCCCTCTCCCTTTTTCTCCTCCGTCTCCAGCCCAGGCAGAGAAAAGCATAATTTTCTGCGAGCGCATTACACAACATTTGTCTTGTTCACTCCTTCCTCTTTAACAATTTTTATGGGGGTTGCTCAACACGTTCTAAAATAGGACTGGAGACGATATAATAAAGTGCTGAACCGATGATATACGCGGCAGTTTATGCTGTCAATGGCAAATTCAAAAGAAAGGGATGCAACACGCTCCAAGTGAAGAAATGCAAGCCCGTGCCCTATAAGCACAGAGCGAGAGGCAGCCAGGGTATTTTTGCACGTAAGGCTTTTCCAAAGAGGTTGACGGGGACAGACGCGAGATTAATTGCACTAAGAGATACTGGACAAATTTCAGAGCCACGAGCGGCTCCGTGCTATCATCGAAGGCAAAAGAATAGTTATTTTGTTTGGTTAATAATTAGAGCTGTGCTTTCGATGGGGCTGCTCTAAAGGGGTGAAATGTAGATGGTATCAGACCAGCAAGTTCGGAAATTAACTTCCTACTCACCAAACATCATGAAATAAGGATGGCTTAAAAGAAATGCAGATTAATCACCAACTTTTTTTTTTTTTTTTGATCTCTTTTGTCCCTTTGCCACTGTCTGAAATAATTTCCACAAATAGGAGATGTTTCACAGTGGGTATGAAGTGCTCAGCTTTCACTCATCAAACTTTAATCGGAACTGCATTTTAGTTTTTGAATAAAGAACACTTAAAAAATTTAGATGCAAATTATTTTGCATTATTCATGCTCTAAGTGTCCTTGTAGATTTAAACACTTCTGAGGCCACCTTGATTCAAGTAATTACCTAGGCCCTCACTGCTCCATCATGAATAAGGTATTTTGTACAAGTAAAGTATGCACCCGATGAGCTTTTAAAGTGGCTTTACACTGAACTTGTGTATTGCTTCTCCTGCATGAGTGATTCGAACATGCGTTGCAATCTGTCTCAGGTGGGAAATCCTGGCAGAGCATCCATGAGTGACGGAAGGAAGCCTACCAGCCTCGGCGCACACTATTTCTTTGTCTTCGCAGAAGAATCTCAAAGTGATTCTCTCGCTCGAGTCTTGTGGCTCCTCTTGAAAGTCTGAGGGAGCAATAGCTGCTAGGAGGGAGAGAAATGACAGTCATTTTTTGGTTAACTCTTCATTCCCCGCCCCAGCACCCCTCCGCCTGCTGCCTGCGCTCAGTCACTTAAGGCATTAGCAGAAGATAATATAAGTCTTTCTACTTTTATGTAACATTGTACATCTGCCTCCCCATCTGTCCCCTCAGCCTCCCTCCCCTACCAGCTCTAGGTACCACCTGAGCGGGATTTTTCACACAATAGAGCCAGCCCAGCCCTGAGCAGCCTGGCTGGGAGCTGATCCCAACAAAATTGGCTGTGGGAGGGCAGGCTAAACCTGCATCTACCGATATATTGCCAGCGAAATGAGCTAGCAAGAGTTAAATTTAATTGGCTGAATCTCATAGTTGGCGTTTGTTGCAAAGTGCCCATAGTTGTTTTTTTTCTTTTCCAGCTACATTGCTTTGAAGAATTATAGGAATTTTATGATGTGCTATTGGAGTTCCACTGGCAGAGATTACAGTAAAGGGGTTAAAGTTGGTTTACGTTAAAAAAAATTATGCAGAAACCAATAAAAATAAACACACTCCAGTAGACTAAACTTGCTGGGCTTTTAGTTTTAGCTTAACAATAGAAGTTTAGACGACATCCAGCATTGCAGCTTTTAGAAAATTAGTTGACACTCACAGTTGATCATCTTTACTACACAGCGGTATAATTAATATTTAAACATTCTAATAATGCAGCTTGCTTTGCATGCACTTTTCAGCCCCACCACAATATAATTTATCAGGAATACTGCTAGCTTTTTCTTAGGTAATGTCATTTTTAAAAGTTATATTTAAAATAGGTTATTGGCTTCTTGCTCAGTGCAAAAGAAATATCAATAGGCCAATAGGCAGGTTTCATATGTCAGTTTGTGATTAAAGTGTGTCTTTACTAAAGACAATAGAAAATATTTAAGAGGCTACTTCATTGCCATCATCATAAAATAAATATATCCAGAGACTATTGGTTTAGTTGGAGTTGGTCATCTTTCTTCATGCTTTCTGTAATAAGAGGAAGTTTTAATATCTCGATGTAGAGCAAAATGAGGCAGTGCCCCACAGATCTGTGAAATACTGCACCTCTGACACCCACTCACAGCCAGAAAGCCTTTAATAAAGAAGTCAGGCAAGTAAAAAGGAGTTTTCACTTGAGTGTTGTCAGGGTTAAGACTTCTGGCTGCCTGGCAGTTGAGTAAAATGGAGAGAAGTGGTCAAAATGAGAAAGGACTGTGCTGGTTTATTTACTTAGGAGAGCTCTTTCCTCTTCAGGCCAGGTGGGGAGGAAAAGTTGTTTCAGGTGCTTTGCTCATCAGCTTGATCTGCCTGATTAGTGCAGGGTGCCCTTTATTCCTCAAGTTATAACTTCTAGCAAGGCAGGCTGTTCTCCAAACTGATCTGGCCTCTTCCAGAGTTTTCCCCCGGAGTATTTCACACCCATGGGTCCTGCTGATGCCAGCCAGAAGGTTGGTGCTGCCTGGTTGTTATTAACCACCCGAGATGAGTGGGCACAACTGGCAAAAGCCATTTCCATGACTCCTTTGGGCTGACCCAAGGAATAAAAACCAAAATCATATAGGCAGGTCATACATGCCTATCCTCACTGCGGTGTGATGCAAGGAGGATCTCCTGAATTTCCCAGCTGGAAAAGCATCCTGCCAAATGAGCTGCTGGTATTGCTCCTGGCCTTGCAGGTATTTAGTGGGATGCTGGAAGAGGTGGGGCTTTTTCACGAGAGATGGGTTTTGTTAGGCAGGTCTGCCCTGGGTTGCAAAGGTGCCTGAAGCTCAGCTGAGTAGCCAGCCCTGGATTTTGTCACGTTTCATTGCAAGTTTGAAAGCAGGCCTATTTCTATTAATACTGTTAATAAGAGACACATGTTTTGTCAAGCAAAACCACTCTTTCATTAAAACAGAGCATAATTTCGTGCTTTTTTTTTTTTACATTCATGCAAAAATAGCCATTTCCCCAACATGTCCCAAAAAGCCAAGTTGGAGAGTGTGTGTGCAAAATTTTACCAAGCCACAAATATTCCCAGGCCAAATACCACTAAACGCAAACTCTCAGCGCCTCACCGCTTTAAGCCAGTCCTAGGGCCTCAGCCTAATTGCCTGGGAGGCAGTGGGAGTTTTTAATTTACTTAAAAAGTAGCAGAAATGGGCTTTAAATATTTTGTGTGTGCAGCGACCGTGTGGCTGACGCCATGAGATCCATAGCATGTGTGAAAATGGATTGCACATTGCCGAGAGCTTTCCCTGGGCTCTGCCACGGATCTCCTCGTGTCACGTGTGCCTGCAAAGAATTTGGGGATGGGGTTTGGCTGGGGAGGTGTCTCTGGGTGCAAGACAAAGTCCCCTTGTCTTGGGAAAGGGCGCGTGGGAGCCGCGGTGCCGCGTGCGCTCCGTCCGTAGGGCAGGGGTGGAAGTGGGAGTTTTAAGGAAACAGATAAACAGCGCACAGAGAAGTGCTTAAAAACAGGGCCATAACTTCCAGCCTTGCCACCACGTTGTGAACCCGAGTTATGGGTGAGGACTGCCCTGACTCGTGCTCGCCAAATGAAACTAGAGCTGTGAGATGCTGCGATAGAGACTTTTGGTCTACCTCCTCCCATGGTCTGGCTTGTTCCTCCTTTATCAGGCTTTGCTCAGGAAGGGAGTTACACACACCTTGGCTGCAAATAACTAGAAGAGCGTGATCTATTTTAAACCTGCTGCTGAGGTGGTAAAGAAGAGATAAGTCGAAACCTAACTGCTATCTCGCTTGTGTGTGTGACAGATATGGCCAGAAATGGATAAAATTAAAAGCATTTTTCATATGCTAATAGCAACCTGGATGAGGGGAAAACACAGGGAAGGGAGCAGCAAAGTCAAGAGGTTTCTATCCCAAGTATATTTCTCCCATTACCTAAATTATGGGACTCTTTTCCCCAAACTGATATACATATTTTTGCTGTGTCTAAAAGCAAATTCTATAGTAGAGTTTGATTTCAGCATCAACCTTATGGCAGCCATGTGGGAGTGAGATTATGGGACATGTGGAACAAAAGTCTTCCAGCCAGAGGAGGCCTTCTGAGCATAATGATTCTTATTTAAATCAGCCTATGTTTTATTACTCAGCTGGGGAGGGGAGAAGGAAACCAAGGAAAAGAATATTTCTTTAAAACCACCGTCACCTGAATTGCAGATGAAGAGAAATTAAGTAGTTTTCAGCCTGCAGAATGGACAAACATTTTCATATCATAATAATAATTTCGAGAAATCCTCAATTTTATTTTTGGGGAGTTTTTTTTGAATTTTACATTTAAACTTGTTTTTCCTGTTGTCGTGCCTGCCGATTCATTTGTAAATGTGCTTTAAATTCCTTTGTATATTACAATGAATGCCACCTCTTTAAACGCTCTTAGTAATTTAGCGAACTTCTTTGCCAGTGGGTGAAAGTACAGTATTGTACATGCATAAGAAAAGGTACATTCATTATGCTTCACGTATGAAAAGGTATATTAGGAACGGTTTTGCTTAAAGTGGAGGGGTGAATGGAGGAGCCCCTGATCCATCATAGGGCTTTTGCATGTGTGAGAATGTGTCTCTGTGAGCCCGACGTCCCGAAATGCGGGTTGGGAACCTACCGGCCAATGTGTGCCTGTGAAACCTGAGAAGATTTATAACAAGTAGGTAATCGGTTCAGGCCCATGCGAGGGGAGTGGGAGAGAAAAGCTCACGCTGGGGCTGAGCAGGAGTTTTAGTGAGGGAGACAGAAAACCTGAGGGTCTGGTTTCTGCCATCTCCCTCCGTGGCTGTCACGAGGCTCCACGCTGTGCCATAGGAAAAGGGTCATGCCAGGAGGAGGTTTGGGATCCTCCTGTGGTTTTTGAATGTGTCTTGGTGTTGGGGCTGATGCCTGGAGCTTGCCACGCATCCCATTTGTAGTGTGCCACAGGCGGAGGGACAGAAGTGAGGTGGCCCTGGGAGCCTGGTCTTGCACTGCTTCCCACCTCCTTCCCACAGCTCCTGGCTCTCTCTGCGTGAACGGGAAGGTTTAGTTAATGGCATTTTCCTTAGTGTGAGAAATACATCCTGTGCTGTGAGGAAAGGCAAAGGGTGGCTGTGGCCAGGCAGGGACAGCATCTCTGGGGAGTGCATGGCCACCCTGGGACAAATCCTGCTCGTTACCTCCCCCTTTTTCTTGAGACCCCTCACTTCAGCAAGGTGAGTGGGATTCAGGCCCTTGGTTTGGCATTTCTGTGAAGAACAACCACAGCCTTGCGGAGAGCGTTGGTCAGTTTATGGCCAATAAACATAAAAGCTGAGAGGGTTTCAATGAAACATTCTTCTCCAAACCAGAGGTCATTCATTTTGCACTTACTCCTTTATGTGGTTTCTGAAAGTTTAATTTCAAGGAGAGGATGTGGGTATGCTCTGTTTGTTTTCTTTCTCTTTCCTTCTCTTTCTTTCTTTCTGAGCTCCTTACTTCGAATTAATTTCAGGGAAACGCGTGCAAATGCTTTCCAGTGGCATGCCAGCTGTCATTTTTCGATCAGTGTGGGGGGAGAACCCAGAGTTTATTTACAAGATGCAATTTTAAGCTTGATTCATTGTAGTAAGTGTCACTGTAAGGCAGGCGAAGCAGAGTTAGCTTTCATTAACATTCTTCAATTCTGGAGCCCATCAGGAGGTAGATAAGGTACCACCGGGTCCATCCACCTCCCGGACCACAGGAGGACAATGCCAGGAATGTTTGCAATGTGTTTCTATTTTTGTCACACCTATGTGTGGCCATCCATCTGGTCTTAATCAATCAGTCTCATCCCGGAGCTTTGCTGTTCTCCCAGCTGAAATAATACACTTCTTCAGCGAGAGCTGTGCCTCAAGGAGGGTCACTACTCACCATTCCCCAGACAAGGCATATTAACAAGGCTTACATATTTGTAAACATAGGTAAACCCAGGAGGGGTGGTTGGGAAGGAACATTTTGAAATATGAATATTTTATGAATAAACCACTGTGTTGTTTACTTAGCGATATTACACAGGAAAACTTGATGAAGTACTGGAGGTAAATTTGTTTTAGCAAAAAAACAACAACCTCAACCCCTCAGAAGCACTGAGACAAAGATAAATGATGAAAGAATGATCCACCATCCTATTCAAGCAGAGGTAGCATATATAAAATATGTTTTTGAAACAGCAGAGAAGTGGGTGGTGAACACTGTAAAGTGTGCCATTTATTTATTTAGATTGCACATCAGGAGATAAAACAAATGAAAACTCTGACTTGTTAATAATTTACATTTAAGTGGAAAATTCTTACATGCTGTTAAGATACCTCCAAGACCTGACACTGCAAACGCAAATAATTTACATTCTTTGTGTGCACACAACTTCGCTTGTCTGGAAGAAGAAAAAAAAAATTCAAATATGTGTTCAAGGGGCGATGAAAACCAGGAGACATTATAATTATGTTTATTAATTTCGGATGCCTCTTTTGAAGCATTCATGGAGCTGACCTTCCCCATTCATCAGGTGTTCCTGACTGAGAATCTGCTGGGCCATACCTCCCAACCTAGGAGGTAGGAGATGCAAAGAGGGGGGATTTCTTTTCAATAAGCAGCACTATTACTTCTCCCCCGAACAGCTTATGCAAAAAGTTTTGTGGGGGAGAAAAAAAGCCCCAGAAAAAAAAAAAAAAANTTTCATGTCAGGGAACTTTTTAGCCGTGCTGCCTGGGTAACTGCTCTGGAAGGTTGGAATATCTCTTGTTGAAGGAGGTTTGTGATTGAGGGCCCTCTGACACAACCTTTTGTTGCTCTGAGGTGTTTGATCCTCTTTCCCTTTCTTCTAAAACCAATCCCATCCCTTTAAAAAATGGATAACCAGCACTTCTTTTACTTATTGTCAGCTTTTGGAAAGTTACTGTGGGGGGTTGTAGAAGTTTAACTAGTTAACCCCTTGCATCCTGATAGCAGGGCGCTATTAGTCCTTCTCCCTCGCCCCTTCGCGGACAGGGAATATTTCCATAGCTGTGTCAGGTATGCAAATCCTCTTTATAGGGAGCCATGTGACGGGTTGGCTTGCGGACAGTTTGCTCGCTGATCTTTCTTTCCCCTGGAGCTTGCTAAGGAAAACCAGGTTCAGCCGGGAGCTCTGAGCATGAGCAGGGGCTGAGCAGTCGGTCCCCAAATCAGGACGGTCGCTTCTCAATCGCGCTGAAATTTCAAAATGAGTCAGAATCTGTAGCTGCTGATTTTCTTCTCTTTCCTTGAACTGAAACTTGTGAGAGTCACCACAGGCGTAGGCTGATCTGATACACTTTTTTTCCTACTCTCTCTCTCTCTTTGAGAGCAGCTCTGAATAACAAGAATTCACAGAGAGTCGCTCTTCAAAAGTGTGTGGCCAAATCTGAAAGTAACAAAGGAAGAACACCTTAAAATGAGATGTGTAATAAGGACGCTTGCTCAGAGCCTTGAGATTAAAAATGAGACTGTTTTTTGGTTTGTTTTTTTCAAAGGGAAGGGACACAACTCAAGCTATAGGAAAGAAAAGCAGCTTAAATGGATTATTTAACAAAAAGCAACTTCTAGCTCCTAGATAGTGACCTACATTCTGCACACAATGATGATGTTTTACGGTGGTGATAGGGTTAATAACCTAACATCATTCATGTAGTGTTTTTTGAAAATTGAATTTTACTGCTACAAAGTAAATGTAACAGCCCTCTGGAGACAATATTACAGCCACTTTATTGTTTGCTAAGCTGATGTCATCTTTCTACGGACTGACTTTAAAACAAAGGCAGAACATTTATTACAAATATCACTGTGTGAAAGGAAATCTACTGAAATATTGTTTGGAAGGTGGACTGATAAAAATGTATTAATACTTGGCTTTGATTATCTGCAAAGTTATGCCTGTGGAATGCTTTCTCGCGTGATCTCTGCTCATGAGAAATGTTCATCTTGGATATTGCACCGACTTTTATTTTAATGTTATCCACCTCTGAGCATGTGTTACTTTTAAAATGTGTTTTATAATATACTCTACAGCTCATTTATAACTCTTCGCAGTTTCTTTGTAAGAATGTAAATGAGGTTTTGATCAAAACCTAAAATATTTCCCTTCAAAGCATTTTCATGTAAACAGGGCCATGTCCTCCTTGCTGAAATCACTGCAATTCTCACGTGAATAAAACCAATGAGACTTGGCCCTCTCTTACAGTCACGCTTTGGCTCTGATCTGCCTTCTGCTGTGACCTTTCCCAGTGTCTGTAGTCCCTGCAGGCTATGGATCCATTAAGATCACTGTTTTCCATCCTGGAACCCCGGTCAGGTGCCTACAGAACCATCTCCCAGCATGGCAAATATGCTGGAGACTGAAGATTCAGTGCCTACAAGTGAAGTTATACTCCTTGGAGAACCACACCATATGCTTCTAAACACAGTATTAATGAAATGACCAGGTCTGAAAATTTTAACCCGGCTGTAGATGACCCTGAGCTTTGAGTTTTATCATTCCCATGCAGCTTCTCTAAGTAGGTTTTCAAGCGAACAAAACACACTTGTCCCTTTTGAGAAGAGCAAACGATTCATTTGCAAATAATTTAATATCCATTAAAGTTTAAATTTCCTTTGTTTACTCACTTGCAGAGTGAATCAATGACCACTGCAAAGTAATAAGTACAATGAGGGAAAATACATTTTCCTGTATCACGGTGCCACTGTTGTGGCTTTTGCAGGTGAAGCATAAAAAGATGTGAACAGCTTTATGAGGACGGGTGTCTAAGCAACTGATTAGCTCATCTCTGTTGAAGGAAGACTTCAAGAGAAGTGTAGGAAAGAGGGACAAATTTAGAAAGTGAGTAGTGGAGTTAGCAGTAAAACTAGTAACTTAGTAGGAGTCTGTGATATTAGTATCACTTCTGCAGTCTGTGAATGTGTAATGCCCTTTGCAAAGGTGGACATCTACCTACGCTCCCCAGCAGGAATTTATATTCATAACCCCCTTGTTATATATTTAATGCTGACAGGTTGTGGCAGCTTCTATCAGCGGGATTAAAACTGGCAATCAGATGATAACAGTTTACTTTTAATATCCTCAGAGCAAAGTTTTCAGATTGCCAACAATTATCAAAGGGTGTCTTGCCTGGTTCATTAATGCTAATATTCTTAGATGTTTGAATGTGATTTTGCATGTCAAGCCAATCTCCCTGGCATACCTCTGGACATCCTTTGACTGGGGCTGTGTGGCATTTTTTGTTTGATCTTTGGGGTTGCTCAGATAAATTTAATCCTGACTTAAGCAATACTCATTCTGACATCAGTAGGATCTGCTTGTAGGTAGCGCAGGGACAGCAGGCTCTGTCAGAATGTTGGAAAGAAGTTCTACTATTTAAAAATATAATTAAGAGCAGACTATTAACCTTTGGCTTAACCCAGAATTGGAGGTTTGTCTTGACATGACTGAATACAAATGTCCCTGTGTTTTTTTATAAACTGCCTTCCGGAGGCTTCATTCTGAAACTCTGGATGGGTCTGACCCAGGTTCTGCAGAAGTCACCTCAAAGGTTAGGTGTCTCAAGGCACCTCTTCAGTCAAGATGAGAGCCAAGGCTTGAGCTGAGCCTAAAGCTCTGAGGCCTTAGAAGAGCAGTGGGTCTCTATGTGGAGGCTGAGACCACAACTTTGTCCTGCAGTTTCCATTTCTGTAAGAGTCAGAGGGAAGGGATGAAGGGCTCTTGTATCTTTCGGTGCTTCCCGACGAAAATCAGTTGACTTGTGGCTGTTGATCCCAGCTCTGAGTTTGACTCATGCTGGCCACTATTCCCAAAGTCTACAAGAGAGCTATATATAACTACAATGTATAATGGTTGCTGTTAAATGCCTCAGCTTTGCAAATAGATGCACCAGACACCTCCTTTCTGTCTCATGTACTACAATTGTTTCAATTGTTTGAAGTCGAGTGCTTGACGCCGCTGAGAAAGAAGCCTCTGTAATGTCTCCCACAGTAGATAAGGCCAGTTGTAATGAAAATAAAGGTGATTCTTTATTGAACCCTGGACACAGACGGGACTCTGTAGTTCTCTGGCTGCCTGACTAGAATAGTGCAGTCCTAATACCACTGTGGAGGGCTCTGAGCACTGACCTGGAGCTTGTAGTCTTGAAAAAGAGCCCCAAAACACAGAGTGAATGCATGCAGGAAGGGAAAATAAGTACTTTCTTGCAGGGAAAATGTTGAAACAGCACGCCAGGTTATACAATCAGCATTTCTTCATTATTTTAGTTGTACTCTAGAATTCAGAAAAGGTTTGGGCTTAAAAAAACCCGTCCCAGCAGCAACAATGGCTATAATCACACATTTGAACGTAAGAATTAGTTTTATGTGGCAAGCTAGAAGAAAAACCCCAAAATCTTGAGAACACTTTCAAAATAACCAGAGAAAAATAAACCATTCCTTATGTCAGTCTTGTTAGAGAGGGATTAAGAAACTGGCAATTATTTTGGCGACCTTAATTGTTGCTCTGCAGGAAAATATGTAATTAGAGCACGTTCGCAGGCCTGCACACCTGCAGCACATCCTACAGTATAATGTCAGCTTTCAGTGCTTGCTGGTGCCAGGTTCTATCACAACCAGGCACAGTGATGCTCTGAGAACATTTCGGACTCGTGTAATGTAGCTTCTGTGTATGAAAGAAGCAGGCATTTACACTGCCATACAATGGAGTGCATTACTGCAACACTGGTTTCATTCTTTCCCGACGCCTACCTTCAGCGCTGCTCTGGTTTACTCAGTTTGAGGTTTTATTGTTACGGTATAATAGTCCTGTACATTTCTGAAATTCCCTTATTATTCAGCTTATTAATACAGTACTGGCTTGATTATCAGGCTGCAGTTGTGAAGGGGAAGATTCAGCGTGCTAGCAAAGTCAGAAGCTGGGTAAATTCCTGGGATAATGAGAACAATTGTTTGACGTGTTTGAGCCCAGCTCTGTGTGTGCACACAGCCGCCAATGCCAACGTACATGTGTGCGTGCATGGGGTGCCCCTGCCTAAAAACAGAGTGAGAAACACTGGAAGTCAGCTTTAATTTCTTGACAGGATAGGGGGGAAATAATCCCTCCTTGTGCTGCTCCTCTCCTTTGCCTCTTCTCCACGTTGCTCCTCTGGAAAAGTGGAAAGCGAGTTAAAATAAAGGCGCAGTGGAGGGAATAGCTGTCTTCCAGCTAAATTCAGTAATCTGGCACGCTGATAGTTAACAGACTTCTCCCCCTAAGGGAGATACACTGTATTTTGCTATCTGACATGTTGTCATATATAAAGAAATCAATTGGTAATTAAATGATGCACCTTGTGAAGATGACAAAAGGCATTTGGTTGCGAAAAGAGAACTGGGTTGTGAGGGGTTTGTAATGAAGGCCTAATGACTATTCATAAGAGATTTTCAGTCCGTTGATCCACTTGACTGGAAAGTTCTGCCCTGGAGAGTTAGTGCTGTCAGATTCTCTCACCTCAGAAAGCCGCCGCGATCGACGGTGTGGAGTATGAGCGAGAAATTATCTAGTTGTTGCTTCAGGCCTGTCTTAGGTCACATGCAGAAGGCACACATCTGGCTTCCTGTAGGTGCAACCTCGGGACATAAACTTTGACTAATTTTTAAACTATAAATATGTAAGGCTGACACTGAATAAGTTACCTTTTATTCATGTTTTCATAAATTTTCTAGCGCGTTAAAGGCTTTAGTGGAGCTCCCATTTTGGACTTCGCAGCTTCTGTTGTTCTCGCAACAATTTTGTTTTCCTCTCCCCCAACAAATGACATTTTAAGAGCTTTCTGTGGCGCAGACACTGCCCACGTTACCTCCCGTCTCCTCGCCCATGACCGACGGGCCAGCCAGGATTGTTACGGTGGGGTCACCTACGGAGAGGACCTGGTAGAGATGTCAGGAGGCATTACAGGGTCGCAACACAGATTTTGCCCCCAGTAGTGCTTTTTCTTGGTATGCATTTCTCTGGTCACTAGCACTCGGGATAATCATACCAGACCAACGAGAGCCTCCTCCTCCAAGGTATTTCCTGATCTTTTCCATTTGCAGGATGTCCCTTGGATGGGATTGCTTGGAGGTGACACACCAGGAGGTCGATACCCACAGTGTCCTAGTTAAACTGAGAGTTGCACCCTAATTGCTGAGACTACAGAGATGAGCACCTTTTGCACATCCATCTCCAACGCTGCACCCTCTTGAGTGAATAAATCTCTCTCTAGCGAGTGGTATTTTATAATTAAAACTGAAAAGGAACAAATTGATTTCAGGAAGCTATTCCGGAGCGTGTAGACGTTTCCTTATGCTGATCAAATCCAGCACAGCTCCTGGGTGAAAGCTCCGGGCTCTGTGCATGTTTGCTTTTGAAAAGTGGCCATCCACCTTATCTTATCAGGCAGCTCACCTTATCAAAGGTAAACATATTTACCACCTCGTTAAAGGTTCTTTGCAACAGCACTCCAAAGCTGTATTTGTGGACAAAAACCTGTCAAAGTCATTGTTTAAGACGGACAGGAGGACAGTTATGGTCAACTTTGGGGGTTTCAGTCTGTCAATAGTGGAGCAGCAAAGTAATTCAATACATTCTGCGTATTTGAGATGGCCTCATTGGTGTTTCCTTCTTGTGTATTGTGGTTACTGAATTTTGCTGATGTGTTTGCCGGAGCTGACAAGGTAGACCAAATGAATGGACAAATGCCAAAAAAACAATTATGTTTATTAATGTACATTGATTGCTTGTTTAGGGTATAAAACAAATTAAAAAATACATTAGTATTTAAACCTTCTTTTTATAGCTGGCCTAATGACTACATGTAATAGAATGTCTGGTAAAGGACAATCTGCAGTACCTATAACTCCTGGCTTTACTGTCATATTATTTGAGTTGAGTTTAAAAGGATGGTTCTTTTATCATTTCTTTAAATGACAGTCTGGTTTTTTTTGTTTTTTTTTTAATATAAAGGCCTTAAGTCAACTCATTAAGGCCAGAATTAGCTAATCTTATTTACTTTAAACCCCATATTGACCTCAGCTGTGAGAGCATTCTGGTTTTATGTCACCCACCGGCCTTTGTCTCCTATGGAAAGGATGGTGGAACCCCAGCAGTGCAGGGAGATAACTTCCTCCAAACCCATCACCTTCCTGCCACACCACTTCCCCCAAGGAAGGAGAGCTCTACAAGGAGAGGAGACAAGCCCAAACCTTTGCCTGTTTTCTCTGCTTCTTTCCCCATTTCCACTGTCCCCTCGAGCATCCAGGAGGCACGAGGTTGCCAGGAGTGAGAGCCCTTTGGAGGAGGAGAGGAATGTGCTCAGTCTTCCCCCTCTTTACCCCAGCTCCCATGAACATCCCCAGGACCCACCACGCTGCCACCATCAAACCGCAACGTTTAAAGTGGGGCTGACTGACACTCAGGAGAGGACTCTGGGTTTATGGCCCAAGAAGTTGCTAAATAATTTTACAGTATCTCTTTTAAGTTTGGGCAAGAAAGTTATAGCGCTTTAAGTTAAGGGCAACATCACTCAGTACGGCCTTAGAAGTTCTGCCAAATAGCAAAGTGAAAGCCATAAAGTAAACATGACTTAGCGACACCTGGACCTTTCAGGTTTTATAGCAATTGTTTATAATGTTGGACTGGCCTCTAAAATATGTCTGCAGAAATGGTGCCGGAGCTTTATTTTACCTAACTTGCTCACTTTTTATGTTCTACTCAGGTTCTACCCTTCATTATTTGCACTTATTTAAGGAGTCCTGCTTTCTTTCCTTGCTCTTTTACTTGCCTTTTTATTCACTGGCCAAGGCGGTGACGTAGATTTAAAAGCACGGTTTCCAGGTTTAATGGGTGTCTCTCAGAATTCCTCAGCATTATCAGCACATGTGACTCAGAACACGGCTAAACTGGCTCCATAATATGTTTTTACCATTTTCTGGGTTCTCTTCTGAAAAGAAAAGCAGAGATGCTGTTGCTTCAAACAATAGCAGTAATTGGTTAAACTGGTTCCAAAATACACTTTTACTGTTTTCTGGGTTCCCTTCTGAAAGAAAAGCAGAGATGCCATTGTCTCAAACAGCAGCTAAGATTAAAAAAAAAAAAAAAAAAAGCGATAATTCTGAATCCACAAAAGTTCCCTTAAAATGATATTTTTTTTTCTTCTCTGTTGGAAGCTCTTCTCATACAAAGCCCCTATAAACCTACCTCAGTGCTAGCAGGCCCTATTGGAACTAATGGGGCTTGACAGTTCTTCAGTTAAAAATTATACATGAGGGTCACTTTCCCTTAAATTATCTATTGTATGCCAGCTGTTCACAACTACAATGGTCTTACTTTCTTCCCATTGCCTAAAATGGTTAACTTCACCACAAAGCTGTCGTGACTCTCACTGCAGAGAGCTTTTAAAGGCACTACTTCAGCCTAAGCAACACCTTGATGGCACTACTAATTTCAGATAGATTTTTATCAGTTCCAGGGAATGTTGGGAGTGTTCGTTTTGCTTGTTTCGTGTCACGACACTTGAGTTATATCATAATTTCTCATTTACTGTACAACTTTATTCTATTTTTATGCTTCTGAGTGATGCTGCTTTAAGTGACCATGAGTGGTACTTCCGGACCATAAGCACTATCAGAGGCAACCTCAGACAGATAAAACTCCTTGTCTTTTTGTTGAGGAGGGGAGAAAGGGTCATCGTCAAGTGCTGGGGGTTTTTTTCCTATTTTTTTCTTTCCTTCTTGCCTATTAAAACTGAAGCTACTGCAGCTTAGTTTCATAAAGGAATCTACACTTGGGTCAGACTTATTTCAGAATCAAAGCCTTCATCCTCAAATGCTTCTCATTACTTGCTAAAGGCTGCAGTGGTCATTTTGGGGCTGTAATTAGAAAGCCTGACACTTTTAAAGGATGCTTGTAGAATGAAATATTCCTCAAAGTTTTTTTGGGTGGCTTTCTTTTTTCGGTCCTCATTTGAAAACGAGAAGCAACCAACTTTCCTGGCCTCCTTGATACTTAAATAAACCTGCCACCCTTATTTCCATAGATTAATGAATAGCGGAAAATATGTGGCAAAGGTTTATTCTCATACTCCTCCCTGCCTTATCAGGGGCATTCTTTTTAATTATAAGATAAGTGTGATTTAGTGGTTATTTTTGCAACCTGGCAGAGCTACCACATCTGTAGTGCTGTTTGATTTTTAGCATCCAGCAGCTTTGACAATCCACACTTCCCATACCTCTGGGCAACTAAGGAGCCTCCAGCAACACAACCAGTTGCAGCCGAAACCTGGTGCAGCTGCATATGGATGCTTATCATTAATTTATTTAAAAACCCGGTCACTGATCCACAGGCTGCGGCAGCTGGACAAGATCCCATATTGGTTGCAGTTACACGTTCCTCCCGCTCCATTATGTGATCTTTCAGGGGTTGGGTGCATTAATATGCAACTGTTCTGTTTTCTTTCAGCTGGCTTGTAAACTCCTTAACCAGCCGAACAGAGTTTGCAATTGTTGCGGGGTTGAGTGGGTGGATAGGAGCCGGGGCTGCAGCCTTGTCCAGTTGTAGATAGAATAAAATTGACAATGATGCAATGGAGCTGGCATCTGGACAACTCCGTGGGATGAATGGCACTGCTCTCGCAGTCCCTCCGGTGGTTGTACGCCTTGTAATAGCTAGCGTAGGAAGGGTGGTGAAAATTGATATGCACTATTACTACGTGTATAAAACTTAACACTGGGGCCATAGCACAGGTGGGGGGTTCCTGTTTATTGATTTTTATGACTCGGTTAGAACATACGGCTAATGCTTTTATACTCCAGGAGCTCTGGGAGTGCTCACCTCAGGTAATAAACCTCTCTGTACTTTGCAGTAGTTCACGATTTACATGTGAGCTTACGTTCCACGGTACAAAGCCATCCCTCTCCCTTTAGGAATACGCGGCTGAAAGGGAAAAGAAAGCGACTTAAAGCGTTTTTATTTCGGATTTTGAAAACTACCCGTTCCTGCGATGGAAACGGTCCCTTATTCTAATTACTCATATTTCCTAGAAAATTAGTCACACAAACTTATGTTATGTGTTGTCTCAGAGGTTGAAAGCAAATTAGGTTTCCAATAAGACAGTACATCAAACAAAGTAGCATGTTCTTGATGCAGATGACTTTTTTTTTAGAATTATGGTTGGACACTTTTGGCAGACAGATTGTCTTTTACTCTATCAAAATGACAGTTTCTTTTGTAACTGCTACATTCATAATTAGAAGGAGAGAAGCAATCTGCCCAATTTAATATACTAAAAGAAGTTTAGTGTCTTGTGCTAGTAATTTCATTATTTTTAAATATGAATTAATTGTCTTAAAATAATATTGTTAGAAGTATAACTAGTAGGATTATGGAGCTAATTCTCTTCTTTTTTAAACAGAAAAATCAAAGCTCCTATTAATGCACTTCAGGCTAGATTAGGGTTTTAGGTTTATATCAGGTGTTCTGTTTGAAGATTCAGGGGAACAGGCTGGAGGCGGGGGAAGCGAATTCTTAATGTGAAATTCCTCTGTACAAAACCTGAGCTCTCCCAGGTTTACTGTAAGCTTGCAAAGCTTAACTCGGTGTAATGAATGAGGAGAGCTAGATGGTTTAGCAGCCTGGGAATAGAAGAAAAGGCCTTTCACCTCAGGTTCATGCAGTTTCCTCAGGGAGCTTGGTGCCAAATGGGCTGCCTCTTTATTTTTTGGGTTGTTGTGAGAGGAGTTTCACACAGTCCCCAAGCTTTCTTTGTTCCTGGTGTTGATATAATGGTTATTCTAATGCCCAAAATTGCACAGGTTTGCAAACACAAGGTCTCCAGTTCCCATCCAAACTCATGTGTGCAAGGCAAAAGTCAGCAGAAAGGCCTCCAAAAAATCTGAT
Organism: Vireo altiloquus; assembly: GCA_013396875.1. Taxonomy (NCBI): domain Eukaryota; kingdom Metazoa; phylum Chordata; class Aves; order Passeriformes; family Vireonidae; genus Vireo; species Vireo altiloquus. The sequence goes on from VZRF01010167.1 coordinate 395,101, forward strand.
ATATGCTTTGTTCAGAAACAATATTAACCTTGAAAGTTTTACTTTCTCCCATGAAATGTGATCCTGACATGAGTTGTGCTTCGATATTGCATTAAAAGCGGGAATAACTTTAAATTTCAAGCAGATCTTTTTTTTGTTAAAAATTCATGTTCTCTTTTGATCTCAAGGTAGGCACTGGCTGAAACCTGAACCCACTCAATGGCACCCAAAGGATGTTCCTATCCCAAAGCAATGAGCTGAGTGTTTTGGGCAGGTACCTGGTGCAGGAGGCAGCATCCTCGGGATAACTGCTGTATATTTTGACATGTTAATTAGGGGATGAGGCCATCCTGCTGGGCCAGGTAGGAGTCCCACCTGTGAGGGAACCAGGGAAAGGAGAGTGTCTTTCCTCTGGTAGCAGAGAGGTGCTGGAGTACCCAGAACACCCACACTTTCCTGCAGGGGAGGTGCTGTCTGGGGTGCCGCTATTAACACCACTTTTAGAAAAGGGAAAATGCAGAAGGTTGAAAGAAAGGGAAAATACTTGAAGGCTTGAGGTCTGAAGCCTCATTCCACATCCCTTCTTTTACCTCTTAACCACAGGCATTGCCTCTGAAGTTAACACAAATAATGCATTTTTAACAGGGATGTTTTCTCTGTTGGGATACCCCCCTCTTGCTGCTGTTCCCTTTTGCTCACTATCAGCCAAGTCCTTGCCCTTTGCCATCAGCTCCATAGGAAAACAGCTGCAGAAAGCCTTATCCCAACCTGAATAAAATCATTATGACACAGCAAACCCAAAAATGACGTGTGGTTTCAACAGCCTCTTATGCCCTGCTCCGCATTTCCTTTTGGCTGAGAGGATAAGGTTGGGGACTGCCTAATAAGAACATTTCGGCTGACCATGAGGCACATGTAGATAGGAGAAATTTTGAGCCATTTTAAGCTGAAAGTCTGGTGGGAAGCAGGCTCTGGAGGTGGTGTTACTTCACAAACACACACTCTGGCAGCCAGTAGTTCCTCATGTGCACAGCAACAAAAATCTATGCTGAAAGAGCATCAGTTTCAACACCAATTGCAGCATTTCTAGTGCTGCAAGGCATGAATTTTGCCCTTTTTTGCATTGATCAGGATATATTGAGTGAGACACCTGGTAGGAAAAAATAAAAAAGGGAAATAGGCCATGGAAAATATGTACTCAATGGAGGGGTAGCCGGAGGAGCATGGCTTGTTTCTCGCTTCCCTTCTCAGGTGTCTGGGGGAGGAGTAGGAAATCACAGGTGAAGAGTGCTGGGGAAAACCCCATGTGAAGGCATGGCTGGGTCTGACCTCTCCTCTCCTTATTCCTCCTCCTCCCCATGGCAGTTCCCATTCGCTCCCAATGCGATGTGAGAGCTGGATTGGGACCAGCTTGGCTGTGGAGGGATGGGCACCGTTATTAATTCGGTGTTCTACCACCGTTCCCTAGAGGAACATGAGCAATGAAGGGATCACAGACATTCAGGAGTTCTTGTCTGCAAAACCCAAGGAGAACACCACGGGCATGCAGAAGGCATCTCTCCAGCCCCAGGACATTGTTCCCTGCCATCTTTGGAAGGCTCACACTGAACAATAGAGGCTTTAAAGCCGGTTAGAAAGGACAATCAGATATTTTTTCCCTAACAGAAAATGCTGGTGGTTTAGATATATGGGTCACTGCTAACTCTCCCTCTAATACTTTCTGGTCGATACACACCAAAGGGGAGAGAAGTCCGAGGCATGTCTGTCCTTGGGACGAAGCCAAATGTTCATTTCAGTAATGCTATTTACTGGGAGACATCTTGACATTAACAGAGCTTAATACTATGTGAAATCATTACCAGTTATCTAGTTCTAGCAATACCTACTCTGTTGGCTCTTTCTTTCTGGTTTTGGGGTTTTTTTTTAAGTGTTTCTCCCCATAACCACCAGCTACCTCCGGGCATCCTGCCCTTCCCCAGGACATCATGTGTTCACATGTAGCGAAACCCAACGTGAGGGTGAGGGACACTGACTCAGTTCTTACCTGTCTTAAAGCTGATCAATTTCTGCATGTGTCTCAGGAGTTTCACATCTGCCGTCTAATGCGGGAAAGAGTGAAGTAGCCCAGGTACTTTTTCATTTCTCGCTGGCACAGAGCTGCTGGGCTGGGAGTTATGCGTCGCACTCATTTCTGTAAATTCAGAAGCCAGTGCTGGTGGTGCAGTTTTTCACACAGCTTCTTCAGTGACCCCTAACATCTGCCTAACCCTTAAGCGTACACAAACCATTTCTGACTTGGGTTAGAGGGCAGAGGGATATTTTTGCCGTCCTCTTTTGCAAAGCATGTTTGTTGTAGCTCTAGGCCAATGATTTTTTTTTCCTAAGCATTTTTACCTTGCGGATTTATGTACTGTGAGCATCTCTCTGGTCATCTTTTTCCAGCGAACAATGCTGGATTTCCCCTCAATATTGAATGTATCCGAGTTTGGCTCTTTTATCACTCCTTTTCTTCTCAGTGTCTCAGAGTTTTGGGGTCTTCCTCCTTTGTCTGAGAAAGGAGCAGCACTGAAAGCATTTCCACCTGGATGTTTAAATTATTTAAGTTGCAGGAACCAGACCTTTTCCCTCCTGAGTAGTTGTGGGTTTTAAAGGCTAAAATTGCTTCATCATGCCAAAGTGAAAGTATGCATAAATTATTTAGTTAAACCTGAGAAAATACAGACTTTTCTCAGTGATCTTTCAAGGGCTGCCTACTTAAATTTCAGAAGAATAGGCAGGGGTTTCTCTTTCTCTCGCCTCTTTCTTTCTCTTGAAAAATATTTGAAGTACCTCTTCAGTCTTTTCTGAGATAAAGCTGCGACCAAAAATTGGAGGGCCGGGTTTTGAGCAAGTTTCAGAATAGAAGGGAAAATGCTGTACAAATCCTGAGTGCCCCTACTTCATCACAGTCCTATGAATACTCTCACCAGAGCAGGTAACAGGCGGTCGTGCCTGCTCCCAGTGCCAAGCAGAGGTTTGTGTCAACATTTCCACTGTGGCCTCCGTTTATCAGGAGTTTATAGCTTGACTGTAAAAATACAGAGGAGAAATTTTTGGTTGTTTTTTTTTTTTAGTTAACCTCCAAGGGGGTTTTAATAAATCTTGGGGCAGATCATGGTATTCTTTGCACTCTGCAATACAGAAACATCTTGTTGTGGGCACTGAGAGTTAGGTCGTGTTCTTCCTGTAGCAGGATCCATCCCTATTTATTTTTAAGGTGTAATGATGCTGGTACTAAAGTTAATGAGAAAGCTCCCTTGGCTACAGGGGAGCAGGAATGGTGTTTAAACCTTCTCCAGGCCAGCAGAAGGACCCACCAGCACGGGACCTGGTTCTGTCAACACAGCAGAGTTTACAGAACTCGTCCCCTGTGTAAAGAAACCTGATCTTTCCCCGGCTGATGTCAATATTTCTGTCACTGGCTGTGGGATCTAGATTAGGGTCAGATATAAGGATGTAAAAGAGAGGGGGAAAAACCCAACACATTTCCCTGTGAAGGCAGTTATTTATTTTACAGTGGGTTTTTTCATACAGTCTGTCTCTCTTGTGTGTGGTGGTGGGAAAGGAAGGAGCAAAAAATACTCTTAGAAGAAGAAATACAGCCCCTGCTCCGTGGCTGGGGCTAGAGGGAACTCTGTTGCAAATTGTGGGTAGTTATCAGAGGGATAAGATTGCTGCAGGACCCATTTCTTCATTTTGCAAACAATTAATTTGGCCTTGTTGAAACTGAAATTAAAAAAAAATAACGAAAAAAATCATCTGAAGGAAAGGCTGTGGTTTGGAGGAGGTGGCTGGTGGGGAGGGTAGCCAGGCCCTCGCCCTTTCGCTGGAGTCAGGGACGTGGCTGGGAGCTGCAGGGTGACAGAAGCCACAGCAGGAGGGTGAAGTGCCAGGGCTCTGGCGGGGTCCATCCGCCGGTGATTCATTATGGGAGAGATGCTGAAACCAGGCAGGGCAGTGACTTCACCTTTAGGGGATTGTGGCATGCCCTGCCATGAATATGTATTTTCAGAATGAGTGTATACACCAAAATCCCTTCAGTTTTTAGTCAATGGAGCCCTTACAATCAATCAGGTAGATGATACCATATGTGCAAAACCAATAGAGATCACAAAAATACATATTTATCCAAGCTGGTCCTTCAAGCTGTTGTGGTAAGTCAGATAAATTTTGCATGTTTTCATAATTGGAGCAGCGGCGAGCAGAAAGCTGGAAAGGATGTTAGGAGCTGGTTCCTAATATAAATTCTGCTTAGCTGCTAGAAACTCTTCCTAGTTCCTCCTACTAACTCCCCTCTAATCAACAGTTTGGGGGGTTTATCTCTGTTGCACTTTGAAGGGGAAAGGAACAGAGCAGAAATAAGAGGAGAAATAACTTTTGTAGCTGTGGTTCAGCGAGAGAGTGGAGACAGGAGTGGGGAAATAAATTGTTAAAAATCACAGTGTGAGATGGGGAATCAGCTGTAGCTGCAAGTCTCATTGCTTTGGTTTAGTTTCTGCCACAACCTGCACATTAGCATTTTCTCTCTCTGAATTATTGTGAAGATTTGTATTATATGTAATTACAATACAAAGAGGCTCTGCCAGATAAAGCTATTTGCTGAAGTACTGTTTTCAAAAAACACAGAGTCCTTTCACACTTTAACTTACACCTTTTCATTACCTGCTAATAAAAGTACAGTGGATAGATTTGCCTAAACATGTCTCGATAGGAACATTAACCCCATGGGTAACTCTGGCCTTTTGAGATACAAGCTTTCAATTTTAATAATGTCTCCTTACAAATAAAAAAATAAAAGTAGTCAAGCAAAGATACCGAACTATTTGTGCCCCTTTTTGCCAATGTTGCAAGCATCCTCATACTGTAGATAACAGAGTTAAGTATAGAAAATGCATTGTGGCCAGGCTCCCAGATTCACTACTGCCATGTGAATTATAAATCTTACAAACAGGGGTGATACATCATTTTTTATTAAACTTATAACATGACTGCTGCACAAATAGTGTTTACATAGAAGGGTATACATTTAATTTACTCTCTGGGAACATTTCTAAAGAATATAAATTGCATTTTGAAAGCTTCCTTCTCCATAAAGTTCATCAATTTTTTCCCCCTCCTTTTTTTTTTTTCTTTTTTTTTTTTTTTGGCGTTTTAATTGGAGCATCCAAACCACACATCCTCACTCAAAGTATCAAAGACCAAGTATCTGTTGTGCGGTTATAAAATCAACTCTAATTTTCTTCCTACGAAGTAGCAGATAATCAGCCTGTAAATTTTACCTACATTACTGTGGGGATGCGAAGCTATAAATTCCAACCGGTATGCAGGTTGGTGAAAATTGAGGTCTAGGCAGCAATGCATGTCCATAAACTTTTCTCAGGTTATTGGAATAGAACAAATCAAAAGCTGTTCCTGGTTGTATGATATTCTCTTTTGATAGACCGGGCTGCTTGTTGTTAGCAATCCAAGTGCAGAGGTTAGTCAGAGCAGAATGTAATTTCTAGCAATCTGACAGACCTGCGGATTGAAGCGGCAGGTTTTCCCTTCCGATTTCAGGGAATTGCTTCTTACTGTGACAAATGATTAGCTGTTATCTCAGACTGAATTTGATTTCTACAAGCAGCTGAGTCAGGTAACTTTGTGGTATTTGAGGGGGTTTTACAGGAAATGAAATCAGCTCCCCAGTCACATGCAGATCAAATGAAATCTTCCTGTTGGGGTAAAAATTGTGCTTTTTGGTTAACTACAGGCAAGTTTACCAAATACAAACATGAATGTATTGGCAATTTGATGGATTTTATTGTTTTTAGCATCCCAATCAAGCCCGTGCTCCACTGATGCCAAGTGCC
>VZRF01010167.1:405967-423467 GCA_013396875.1 Vireo altiloquus
AGGATGCATTTTACACTTCATGTGGAATTAAACTATTAGTAAAAATCTGTCTGCAAATAGTGACACTTACTTTAAAGGATCACATGGACTTATATTGTTTCATAATGCATCTAAAATAGCAGTTCCTGAAACATCACTTCCACTTTAACAAAACCTGTTACTCTCACAGTGGCTGAAACTCTATTTTCCTGAGGAAGGGCTATTGAAGTACTTAGCTGGGAAGGGTTGGGTTAATACATGTGATTTCTTTTCTTTCATTGGACTTCCTTTTGCCAACTTTACCTTGTATAAATAATTTTGCTTGTGAGAGTCTTTACATGGAATGCAGATTGACTATTACTTCCTGAATAGATTTAAATTTAACACCAATTTAGTCACTGTAGTATTCCTATATTGGAAATAACAGCTTCCATAGGACTTCTACAAAGTGCCAGAAATATGATCTCATATGTGGAAACAAATTTAAATGTGTTTTCTTTTACATGTTTTCTTTTCGTATATTTTTCCCACCTATGTTTCCCTTGTTTCCCAAATTCTCTCCCGTGTTCCAGGGCTGTGAGAAATCTGGAAAATTACCCAGTGAAAAAAGCCCTAGCTTTTAATAAGAATTGCTAGTCTCACAAGCATTTTTATGTTACAACTTTTTTTTTTTTTTTTTTTTTTTAAAAAGTGTTTTCCAAAAACCCAGATGCTTTTAAGATAAAACTGGGCTGTCCTGTTCATAATTTCAGAACTGAAACATGAATGAGAGGTTTGATCAGGAGTCTGGAAACCATTTATTTAGCTTGGATGTTGCAAAAGTGATTGGCTCCTGCTTTGGGAAGTGGCATTTCCCATGAGCTGCTGGGATAGCCCTGACAGCTGGACAGGGATCACCACCAGAGAAGGGGGTCAGAGAGAACCACGGATCCTGACTTTGTCCTCTCCATTTCATGGGGACAGGGAGGGGCCAGTTCTTGGCTCATAGATGTCAGCTCACATGGGAAGGCAGTGGGAAGTTTTCACCTCACCACCCCTGTGGCAGAGCTGGAGAAAATCACTCCTCCCACACAACACGAACGCTGTGGAGAGGGGACCGAGAGTGACTTTCCCTGTTCTACCCCCTAATGTAAGGTTTAATATTTGTTTCCTCCTTTTATTTCACGCAAAGAACCCAAACCAAATAAAACAAAATTAAAAAAAAAAAAAAGAAAAAGCTCACCTCGGGATGAGATCATAGCTCAGTGCATTATGGCTTGGATGCAAATGTACATTTTCAGTGGTTCCTTGGCTCGTATGTCAGGCGCTATTGGAATTTTTCGAGTTATTTGGCAGTTGAATAGTACCGCTTCCAACTTCTTCTTCATCAGCTTTTGAGGCAAATAGAAAAGAGCTAATAATACACTTCAGTTTGCTCTCTAGGCTTGGAAAGCTAGCAAGCAACTTGCTGGAACTCTGATACTCCTCCTCTAGCCTGCCTCCCACTTTCTGTGGTCGGAAACCTCTGTAGGTGCAGATGAAGACCACCCTCCATCGGTGTCAGGGCCCTGCCTGCTCCCTGGCAGAAAGAAAAATTGCTGCAAGTCATTGAGGTGACCCTCCTTGTCATGAATACTGCCTTTATTGAGCAGTATTTGCTTGATGTGGGGCTGGACATGAAACTCCCCAGATGACAAGGGTTTTATCCATGTTCCTATATGATTCCTTTCCTGGGAGTTTATCAGTGGAGTTCATCTTTATTAACAATGTTAAAACCTCACACTTAAAGTCATGGCAGAAGAGGGACAAACTAAGAGACAAGTAAGCGTCTCTCATGTGGGACAAGCCACCTTGGGAGTGGGAGGGGGCCTCTTCGAATATTCCGTGTATTTCTGATGGTTCTGGTGCTCTGATGATACTCCCAACTCCTCTCAAAATCACCTACCAAGGGTTGTGCAGAGGAAGAAAGAGAGATGCCTAATAGTAGATTTTCTCTCTCATGGTTTGCCTTGCTGCCTTTTCCTTTCTGCAGTCCCTGCCCAATTGTCTTGAGTTACCCAGAAACACTTCCACGAGTTTCACTATCCACACGACCAATAGGGGATCACAGAATGGTTTTGGTTGGAAGGGACCTTAAACACCATCTCATTCCAACCCTCCTGCCATGGTCAGGGACACCTTCCACTATCCCAGGTTGCTCCAAGCCCCATCCAACCTGGCTGTGGACACTTCCAGGAACGAGGCAGCCACAGATTCTCTGGGAAATGCTCTGAGGTGCTCCAGAGTTGCAATCAGCCTGTTTTGTTAGCGGACAGACTCATAAAATAGCTAAACAGGATTATCTCCAATGGAGCAAGGGCCCAACTGGCAGCAGGAGAAGCCACAGCAAGACACTGGAATCAGCCATCTTCATGTGTGTTTAGCCTGCAAAAGTAAAGCTAATTGCTCCTGTGTTAGGAGCAACGAAGCGATTTGTACACTTTCTGCAGGTAGCACAGCTAAGGAGCTTCAAAAAGCTGGTTTGGCAATTAGATAAGCAGATGCAGAACTGCCATAAAACTTCTAAGCATGTCCAAGGGCAACAGTTACTGTGAAAAAGTATAATTTTATCATTAGGTCTAAATCTGTCCCCAGAACAAGCAGCGGTTTGTAGCTTGAGTCTATAGCTGGCAAAATGTAAATTACCAATATCAGCTCCTGTAGCTAATGGCAGTTTTACCGGAGGGAGCATTGCAGGATTGGGCTCGGAACAGATTTTTACAGACGAGGGATCCTGGTTCAGCACCGAGCCCGCACAGGCGCAGGGATCCCTGCCATGTGGAGCTCATCTCTGATTCAGGATGACATGTGTCCACTCCGAGGATGTAATGGCTAATACGCCGCGCATTAAGTTAAAAATATAACAGCAAGTCTGCATAGTCTGCGTGCCATTCGGGGAGCAAAACACTCACCCGTGCATATTAAACTGAATTTCTAGGCTCATTTTTACATCTCTTTTCTCCACACACCCCAAAGGATCGTTAGGGACGAATGGTCTGTGCATCATCATTTTACAAAACAAAGATGTGTTTGTTTTACATGAAGGCAACAAAAAAAATCCTTGCTGACTTTCTATTATTTTTCCCTGTGTCGTAATTTAAACAGAAGTAACCGAGTGTTACACCCTTTTATCTCCCCACCACCACAAAATACCTGCTACAGATGCACACCAAGGCCTTGCATTTGGCTTTGCCAAATGCCAAATAGCAAAAGACCTTGGTCCTTTGAAGCTTTGCACATGGGCATAACTTCACATACACAGGCAATTCCATGTCCTCTACGGGACATAATTCTTCATAATTCTATGGCTGCATGAAAAACCTGGGTTCGCTCCAATTTTTTTTTTCCAACTACTTCTTAAATAACAACAGTGAAAGTATGGCTGATGCCCATAGCTTAGCGCTTCAGCAAATGCAGATAATTAAATCCTACTGCCCTCTAATTCCACCTTTAGAGTGCTCTTCCTTGCCTTCCTCAAAGTTTTTATTGCAAGGCAGAGCAAAAGAGAAAGTGTAAGGAAAAGTCCTTTCCTGATTTCATACAATGGAGGAGATAAACCCCTCTATTTAAATGTATATATATCTCTTATCAACTTAACTAAGCGAAGGAAGGTGTTCATTAGCTAGGCTGGATTAAAAAATAAATAAATAAATGGGAAAGAAGAGATTGAATGTGGAAGAGTGAGAAGAACAAACAAGTCAAAGCATTTGTTCATGCTGCAATCTACACATCAATTATCCTGCTGTGCTAATTACCACCTTTCCATACCCCAGGTACCTAAGCATTCGCACTTACTCACTCTTTCATGCCTCTGATCAAAAAAAAAGAAGGAAAGAAAGAGGAGAAAAAAAAAAAAAGAAATTATGGAAGCGAAGGCAAAATGAACCCAGAGGTGAAATAAACTCTTAGATCCAAATTTTCTTTACGTTTGAAAGTCTAAATAAGGGTCTTCATTGCAGTTTTGGAAAATGAAACATTGACAAATATTTTAATTGCAAGGCGATAAATGGCTGTAAATCCAGGCATTCCTTGGGCTGGGTGCAGAGAGATGTTTCAGCTAGGTAGGATCGGGGTTGGTATTACAGACAATGAGGGGTGATTTTCAATGCCATTATTAGCGCGTTACATCATTAAAGTCAATGGCCACTAATTATCAACCTACTTTTATGTGGCTGTTGTGAAAGGGACTCCAGCATCCAGCTCCGTGCCGGCGTTTGTTTTAGGCTCTTGGCGTCGCCGACCACAATTAAGCCTCCTTGGTGGCGAGGAGCCCAAAGGCTGCAATCCCTTTTGGTTTGCAGGGCCTCCTGGCCAGGGTGCTCATTTTCTCATTTCAGAGCGAAGTTGGATAAAAAAGAAACCTATTTCCTGGAGCTCATTTGATACCTGGTGGGGATGCTATTCAGGTGACAAGGATACAGGCACAGAGGGGGAACAGATGTGATTTACACACTCATTATCATTTGAATGAAAGTGCAGATAGGCTTGTTCAGGGGCCTGGGCATCACCTGGACAGCTTTCCTTCTGATCTTTATCCCATCTGAGAGACCAGGTCCTCCTGACATCTTTAAATCCCCGGCCCCCAGCTGGTGACACACAGAGTTTTATGACAGTAAGCAGTCCTCTGAAGCTCTAAGCACAGATGCCATTCAGCATTGTGCCTTCACACTGTTTTTTTCATTGTGCTCAGGCTTAATCAGGAATATATCCAAAATAAAGCTTAACTTGAATAATTTCTTTTGGTAGTTCTCCAAAAGCACTGTTTGCCACTCGGAGTTTGTGTACAGTATGCTAAAATAGCTCGGGTTTTGTGTTCCCAAAGTTGTATTCTCCTCCTTTCGTGCACTCTGTGTGTGCAGGAACAACGGGGCTAAAACACGGCGCAGGCTATAGATATATTATCAAAGAAACACCCGACCTCCTTTAAACCTGAGCCCAATTAAACGGGCTGTTACCACGCCAGGTTTTTTTTTTTTGGATGGCAAAAAAAAAAAAAACCAAAGAACATAAACTTTGGGTGCTTCTCGGTGGGATGTTTGAATTTTACATGTTTCCCTCCTGTTTTTTAAGAAGGGGTTTCAGAGTTCTTTTGTTTGTCATTTTGGGTTGTTTTTTTCCTTCTTGTTGGCTGCTTGAAGCGAGGTGCTGTGAGATGCTGCTGGGATGAAGAGCGGGGTGCAGGGAGGGTGGGAGGGAGGTTTGTCCGGGTGGCTGGAAATGTTTGCTAATCTGAAGATCTGAAACGGTGAGTGCTGCAAGGGCCACAGTGTATTTAAAATCAGAGGGAGAAAAAGAAAGTTGTCTCCAGCGCAGGACAAGAATGCAAAACAACCTTGAATAACTTAAACTGTTGTTTTTAACCTTCCCTTATCTCAAGCAGGCTGACAGTTTTGGTGAGTAGCAAAAAAAAAAAAAAAAAAAAGGGAGAAGGGAATCTGTGAGAACAAATGCTGTGGGGTTTCATGGGTTTAATTAGGTATTGTATTAAAGAGAAAAATATAATGAACACAAGCACATACACATTTTATTTCCCATCTAACATTAACAGTTAAAGAAAACAATCACTATCAAATTACTTTGTTACACTCTATAATTACAACTCAGGTTGTGCTTAACTGTTATTAACAGAATGTACAGTAATATGTTCTGGCATCGTAATATGTTATTGTAGCATTATAATTAATCTTACAGGAAGTATAATAAATTTACAGTATCAGATTGAAGCAATACTGCATATAGATTTATTAATGCTTTTAATCAGTTCTGGCAAAATTAATTTTGCACTGATTGCTTACATTGGAATTTGCATATACTTAGTGAAAGTAATTTATTTTTTATGGATTCCTTTTTATTAAAATAGGGCATATGGCCCTTCAGCTACAAAACTTTGCTGATTCTTTAGCTAAAACTCTAAACATTTCCAAATACCACATGTTATATATTGAAGAACATTCAGCTTTTTTCTGTGATTTATTTCCCCACTTGTAGGAACCATTCGGAGTTTTCATATCAACTCAACAGTTGTATTTTTAAGTACCTCATTGTGGTCCCTGCATTGCATATATCATTGGGACTATATCTAAAGTTTGATTCAAGAATGAAAGCATTGATAAAAATATTACACTCATATCTCCAAAAAGTAGCAGAAGGATTCTGGGGAATTGCAAAGTGAAGATATTGCAAATTTCCCTGGAGGAGCTGATCCAGATAGTTCTTAGCAGTGGGAGGGCTGGGGGAGAACACAAGCAGTCGTAAAATTGCTATGGCTGGGCCCAACCCTGCAAAGAGTTATTCACTGAGCAACTGTGCAGCACTTGTGAGCTCTGATTTACATGGCAGGGCTGCAATCATGTTTACTTGGCCCATACAGAAGGGAACCAGCGCTAGGAAATCCATACAGCTCTTTCTGTTGCTCCTTCCCCACCTAGATTTCCCAGCTAATCAAACCCACAGTCAATTATGAGCAGATAAAAGGCCTTTGCAATTCAAGAAAAAAAAAAAAGTGTTTTAAGGAAAAAAAGTGTATTTTAATGCCAATCTGCTGATCCAACAGGAGAGCTACAAAAGGAAGAGAACTAAAAATCTCTAGAACTTCTCTCCCTGCTTCAAAACAAGGGGTGGCTGGAGAAGCTTGGTGGAGACTTTTTGCTTGGAGTTGAATGTTTGCAGGAGCTCAGTGGCCCAGTGAGGAGCAGATTTTCTCTAGCCATAGGTAGGCAGGAGGATTTTCCTGGGTTCCAAAAAAACAGAGGTGATTTATCTCCTTAAGTTTTAGGCAAGAGTTTACCTTTAACCGTCTGCGGGGAAAACTGTCCCTTAGAATCAGATGCAAGATTGCTGTTGACTTGATACTGAGCTAAAGCAGAAGTGGTATTGTCTCTACCAAAAAATGGGGAGAAAGGTTATGCTGTCTGGGAACAGAGCAAATCCCCAGTGGATTAGGTCAGAACGCGAGGTGTTACAGCAAAACAACATAAATAATCTTAATGCATCAGCCATTTGTTGCGTGGTCTCTGCCTGAAACTTTCCCACCTTCACTCAAAGAGCTTGTAAGTTTGAAGATGCCCATCTCCTACCTTGGCCCTAAATTCTGGATGATTTTCAAGGAATTATTCTTAAATGAACAGCAAAATACTTTTGGCCAGCCTGGCCCTGACAAAGCTGCCTTGCCAGGTAGGAAGCATTCTGATTTGTGCTGAAAACAGCTCATGAGGTCAAACTATCATCAAGGATGAATTTGAATATCTTTTCTTTTTTTTTTTTTCCAAGAGTGGCCTTATCTCCTCTGAACCTTTTGCATTCCACTATATCTTAATTGAAACGTAGGGTCTGTACTTTCTGCTCAGGGATTTTGATAAGTGTTTGCAGACTATGTAAACTTCTGAATAATAACTTTTACCAAGCCAGAAGGTCCCTTAAACATCTTCAGTATCACTTTGTGCAGTAATATTCTGCTCCCTAAGATAATGCGTTATCAATACTTCATAAGATATCTTCAACTCTAGGAGGGGTAAAATTCATAGCTGCTTTCAAACTGTATTTTTGGGTTGTTTTTTTTAGGGGGTAGGCCATAGATCATGCAGCTGTCAGCAAGCAGATAATCTTGATGACTAAAATGAAATCAATGCAAGAAAAAAAGTTGCCAAAATTCTGTCTGAGGGAAGGACTTGGTGAGTGAGAGCTGACAGGAGCAGGGAGAAAAAGTTTCTTGTTTTATTAAAAAAAAAAATTCTGTTCATTTTGGGTGGTAGCTTGAGAAAAAACCAACGTAAAAAAACCTAACAGTCTGGGCTGAACAAAATCTTCCTTTTCTCTGTTTACTTTCCAACTCTTGGAAAGTTGTGATGGGCTGGTGTATTATTGCCATACTGGAGGGGTGGCAAAAAGGGAAAGTTTGTGAGAGAGCTCTTGGAAGGGGTGGAGGCCTTTTGTTTCCAGATTTATAGAAAAAAAATGATCATTTTTCAGCTATCTCCCAAGACAGAAGTTATTTAAAGCATTCTTAGAAAACAGATGACCCTCCCCCCTGACAATTAAAAAGAGAGAAAAAAAAAGGGAGCCGGAAAAGTTTGCTTACATTTCTGAAGTGTCTTTCCAATTGCGAGAATCACAAGGAAATTTACAGATGGAATTGGAGAAATCAGGACCAAAAATGAGAAACCTAAAATACTTCAAAAAAAAAAAAAAATCAGTGTTATATAAAAATTTTTAAAAAATAAAAATAGGAGTTTCAAGGCAAATTGCACTCCTTGATGGAAAGTAGCACCAGAAGTAAAGCTCAGGAGTTGAAGTTTTGGCTGTTTTCAGTCACCAGAGCTGAGGTCTGGTGCGAAAGCTTTAGTCAGGTGAGTAAACCTGAGTTATCTCAGTCCCACTGGAGCCAGGGTGCTCCAAAGCATCTCATCTTCCATCCTCCTGCTCCTCCTATGGAGCAGCAGCCATGGCCTACCCAGTGACATGGGAAACCTCTGAGTGCTTTGATACATGTGAAATACCTCATCAGGAGAAGGGGAAGCATGGATCAGATGCGTGGATGCGCTTTGCAGACCTGGGGACTGCACAGTAAAACCTTCCTAGTATTTGCTCAAAGTTGCAAAACTCTTCACTGCAATTATTTTCCCTCTCCCCCCTCCCCCACAAAAAAAAGGTCCAGCACACTCCTGGTCAACATTTCAAAGGATGGCTTGTTTTATCAGTCCTCAATGCTCCAGTGCCTTTGGAGAAAATGTTGCTGTTGTGCTTTTAAAAAATAATAAAAGTTACGGGATCCCTTTGAATTGGGCAAATGTTGGCAGTGTTGGCAGGAGAGACACGGAGCGTTTCAAAGTTCTGGTATGAAGGAAAAGATTCTGAATAAAACAATTTTATGTGATTTTGCAGGTGGTTTGAGCTATCATTTTATATGTACGTTTGTACCACTGCTCATTGGAATGTTCATATAATACTGACCTAATTATGCATAGAAAAAAGATAAGCCATTTACTTGATTCATTTCTTCTTTTTAAATCAAGAAAGGAACAAAAAGGCTCCTATTTTCTGAAAGAAATTGTTCGCTTTTATTGCAGAAAAGTAGCAGCTTGTGCAGAACTAGAACTGTAACAATTTTATATTCCAAAGGTTTTGTGTGTATTCGGTTAGTTACAGTAATTATACCCAATAACTGACAGCCAAAATCACGTAGGAGAAAGCAAAGGCTGTTTTCTCACACAGGCCCTGCTGCAGAACATCTGCTGAGAGATTTGCATATTAATTAACCCATATTAACTCTAATTATTCTGGGAAATTATCAAATAAATTGAATTTTCTAATTTTAACCTTTCTTTTACTTGACGCGTGTCGAGGCTGAGAGGACGCACCAGGCTATCTCACCTGGGCAATGAGCAAAGGATCTTTTCTTCCCCTTTTTTTTGCCTTGCTCCCGCAGACCTGGGGCAGCCTGGGGAGCTTTTGTGTGCCTGGTGCTTTTTTGGCTCCCGCGCTCGGTCGGGTCTCGGCGCATTTGCTGCGCGACGGCACATGTGTGCGTGTGAGCACAGATGGTGGATTTATACAGGGGTGAGGAAAGGTGGTACCTCCGAACAGTTGAGCAAACCTTAAGTTGTTTTTTTTTTTCCCCTCCCCTCCTCTCCTTTTTTTTTTTTTTCCCCACCCCCTCCCCAGCCTGTTGTTTAGGCCTGAGCAAATAAATGGGAGTTTAATTCAATTAGAGCCTGGCTTTAGTCAGTTGCCTCATGACAGAAATTATTCAATATTTTTTCCCCTCACATTGTTTGGTTTACACATCGCTGACTCCCTTGCTTTTGTGCTCTGTTTAGAGTGGCCGTAATGCGGTGAGCTTTTGTGTCTGCCATGTCGCCGTCCCTTTCACCGCTGTCTGGTTTTGTCAGTCCTGAGGTGCAACGATGCTATTTTGAAAACAGAAAGGTTTTAATCT
Source organism: Vireo altiloquus (assembly GCA_013396875.1). Lineage (NCBI taxonomy): Eukaryota > Metazoa > Chordata > Aves > Passeriformes > Vireonidae > Vireo > Vireo altiloquus. Next base: position 415,899 of record VZRF01010167.1, read on the forward strand.
ATTAGGAACGGGGCCCGCGCTTGCACAGCAGCGAAATGTTGCGAACAAAGCTGGCGAGCCAGGAGCGAGTGGCAGCCTCGGGGAGGATGCTCGGGGCTTGGCGGGAGGATGCAGCCCTTTGGTCCCCGAGGGTCCCGTGCGCCTCGCCCGGCTCGGGCAAAGTTGGGGAGGACAGCATCCCAGAGGTGCCCCAAAAACACCCCGCTCCCCAAACACCCTCAGGAACCCGTTCCCTGGGAGGCTTAGCGTGAGCAACACCTCTGGAGGAAGGCTGGCAAGCCCTCATTTCCACCTTAATGGGGTGATCTCCTCCCCCTCTCCGTGGAGCCGGGCAGGTGATGCTCGCTGGCGGTGTCCCCGAGCAGGGCTGATCTCTCCCATTATTCCGGCTGATGGGCTCTCAAGTGGCGCGTTACCTGTTAGACACAGGATTTCCTGTTGACACCAGGAAACAGGAAAAAAATCCCAAACCAACCCCAACCAACCCAGCTAGGGCTGCCAAACAAATAGGCAGAGATTTTCAAGGCAATTGTGGGTCTTTTTTTTTTTTTTTTTAAGTTTGTTAGATTTTTTGTTATTGTTGTTGTTCTAAATGGAGAGGCTAGAGGTGCACAGTGCTTTTGTGTGGAAGTTTGGAGGATTCTTTACAGAGAAGTTTACCTTTGGGAGGCGAGATGTGGCTACATCAGAAGAAGGTAGGGTTAAAAACATCAAACTGTTTTCCCCCTGAACTTTAAAGGAGGGAAGGATTGTCCCTCCTGAGCTGAAATGCTGGGCTGTTTAGGCTTTAAATTGTGGGTTAAATGCAATATGAAAAATGAGTCAGATGTGTAGCTATTAATCTTTGGGGCGGAGGAGGATAAAATGCCAGCAGACACAGAGCTTCTTAATAGAAACAGAGCATCGTTATAAGGTTGCTTTTTTTTTTTTTACATGGTGGCATTACTCATTTTAAGTTGCAAAATGACCAAGCTGTGATTTCTGAACCTTTGAATGCAGTCCAGCTTTTATGACTTTCTACCTACTCCATGGTTTATAAAGTTGAGCAGCCTTTAGGGAAGAAGGTGATAGACACAATATCTATTTATGCAAGGACACATTTCCCTTTTCTTTATGTTCTGTTTATTCAAGGTTTTGTTTCCAAGGTCTTATTACTATAAAACTTAAAGCGAGACAAGGTCTGCCCTCATGTCAGATAACAACACCAAAACAATTCTGATGGCTCAGTAGCTTATTATTTCATACTTCCAGGTCTTAAATAAATTACAGTTATTTTCACATTCCTCCTGAATATCCTTCAGGCATGATAATAAGTGCATTTTTCTGAAAAGACTGTTAATATTTCTTTTCTGCTCACTGATTTAAAATATTTTGTTGAATTGTCATGTACAATAATAATTAGAGGGGGTCTTGCTAAATTTCTTTCAGTGTGATGCTTATATTGTTTAGTTTCTTGACATATTTTACTAATCATTGCAGAACTGTTGGCAAATAGATTGTAAATTACAGTGAAACACAGAGGTGCACCAGTAGTTTAAGCATCTTTTCTCCAGCATTCCTTTGCTGCAGCCTTGCAGATTCCTCTTTTTCTGTCTTGGGTTTGTTGTTTTTTTCTTTGGTGTTTTTTTTTTTTTTGTTCAACCATCAAAGGCAATTATTGGCTTGGGTTTTGAAGTGCAGATTATCAAGGTATTATTTCCTTAGAAGTGCAATACTGTAGATTGTGGAAAGCAAGAGGACCTGAGTAATTTTCTGCTGAGGAGAAGGCACTAGTTTGAGTGATTCAATGAGTGACACACATTTAGGTTTGGGTTTTTCCTTCCTGAAACATCAGTATAATATTTCTCTCCTTTTTAATTTTTTTTTTCTCCATGGGGTAAATAAGGCAGTCAACACCATTAGGATTTTACTAGACGGGAAGAAAACCATGTTTTTCTGTTTTGTTTTATTTTTTAATGTGTAAGTGCAGGGTAAGTATGAAGTTACAGTCTGGGAATAAACAAATCTGGGTGATTTGAGGTCTGCCTGAGTGATGTGCAGGACCAGATCCACTGAAATGAAGGAGAAGAAACAATTGATTTTGAAAACAAGAAGTTGTCCCAGAATGATTTAAATCTTTTCAAAGCTTCCAGTAAAATGCAGAAGTAATTAAAATGAATTTTTCTTGTATTTATTCCATCTGAACTCAAATATTAGGGGCCACAAGCCAGGCTGCTCAGGAGCATGCCACAGGTATGAAGTCTCCAGGCCCTCCTTGCTGGTGCAGAACCCCATGTTCCCAGGTTTTGGTCTGGGTCCTGAGGGCTTTCCTCTGAAACCAGAGGTGAGAGGAACTGGGAACGTGATAGTGATTTGGTTTTTTTGGGAATCTATCAGGTATTGTGCCATTGGTTTCTAGTCAGTGCTTCCCACTTGCAGGAATTGCTGCTGCAGCTGAAGTTCTGCAGTGATTGGGATTTATTCTGTACATTGAATGATCTTGTCTCTGGTGTGTTCATTCATGAGGGATCTTCCCATTCCCTTTAGGTAACCAAGGTGGTACTTGTGTATTAAAAAGTAGGTTATGAGATAGTTTATAACTCCTGCTCGATGGTCCACCATTAAAAAGGATGACCCTAAATCCAGGCTTATATAACACGTAATGACAGCTGTGAGCAATAAGCCTCATTTGAAATTCTTAAAGGATTTCAGAAAAGTTTTATTTGTATTTTTTAAATATTAAAATCTTCTACCTACAATATATGGGTAATTCTACCTCTCTCCCACTGGTCCATTTAATAGGAATTAGATATGCAGCAACTCTCTCTGCCATTGTGTTAGCAGTGGATTTGACTTCCTCTTGCTTGAGGGTGAGGGACAAGTTGACTCATTTGACAAGAACATACAAACCACTCAGCCACAACCACTCAGCCACCATCCCAGTCTTTCTTGACCAGAACAACAACAACAAAAAATTGCTTTCTTGATCTAGATTTACCTAATGGGAGTAAGAGTTGATGTTTTTTCTTTATTTCTATTTTTTATACAAAATTCATCCGAGGTGAATAACCTTAGGGCAATCTTATTTTTACCTATGAGGTGAAGTAGCTGAGTCTCCCTTCCCAGATATCTCCCTCATAGTGGGGAAAACCTGTCAGATTCTTCAACCCAACATGGCTGGAGGAGAATTATTCTGTTAGCAATCATTTAAGTTAACATTATAAACTTAAACTCTTCCAAAGAGACAGTGGAAGAGCTGGGTCTCTAAAGAATAACCATGTTCAGCTGTTGTAGCTTTACCTGGGTGTGACAGAGTTGTACAAACTGTGTTTCAGGGCCTCCACAGCAAGAGAAAAAGTTCTCAACAGGCTGATAGACATTATGGTGGATAAATCACAATTTACTATCTTCCAGAAACTGCCAAGTCCATATTTCAACAGAAATTATTCTTTTCTGGGAAAGTTGTACTATAGTATAACTAGTAAGAGGCACCAACATTTTTCTAAGGACTCTTCAAGAGTGTAAGATTCTATTCCCTATAAAGTCGCACACAAAAATGCATAGGCCTCAGAAAAAACCATATTTTCCTTTAGTTAAGAATCTTTTCATTCTACATAAAAGCTAAAAAAAATAATGAAAATAATAAAAGTATCTTTTGGACAAAAGATAATAGACAGCGATACACAGTTCCAGCACCTCTTTTATCTCCTCTGTCCCTCATCATCAGTCACCACAGCGAGGAAAGAGAACTATCAGACTTGGAACTGTTCTAGTCCAGTAAAAGCTTTGATTTTTTCTCCTCTGCCACAATTCTTAGGCGTGCTGCATAGGAGTTATCACTACTGTTTGCAAACAGACAGGAAAAGGAAAGAGGATAAAATATTCACCTCCAAAGTCAACACAGAATGAAGCTATGCATCTATATTTCTCTTTCAAGGACATCATCAAAACTTATGGAGGCAAAGCCATCCACAGCAAACCATGAGGCTGTATAGATTTTAAGGTAATAAAGCTAACATTAACTGTCAGTCTCCAAACTGAAACCGTGGTAGCCCTTTTAACTAAAGAGAAAGTTATTTTTTCTTCTCTGAAGAGGCTTCTTCTTCAAAGACTCTATTGATGGGAAGGTAGAAGGAAACCTGACATCATTTTGGATTCTTCCCAGCCTACCTTCAGGCATCTCTTTCTACTGCTTCTTTCATGGAGGCACTCAAGCCTTAGTGTGACAATTTTAAAAATCTGAAGCCTCTGGGCTATTATGAATTTCTGTCCCCAGAGTGAAACACAGCACAAATCCTACAAGTGAGAAGACTCGGAGGAACTGTCTATTTTCTGTTGTTTTGAGGTGGTCAGCTTGAGAATGAAGGTGATATTGCGGGAGGAGAGTTTTTACAAGGGGTAACTCCTAACTGCACGGGAATACTTCACACAGGGAAATGAGGAAAGAGGTGTAAGGAAGAGAAAGTGAGAAAAAAGAAAGAGCGAGGTGATGGAGGATATGCTGGCAGATGTCAGTGGACAGCTTGGGTGATTCTGAGGATGACATGTGTTTTCCAGACAGAACAATGGCATCCAAACTGCTAATCAGAACACAGGGTTGGCTCTGTCTCTCTGCTGTAAATCTTGCATTCTTCTGTCTTTGCTGTAGCCAGCTTTTTCAGTTGGTCAGTGGAAAAAGTGGACTAGATTCTGCAGTTGTCTGGAGGCTTTTTGTTCAAGTCAGTGAAGTGGTTTAAAATTGCTGTGGAAGTAAAAGGCTGCTAATTTAGTCAAAATGCAGGTATGAAAACACTGGCGATTTCTCCTGTATGAAACACAAATAAATGTTGTGAACTAGAGGCTCTGCAGCCAGATCCATTCTGTTTTCTAGTTCCCCAACACTGAGAACACAGGAACAAGCACAGATTTTGCAAAATGAAAGTGATTATTTTGTGCCTATTTGTCATAGGCACTTTCAAATTGAAATAAATAGCATTAAATGTAAGAGACTCAGTACAGCTCGCAACAGTTCTTCTTCCATCTTTTGTTCTTCATTTGTCTGTCCAGTCTTGAAAAAGATTAGACTATTCTTATATTTTTGAACTAATCAGTAGGATAACTCTGAGAATAGTTCAGTTCTCTGTGTTTAGAGAAAAAGAGAGAAAAACAGAGTTTGGACAGAGGAAATGAAGTTGCACTGTTACAGAGAGAATGTTCTTCCGCAGTTTGATTCCTCATAAGATACTGTGCTTGTAATTTCTTGAGACTTTGAAGGTATGTCCCTAAATACTTAAAAATCATTGAAATCAGATCAGGGATACAATTAAGCAGCAACAACATCTTCCTGAACATCCTGAGCAGTGGACTCATGCCAATTCCATACTGATTTCAAGCAAAAGCTGAAGGTATATTGTCTTCCTCCAGGCTATGCTTTTGCTTCTCCTGTGAACATTCTCTGTAATCTACTAGGAGAGAAGGCTACCTTGGAGGATAAATAAATAATAAATTATTTATATTTCTAAAAGCATTCAGCTGTGCTCTTACTGCTGTGTAACCATTTAAAAGTATGTATTCAGCAGAGAAATTCCAGTCTGGGAACCTAGTGTATGTGATTTAATCAGCACCCTCAAGATTCACAGGAAGATGAGTCTCCTCCTGGTCGTCAGCATCCAACAGCTGGCCTCTCCCTGCAGTGCAGAGGCAGCTATAAGGGTAGCAGGGGCTGGCTGACCACACAACTGCCAAAATTAATGTCTCTCAGTCAAGAAATATAAACTTTGATGAATCCCATTGTCGTGAGCAGGAACAAAGAAACAAACACTTCCTGAGAACAGAAGCCAAGAGGGAGCCAAGAGCCTCACCAATGTGTAGTGTATCTCATCTGACAGTGCAACTTTGGTAGCAGCCTCAGGATTCCGGCTAAAAATATAAATAGAAAAATCATGAAGTCATTTGCCTACACGATATAGGAGTGTTCCTTGTTATTGGAGTTTGAAATAGTGCCACAGGTTCTTCTTGGAGCCTGCAGTGGGATGGTTATCAGAGTTCAAAATGGTGTCACGCTTTCCTGCTGAAGTCTGTAGTGGGTTAAACTATTTTCATTAAGGCATATTTCAAAAGATGTGCATGTACAGGCAACCTGAGGGGTGAGACACTGACCTGAGCCTCAGCTTTTAGGCTTCAGGATTAAGCAACCCTTAATCTGCATTTCAAATTCCTCTATTTTTTGCACCCTTCCAATATCACATCTTCAGGACAGCTGAGGTCCTGTCTGTTGGCAAAATGTTGCCTTTCAAATCCTAAGCCTTCTTATTTGTGGAGTTTATGTGTTGAAGGTACATTCTATTAGAGTCACCATTCCCATAGCGATTACAGTTGCCTGAGAAATTTCTGAAAATATATTTTTATTATCAATGTACCTTCCCTGAGAAGAGTGTTTATTCTAGGGGGAAAGGAGTGGGTGTACCCTAAGCTTCCTGTCGCATCACTTGTATCATCCTCGTTTCTCTTAGGATGAGAGACACTCATTAGTAATAAAACAGAGGAGATGGCAATCCCACACACAGGTAAGGCCTTCTCTGGTTAGAGTCTGGAGATGACAAAAGCAAGGAAATGCAGGGGCAATGCTATTGCTTCATCCTTAGATTGTATCATTTATACTTTATGTGCTCCGCTGTGTTGTGAGCATTACAGGATTTTGTTATCTAAGAAAGCATAAAAAAGTACTCTCCTCTCTACATGCAGAATTTTCCCATGTGTAAGTCTTTTTGCCCTAAATCATTTGCACACACCGAGCCAGGATACATGCTCATGGCTTAGAGTGTCCAAGAACCAGTTGGAAGGAAGCAGATTCTTCTCTCCTGTTTTCAGGCCTACTTTTCCTCAGACTTATCCTGTGGTTTCTCCTCTGGTCATCCCACTGGCCACTCCTGAGCGGGGCTGTCTGTAGAAAGGTCATAAGGAGTGTGCAATTCTTCAGCACCCAAAGAAGAGAAAGGCATATTTTCATCCTCCCGTGGATACTTTCATTTTCAGCTTGCTCTGCGAATTACCGCCACTTTTTTGCAGCCACCTACTTTTATGTTACATAAAGAGCAGGGAGTGATGTGACCTGACGCTCCAGCACACCTGAAGTGACCTGGCGCTCCTCAGAAGGTTAAGGTGCCGTGGGTGAGGCTGTGCACAAGGGGACAGAGCAGGAGGAAACCAGCAGTTCCCATCCGGTGGCACGACCCACGCTGCCTTTCCCATCCCTCCTTCTGCACGGAGCCGTTTGCATAAATTCCTTGCAGATCAGGGAGAAAATTGATCCCCTACTTTTCAGCTCCCTTCTTTTACTGGGTGTCACAACCTTAACAGTACTTGACATCAATGGGAGTTACATTGTGGACTGGGGGCAGTGTTTGGCCCTTAAGCGTAGTTTTTGCATGTTAATACATTAGCAACTGATGTCTTATTTGTTCAGTAACTGACAGAATAATGTACAGAGAGCACGTAAGTATGAAAAGGGGCTAGTTAGGTAATGTTGAGCAGAACATCTTCAAGACAACAGTGCAACCACTGTATTTCAAATGTCAGGCTAATTATTATCAACATTTAAATGTTAGCGTG
>VZRF01010167.1:430967-455967 GCA_013396875.1 Vireo altiloquus
AAGGAAGTGCAGCAAAAAATCTTGAACATTACCACTATTATGCAAAAAAAAAAAAAAAAAAAAAAAAGCTGTTAACTATTTTCCCCTTGCTGACTGGGTAGATGTGCCCTCGGATGGAAAACTTCTGATACTTGTGACTCCTTACTACCAGAAATCACATGAGATGATCAAGGAAGAAAATCACAATGGCTATATTTATATCGAAGGCTGAACTTCTCAGAAACACTGTACCTTGATTAAAATTTCTGGGAGGCTGCAATAAAAATATCAGATGTGAGACTGGCCCAGCAGATCAATTATCATAATTGACAACATTTTATTAATACATATTGAACTCCTAAATGTTTTGGACACGAGATAACCCCGTGAAAATGATCCTCAGAGAGGCAGAATGCCAGATCTGGGAAAAGAATCAAGGCAGGCTTGTCTGCTGTACAGTTTAAACAAATATTTTTCATCTGGTCTGCATATTCTATGCTTTTGTACAAATTTAGCATCTGTTTGTACCTGCATATTTTAACTTAAGAGCTTTCATTAATTTTTTTTCTCCTTTTTTAAGCTTCAAAGCCATAAACATGTATATTTATACCACAGTATTGTACGCTGGTTGTAAAGCTCTGAATTAAGTCATTCTGTGCTTTAGTTTTGATTAGAATGATACAATTAGAACCTGTTATTCTACCAACTAATTACTTGTAGAATGTGACATCTGAAGAATACTACAAGATTACAAATTTAGGAATGAACCGAGAATGTGCTCTGTTTATATTATTCCCCTATCTTCAGTCAAATCATTGTTATGGAAATGGATTAGTACTGGGCCAGTCTCTGTCCTCATCAAAATCTTTCTCAAAAAAAAAAAAAAAGAAAGAAAAAAAAAAAAGGAGAGAAATAAGAATGTATCAATAACATTTTAATAGCATGCTTTGATCTTCTTGCCAGTCTATCACTTGATTGGTTGAGCAGCATCCATCTTCCTAAATCATCATCGACTGGTGTTTGTTTCTGGGAAATTCTCTCCTTTTTCTTTAATTTATTTGGTCATTGTTGAACCACTTCTGGGTGCCTTGTGCCTTTTTATTTCTTGCAAGTGCATCTCAATGAATGACTAAAGCAGATTTTTTTGCTTAAATCTCAAATACTAAATTCTCCCTCTTAAAAAAAAAAAGAGAAAGGGAGAGGTTATGTGTTTGTGCATGTGTTCAGATAGAGAAAGGCTGACATTTAGAAGTTGAAAATGTGAGAAAGAAACGCTCTGTATATTTTTTTCTTTTGCCTACAAAAACCCTTTGGAGGGTTAAATCTTATCCAGGCTGCATGTGTGAATACCTGTTGCATTTGAACTAACAAATTAGCAGCAAGAAACCAAGTTTGACAGGCACTGCCAGGGAGGCTGAAACATCCAGGAAAATAAGTGCTCTCTCCAGTGATGGAGCCTCTTCTAAAAGCTATTTTTACTCACTCTGAACCCCCGGGTTCATGGAAAGTAAACTGATCCATAAAAATACATAGTAAATAATTTTACACGTATCACGCTCATTTGCATGTGAATTAACCCAATTTATGGCCATAAAGACAGACTTTGTCAGTGCACAGAAGATGCAAACAAGTAGCAGGGGCAGAGGACTGCCCACGGTTGAAGATTTGTCACATTTCTGCACCACTCAATAATAATTCTTGCTGTGCCTCAAACGGGGTTGAAATGACGGTGGCAGCTCAGATCTGTGTGGTGATAGATAGATGGAGACGGAGATACAAGAAGTTCTTACATCTTCCTTCTGTATTTGCATTTTCTTCCAGGTATAGATCTCACAGCGTCTGTTAACTGATTATTTCTTTTAAATAAGTAGGAAAAAAAAAAAAAAAGAAAGAACCAAAAAAATCCCTTTTTCTCACCCAACTGCTTATTAGATTTGATATTGGGAAAAGCCCTTCGTTTACTCCGAACAAATAGTTCTGTTTTCCACCGCTCGCTGTCGTGTTTAAAGTAAATAAGTTCTCGTCCCTCCAGCACTGCTGAACTCATTCACTTCTCAGAACAAAGCCATTGTGTGGAGGTCCACAACAGCCCTTTTCTCCCCTTCCCCGAGCGGGATCTTCCCCGGCACCGCAGTGTGCTCCCCAGCCTTGCGAGCCCTTCGCTGCCGTGCCAGTGCTAAAAGTGTGCATGCTTTATTTCACAGAAGAAATGAAGGAAGATTATGACACTATGGGGCCTGAAGCCACAATTCAGACCACCGGAAACAATGGTACAGGTAAGGCCTCGCATGGTGTGAGCAGTGCTTTTCTTTGGGGTCACGTAGATCTAGCTGTGCATGAAGAGTGAGAGTGACCAAACAATCTACTTATTGTTCTGTGTTAAAAATTTAGGAAATATTGACATAATTCTCCTGGTTTTTAATTCCCCCCCCCCCAACTTGATCATGAGACCGCAGTGACCAATTCATGCAGTGAAGAGTCCTTGCCACCTCTCCTGTGTCCCACAACATTTTAGCCTTTAGTTACTCCTCGTAGCTGCATCCTTGGGAGATAATAGTTCTCAGCAGTGTGAGGAGATGTTTTCCCAGCCAGAATGAACCTTGGATAAAGTAGCTGGGCCAAGATACTGTAGCCTTTTAATGAGAGAAACTGTACGAAGAGCTTGATAATGAGGATGGGGTGCACCCTCCTTGCCAGCTCCAGATTCGGGTGGTGCACGGAGTGAGCTGCTTCAGAGACTGAAAATATCTTTTCAGCAAGACACACATAAAACCCTTACATAGTTACACAGACACACACACTTTAAATGCATATTTATGAGATTATAATGTTTCTGGCTAATCTTTCCCCCCCCCCCCACTTTTCACATCTCTTTCTTTCCCCTCTTCTTAGAAATCAATACATTTGGTGGCACAACAAGTGTGACAGAGGTTTTTAGCAGGCCTCACCTCTGAGCAATCTCTCTTCATCTGTAGCAGAGCAAACCAGCAAAAGATTTCTGTTGCTATTTTCTAATCCAAATTAATTCAGGGGTTTACCGTGTTCTTTCCAAAGGCCCCACTCCATCCTCAGCGCAGCTGAATGCCATACATCACCTGATTGTGCATTATGTCACAACTTGAGATGTTGCAGATAGATTTACACAGCTAAAAGAAAGAGTTTTCTTGTATAAGTACATTTCGATGCATTCCACTATGAACTTTAGTTCATAGGTAATACTCTCTACAAATATTACTGTAAAAGGTGGTACCAGAGTCTCACAAGGGTTTTATTACTCACACTTTCCTAATGTTGGTAACACCCACATAAAATCCCAGTGCTCTTATTAAGCAACACAAGAAATTTACTGTATCATTCTTGAGGGGGAAAATAATAGGAAAATAAAACCGTGTCACTGCTTTCTTCATCCATTAGATTTATTATGCATGAAAGGAGGGTGGCACCGAGGCACAGTTCATCATTACCTTTGTACTACGATGTTGCTGTGCAGAACTGGCTACATACGTATCTCAAAAGCTTATTTTATTTCCGAGACGGCAATAAAGTGACAAATTGTCCTTAGCACTGGGAGAAACAGGACTTTAAAAGACATCTGATTCAAAAATAAGACTTGATGGTTATCTGAATTACCATTACCAGAGCCTTTGAGGTCCCGTATCAGTCCGTGTGACTTCCTTTGTGCATACTTTCCTTACCATAACAGGCCTTGACTCTTTCATGCTTGCAATGAAGGGTAAGACTTCATGTCCTCTTAGTCCCTTCCCTTTCAGTATCTGATGGTCTCATCTTCCAGCTCATCGTTGGCCTCATGAAGTCTCTCTGGGGGCCAGGTGCCATCGAGCTCCTCTGCTAACCCTGAGTGGGGTCCGTGGGGTGTCCTGCCTCTACTGGAAAAAATAAGGGTCGCCCCTACCCAGCTTGATGCACTGCAAACTCATGGCTCAGGAAGGGCTTTGCATTTATGGGGTCTGCATTTAAAATGCGAGAGCTTCTCTGGGTGTTGCTCCTGGCAATTCCTTCCCCAAAAGTCCCATGCAAGTCCCAGGCTCCTCTTCACTTCAGCTACTATGGGAGTCTTGCTCAAATAACCATCACAAGTTGCCCAGTGCTCTGATAGCGTTTAATTCAAATCTTTTGTCACCAAGGTGTTCAGAGCCTCTTTCAGTGGAGGTTGATGCCTCGGCAGGTCGGGTAGAACATGTTTCTTTAATTGCTGCAGTCTCCACAGACTCTTAAGAGCAATGTCAGATTACTTAGGCATAATAAATACTCTGATAAATTAAATGCTTATGCCAATCTTTTCACCTTGAGTGGAAGATGCCAGGTGACTGTGAGGACCTGTAGAATCCTTTATGCAGAGTAAAACCTCCCCTTCGTGCCCAATGAGGTGCCTCAAACACTATTTGACAAGGAAAGGGAAGAAATCAGTCCCTGTGCCATTGGAGTTCCTTCCTGGATAGTGTGGGACATATTCAAAGTTTTCTTCTTCAGCCTCGCTCCTGGCTTTGGGCCTGTATTGAGTGTTTGGCCTCAATTTTTCCCTGCAGGTTATTAGGGAATTTAATACTGATAAATATTCAATAAAGTAGCTGAGGTGAGGCTGAGCCAATGAAAAAACTTGGATCAGTGACTCCCTCTTCAGCAAAAACCATTCAACAATGACCTTCTGGTCTCCTTAAACCATTTAGGGCATCCTGCAGATTAATATGGGCTCTTCCAGATGGGCCAAGGAGACCTCTCTCATTCAGTACAATCTATCTACCCCTCTTGACACCAGATCTCACAGTGCTCCATGGCCTGGGCTGAGCACAGAGGCAGGAGATACATTTTCAGACTCACTCACATACATCTAACCACCAGGTTTCTGCAATAACTGTGGTGCATTTTTAGCATCAAATTCTCTGCAGAATGTCATTAGTATAGAGAAAGAAAACTGAAAGAAAACGTCTCCATTATTAAATTATTCTACTATTGTCAGAGTGGCCACTTCCTAGTGGTACTTAAAGAGAAATCTTGTTATCTATATATTAATCAGCTGCATTTTTATAATGAGCCATGGAGGCTTCAGAGTGAAAAAGCAAATGTGACCTGACCATCAGGGTGAAAATCTAAGATTTTTGTCCTGCTAAATGAATTTGTAAATATTTCTGAGGATTTCTGCAATGGGGACTTGAAAAAGCGATGTTTAGCAGAAGAGGCTTTTATAATGTGAATGAAGACATTCTTATGGTTTATTTTATTCTACCTTTTATGGTTATTGCAACTGGGATGCTTGCAGAGAATAGATTAACAAAATCCTTGTAAACAAACAGAAAAAATTTCCTGGTTTCGATTACTAACGTCTGACAAAATTCAAGTAAAGATCTCTTAACTTAATTTAAAGAAGGGAAAGAAAAACTTTCAGGAGGAGGAAAACAGAAGTAAAACTTGGCAGGTTGGAGGACAGGCTGTTTTCAGGCTGTAATCTGTGTGTTCCAATGGGGGCCTCTCACTTCCTGGCTAATGAAGGCTGTGGTTTTATTAGCTTTGTTTGCGATTAAGGGCAGCTATCACCATCTCACAGGACGAGTTCCCACACAAAATAACTGGTCTCCCAAGCTCCTTGGACCTCTCTCCCACTTTATCTTGAAAGGTCCTAAATGCCTCCAAAGATAGCTTTCTTTAATGTGTTTTATTTTTATGTGACACAGCCACATCAGCTTTTGGAGCTGAAAATATTTCTGCTCTCCAGGCTCCAATAATTAATTTAAAAAAGAGTTACTTGGCGAGGTCGCCCACCATAGATCTCACTGAAATTCTTGCCTCTCAGGAGGGGATGTGCAGTGTGTGTGTGCAGTGCCAGCCCACAAGGAGTCTGGGAACATGGCTTTGTGCGTGGATAATAAATCAGGGCGTGGAAGGGGGAAGCAAGTCTTCCACCCAAAAGTCGAGGGAGAAACCTCATGGTTGTCAGATGGGTCTTTTTAGTAGCACTGGGTGAGCTTCCAGCCTTGTCTGAGCTGTCAGTAAGGTCACTGGTGAGAAAGCAGACTCACATAGCTGCCCTTCACTATTTGTGTTAATCTGCAGCGTTGCAGCACCGGTTGTATTGTTTCAGTGAAGGATGCATCAGCTTTTCCACTAAATCCCCTTGTTTTTAGGGGTTTATAACGTAGACATAAACATTTGCTTTAGCTCCTGGATTGCATGCACAGACATAGAAGCTGAATAATCCCTGAGAATTAGGAAGCCAAGGCCGGTAATATCGCAACAGTCCTCCACAGCCTGTTGGATCAGCCTCCAGATAGACTTGGGGGCAGGAGGGGAGAACCTCATTTAGGTTCAAGTTTGGGATGGAAGCTCTTAATCTTGACTCAGGCCTTGCTTGGTGGCTTGAATCCTAATCCTATAAATGCAGTTGCAAAGTCCAAGTGCCCCTAGTTTACCTGGAGGAGAAAAGGGACGTGAGGCACCATCCCATGAAGCCATCCCATTTCTCTTCTCTGAAGAAAAACTCCTTCTCCTTGCTTCACAGGTAGCACTTACTGGCTCATGGACTAAATTTGGCAAAAATAAACTTGTTTTCCTTGGATCTAGTGCCAAGACAAGAGAAGAAGTGGAGCTTAGTAGTGTTAAGACAGAGGGTGGATGATCTTGTAACATTTGGAAGATCTAGGCATAACAGGGGAATGAAAAGTTAGATTTACAACATAAAAAGTAAAGCCTCAGCTTTTTTTTCTGATAAAACAAGAAGTCATACACCTACTCTGATGCTCTTGTGCATAAGGTGTATTCAGCAACCACCATTTTGTTATATTTCTCTCCCAGAACAAAATGGAGGTAAAGTACTCCATCTTCTTCTCCACATTCGCACTCCCCTTCTCTAGAACCTGCTTTATTTTGGGGTTGAAAGAGGAGAATTGTTTCTCATGCTAATAACAAGTAGTAACAGGAGCTGCAGAAGGACCAAGAGGAACTCAGTTGTGGGGTAACCACCCCCTACAAAACCACTGTGATAGGAACAGAAGTTTCCTTCCAAAACCAGGGTCCCGTGCCCTGTGCCATTTGGTCACTGTCACTAAAATACTGCAGAACTGGTGAGAAGCTGCTCAGCTCATATGAAAAATAGGGCATATTTGTCTCAGCCAGAGGATTTGATTTTATCGGCTAAAGGGATGAGGTTTACAGAGACGGATATCTACTTTTATCGATGACGCCAAGATCAGCGCTTCAAATCAGGCACTGCAGGCTCTCAGTTGTGCCCCAGTCAGAGGTCACATCTCGTTTTCACTGCCAGCATCACTGCCTTGCATTTTCATAGGAAGCTGAGGCAAAGCATTTACCCGTTTCTAAACACCAAGGAGCTGGTTAGTCTCTCATTTCCAGTGGTTACAAACCATAGCCCGCTTGATTTCCACGTGTTTACTCCATGTTGTTCCCTGGCATCACTGAGAGCAGAATTGTGCCATTAAGTATTTTACTTTTATGTGAACTCCAGAATAGTTTATGATGTTTCCTCATTTTCTTATTTCACCTAAGCAGAAATACATTAAAAATTTAATCAATCATAAGCTGTTATTTTCATTTATGGTCAGTTGAAAACAAGTATCTTTAGTTCCTTGCCACCAACTCTGTCTTCCAAGACTTGTTAATAAACAAAGAAAAACAATTTAGAGGAAGAAAATCATAATCTCCTTTTTTCTTTTCTAGTATAATTATATTATTATTTGTCTATAACATCCTAGAGTTTTAAGGTTTTTCCTGTAAGCAGTGTTCATACACGGAGGAGAAAAGCACATTTTTAGTAACAGGATGCTTTGTGGCTGCTCATGTAT
Organism: Vireo altiloquus; assembly: GCA_013396875.1. NCBI lineage: Eukaryota > Metazoa > Chordata > Aves > Passeriformes > Vireonidae > Vireo > Vireo altiloquus. Next base: position 438,761 of record VZRF01010167.1, read on the forward strand.
TATGTTTCATGGACATTGCATGGATAATAAAAAATTGAGGTTACATTTAAAGAAAAGAAGGAAAACTCTTGTATAGACTGTCAAAAAGGTTTTGGGCTTGATGACCCTGTTATGGTCTAAACTATGTGGTTCTATTGCAGAAATCATGAAGCAATAAGTTTTTAAAACAACCTATTCTCCCATTATAAGTTAATTTTTCAGGGAGGAAAGAAAAAGGGGGAAGATGCAAGCAATTTTCTTCTTGTGCCTGGCAAATAGCAGTCTGAGGCAGGACCCATCTCAGAAAAGTTTGATCTTTTACAACCTGCAACTACCATCTCCCACATGGGGACTGTCTCGGGGACTGTGTGATCCAGGGGCAGCTGAGCTCAGTCCTGCAGGTTGAGCTGTGCTCAGGCCAAAAGCTGTGGGACCCCCAAGAGCCCCGTGAAGGTTTTTCAGGTTCCAGCAGTGAAAGATTACCTGCATTACCCAAGCCTCATAAACTTCTCCTGCTGCCCTGTAGAGCCCCTGCTCTTGTTAATTTAACTGCCTGCCCTCTACTTCCATCCACGCTGGTGGAAAGCCCACATTAATTTTATTGGGAGCTGGAGCAAGGCTGATGAGAGCAAGGATCCAGCTGCAGCCCCAGCCTTGTAGCTCCAGTACATCTGCTCAACCTGTAACATTGCTGACCTGCCCAAGCTCTCTGGGACGATGCACTCAACCACCCTCTCTTTTCCCCTTCTCTCATTTTAGTGAAGAACGCGAATTGCACGTCGGACTTTGAGGAATATTTTGCCAAAAGGAAACTGGAGGAAGGAGATGGGCATGCAGTCAGCATAGCAGAGTACCTGCAGCGCAGCGACACAGCCATTATTTACCCTGAAGCCCCCGAGGAACTGTCTCGCCTTGGCACTCCAGAGGCCAATGGGCAAGAAGAAAATGGTGAGGCTGTAATTCATTTTTAGCCAGTATCCTGACCTCGTGCAGCTGTTGCAATTATAAATGCACTACATGCCTGGGTGTTTACCTTAAAAATTGAAGAACAGCTGCAGCGGCATGGAATTTCATGAGCAAAGATTGGGGCTGTAATTTCAGTGTATTGTGATTTTTTAGTCAGCACATTTGTATTATTCGGTGGGTGAACTGTAGAGCTGAATTTAAACAGGAGAAAGGCTGCTGCTCTACTTGGGAGTTTGCGAAGTTTTAATGGAGTTTTAATGCAACAAAAGACAGAGTAGCCAGCCCATTGCTCTCCAATGCCTTGATAAATAATTGGAGAAGAGTCAGTAGGAAGGATTCGGTCAATGGCATAAGTAACATAATGAGCTGGGGCTGGAATGCAAATTGCCAATTGATCAGGAAAAGTATTTCTTAGTTTTCCAGCCAGCCAGGTCTGCGGGAGGAGCGATGGCCATAATTAATTTCCCGGCGGGGTCCGGAGCGGGCCCTGCGAGTCTGCCGTGGGCGTGCGCGGGTGCCTCCCGCCACCGGTTGGAAGCGCCGTCCCTCCCTCCCGGGCAGCAGATTGCAGCGATTCCTCTCATACCATCCCGGGCAATCAGCCCATGAGCTGCCATTGATTTGCTGACCTTTTGGCCTGCCTCTCTTTCCCCCCCCGTCCCGGGGCGCAGACCTGCCACCTGGAACTCCAGATGCCTTCGCCCAACTGCTGACCTGCCCCTACTGCGACCGGGGCTACAAGCGCCTGACGTCCCTCAAGGAGCACATCAAGTACCGCCACGAGAAGAACGAGGAGAACTTCTCGTGCCCTCTCTGTAACTACACGTTTGCCTACCGCACCCAGCTCGAGCGGCATATGGTGACACACAAGCCAGGGACAGATCAGGTGGGGGGCTGGTTTTAAGTGATTTCTTTCTGTAATAACCCCTTAGAGAAACGATATTGCTTTGATTGGCAATCATTATTAATTTTTCATGGCATTTTGAAGATGCAGATCTTTTAATGGTAATAGCTTTAATTGAGGTCTAAATGATTTTTTGATGGTCTCTTCTAATATGATTTAATAGTCTTATGTTCACGATCGAATGAGTGTGTTAATTTCTAATTTAGAAATTTTATTTGCACTTTAACTTGACTTTAGTTTCGTTTTTATGTTCCTCAAAAAGTGAATGAAACTGTAGCATTTTAATTATACATTATTAAACATCTCAGCAATTTTAATTCCATTTTTCACCTAGTTTTACTTTGCAGTGTTGCAAATAGGAGCTCCAAGACATACTAAAAGATCCGCTAATATTTTTTCATTACTTTTTGAGTAACCTTTTCAATCACATGAAATTATGCGTATTTTGTATAATCGTTTGTTAGACATAATTACACATTTTGAGAAGAACTCTTCCGACAGTACATATAGGCTATCATTTGTGATTGTGCCACTAGAATTGGGCATTGCTCTCATTTGTATAGCCCGGCAGCATATCTGCAATAAATCAAAGCCATTTTTTCCTCGATGGGGTACGTGTAATATTATATCAGTGCCGCATTTAAGGAAATGCTGTGTGTCTCAAACAGGTGACTGAGCTTCCCTAGTGCTCCTAGATGGGCTGGCGATAGACCTGCGCCACAAAATTCTTTACACACCAGCAGAAACACTGCTCCTCACTGGAGGATTACTTCTGAAAGCCCATCTTAAGGAAGGCTGTAATGGAAACTCAAATGGCGTGGTTAAAAGTTGAATAAATAGATGTGTGCATTGTGTCAAATTATAAAGGCTTTATGCCATATTTATTTTTCTTAAAAACCTGAAAATCACAATCAGCTGGATTTCTCTCGGTAGGTTTTTCTCAGCATAAGGTAAATTCAGTTAGGCAAACACACATCTTCCTAATCACGCGATTTTTGCAATTAGCATTTTTAAGAGAACCATATCTTTTGCTTGATCTTAAATCAATATAAATGGCTCCAGAGTGCTTTCTCCTATTCTTTCCTTCCCATGGCTTTTCCAGTAGACAAACACATTTTCCCATAGATATTTTTCCTAACCTGATCCACCGTAAGGTTCTTCCTTTTGCCTTGTATCATTAAAAACACCAGGGGAGGGAAGAAAACCCGCCTGGATATTTATCCAACGTAACCGCCTGAAATTTCACATGCAAGAGCGCGCTGGTACTGGCGCATTATGAATGGTAGCTTTGGTGTTGAAAAGTCCCCTCATTTGCTCATGGCATTTACAATTAGTAAATTAAAATGATTGTATCATATTAACAGTGGCACAACTAAAGTTTATAGTAGTCCTCGGAGGGCGATGGGGGGAGACAAAACAGCTGTTGCTGTTTGTTTATGCAACTCAGCAACATATGAGCGCGGGTCCCTCAATGGCGCGCGGCGGGCTGGGCTCTGCTTGATCTTTGAAGGTTGCTGCTGTTTGAACAAACCTCCCTGTGTCCCATGTAACACCATCTGTCTCGCCAGGAATGTGGGAAGAGGCAGCACACCCTCGCAGTTGTCATACCGTTTCGGCGCTGCCTTTTTTTTTTTTTTCCCCTCTCTTCTTTTTTTTTCTTCTCCCCCTTTTTTCCCTCCTCCCTGCTCCTGCAAAAGGCTTTTGTGTCATGGTTGCCTGCAAAAGGCTGACCTCCTGCCTTGAGCATCCAGAGTGGTTTGCTACATGATTATCAAGATAATAATTATTTTTTAATTAATTATTTTTTTTCTCTCCAAATTCAAAGTCATGGGGCTTTCCTTGCTTGTTGCAGAAAGGTCAGCTGCCTTTGATTATATCTTTACACCACTTTTAACTTTCAACTTTCCCTCGCCCCTCAGAAGAGCACCAGGGGGAAACACGGCACGAAAGGTAGCTCAAGTCTTTCCTGCTGCTCCAGGATTCTAAAAAACATTTCCAGCAGCAGCTTATGCCGAAGACTCAGTCTCTCCTGCTTGATAATGAATTAAATCTTACACAAAATGCCACTAACTACAGTGTTTTTCTCTTTACTCCACACGCAGTAAACAGAATTTTTAAACAAGCCGAGTCCCACATGTTCAGAATCTGCTAGGAATATTAAGAGCCACAAATCTTCTTATAAAACTGTTTCTCTCATCGTAAGATACCTTAAAGCAACACATTTCTGATGAGAGACTTAGGAAATAACTCTAAAGCAAATATCGAATGCTCATGTGAAAGTACTTTCTCATTTGTTTCGGTTTACTGCCAACATTTTTATTTTTATTGCAACACTGATGAGACAAATAAATGTACATGCAGACCTTTTGGTCCGCTTGACGAATTCAGAGCCACATTAATTTAATTTTTGTTTTTTAAGCTTGAAATTCATGGTTTCTCTTGCATAAAATTCATGTTGGTATCTCTTTTTTTTTCTTCTTTTCCTCCCAGCACCAAATGCTGACCCAAGGAGCAGGCAATCGCAAGTTCAAATGCACTGAGTGTGGCAAGGCCTTCAAATATAAACACCATCTGAAGGAACACCTGCGAATTCACAGTGGTGAGTAGCGGAGGTGCTGGTGTGCTCATTTGCATTTTGTTTAATTAGCTGAGTTTTAAAGACTGCTTAAAATTTACACAGTTCTGCTTCTGGCTTCTTGGAGCTACTAAGGTATTTCATAAGTGATATCTGAGTCATCCTCATTTATCATGCTGTTAATACCACGGTCTCGCTGAAAGATTTGGAAATAGTAAAGCTTCCTGCAAATAATATAGATTGTTTGGCAGTTTGAGTTCAGAAGCGTTCATTCATCGCTGTGCAGTGGGAACCTGAAGAGTCCATTATCTTTTCCAAAATAAAAAGTCCCCCCGAGTGAAATACAACTCATATTCTCAGATAACAAGGAACTGCCAAGCGTCTCAGATTGAATGACTGGGGCATTTTGGCTGTCTTACTTGATGCAGAATTCAGCACACAAAATGTCACCAGGCTCTGCCCAGGCACAAACAGATGTGGATGTTCTAACATCAGGACCCAGCTTCTCATACTGGTGCTCGTATCCTGTGAAAATTCCATTTTTGGGGAGAGGAAAAAAAGAAACAAATCAAATTTGAACTGCCTTGATTTGATTTGACTCCCTTCCCCACAGGATACCTGCAACTTGCCCTGGTCAGTCTGGAGCCAATCTCACGCTTTGATGGCTATTGCTACCTGGAGACCCTGGGTCCAAAATGACCTCAAAATCTGTAGAAAGAGGAGAGCAAAGCAGTGGTGGTGCATGGCCATATTCAGAGAATTAATATTTCCCTCACTATTAATCACTGGACACACAAGCGCTCAGTTAGATATTGAATGCAATCTCTTGCAATTAGAGTAGCAAGAATGATAACTAACATTTGGTTTTAATTGTCATTTTAGGTGAAAAACCATATGAGTGTCCAAACTGCAAGAAACGTTTCTCCCATTCTGGGTCCTACAGTTCGCACATCAGCAGCAAGAAGTGTATTGGTTTAATCTCTGTAAATGGCAGAATGAGAAACAATATCAAGACGGGTTCTTCTCCTAATTCTGTATCTTCCTCTCCTACTAATTCAGCCATCACACAGCTGAGAAACAAGCTGGAGAATGGCAAACCACTTAGTATGTCTGAGCAAACAGGCCTACTGAAAATTAAAACAGAACCACTAGATTTCAATGAGTACAAGGTTCTTATGGCCTCACATGGGTTTAGTGCAACTAGTCCTTTTATGAATGGTGGACTTGGAGCAACCAGCCCCTTAGGAGTTCACGCGTCTGCTCAAAGTCCAATGCAGCACTTAGGTGTAGGGATGGAAGCACCGTTGCTCGGGTTTCCTGCGGTAGGCAGCAATTTAAGCGAGGTGCAGAAGGTCCTACAGATTGTGGACAACACGGTTTCCAGGCAGAAAATGGACTGCAAGGCTGAAGAGATCTCCAAGTTGAAGGTTTACCATATGAAGGATTCATGCTCTCAAGCCGAGGAACAAGGAGTTACCTCCCCCAATATTCCCCCCGTGGGTCTTCCAGTAGTAAGTCATAATGGTGCCACTAAAAGTATTATTGACTATACATTAGAGAAAGTCAATGAAGCCAAAGCTTGCCTCCAGAGCTTGACCACAGACTCGAGGAGGCAGCTCAATAACATTAAAAAAGAGAAACTGCGAACCCTAATAGACCTGGTAACTGAAGACAAGATGATAGAGAACCACAACGTATCCACTCCATTTTCATGCCAGTTCTGTAAAGAAAGCTTTCCTGGTCCCATTCCGTTGCATCAGCATGAGCGTTACCTGTGTAAAATGAACGAAGAAATCAAGGCAGTCCTTCAGCCTCATGAGAACATGGTTCCCAACAAACCTGGAGTGTTTGATAAGCAAACCCTCTTGCTGTCATCAGTACTTTCTGAGAAAGGAATGACTAGCCCCATCAACCCATACAAGGACCACATGTCTGTACTTAAAGCATATTATGCTATGAATATGGAACCCAACTCTGATGAACTACTGAAAATTTCCATTGCTGTTGGCCTTCCTCAGGAATTTGTGAAGGAATGGTTTGAACAAAGAAAAGTCTACCAGTATTCAAGTTCCAGGTCACCATCACTGGAAAGGGCCAGTGCCAAGGTGGCGCTGGCTGCCACCAACAACACTCCCACTAAAGACTCTTTGTCAGCCAGATCTCCAATAAAGCCTGTGGACTCTATAACTTCACCATCTATAGCTGAACTCCATAACAGTGTTACTAATTGTGATACTCCTCTCAGGCTAACAAAACCTCCTCATTTTACCAATATTAAACCAGTTGATAAATTGGACCACTCTAGGAGCAATACTCCTTCTCCTTTAAATCTTTCTTCCACATCTTCTAAAAACTCCCACAGTAGTTCTTACACTCCAAACAGTTTCTCTTCTGAGGAGCTTCAGGCTGAGCCATTGGACTTGTCTTTACCAAAACAAATGAAGGAACCCAAAAGTATTATAGCCACAAAAAACAAAACAAAATCTAATAGTGTAAATTTAGAACACAACAGTGTTTCTTCATCATCTGAAAACTCAGATGAGCCGCTGAACTTGACATTTATCAAGAAGGAGTTTTCTAATTCAAATAATCTGGATAAAAGCACTAACCCAGTATTTGGTATGAACCCATTTAGTGCCAAACCTTTATACACAACACTTCCACCACAGAGCGCGTTTCCCCCAGCCACTTTTATGCCACCAGTGCAGACCAGTATTCCTGGGCTGCGACCATACCCAGGACTAGATCAGATGAGCTTCCTACCACATATGGCCTATACCTACCCAACTGGAGCAGCTACTTTTGCCGATATGCAGCAAAGGAGAAAGTACCAGCGGAAACAAGGATTTCAGGTAAAATGTCTCAACAGTTTTTTTTTCCTTTGAAAGGCTAGGATTTAGTATTTTGTGATATGTCCTCTTACAGAAGAAAAAGCCCAAAGCTATAATCAATACTTCCAACAAAATTAGGAGAGTTTGTTTAAGTCTGAACTTGGAAAGATGTGGTGGAGTAGGAAAATGAACTGCAGTTAACTTAAGAGTGCCTCTACTTGGATTCAGAAGCAGTACCAGTTACTATGAACAGCCATAATGACCTTTAGTCTGTTAAGAGTTTAGCTGTTTTTCATTAGATTTGTATTGTAATAATAATAATAATAATAATATCCATGAGAAATCATATTCCAGATTTAAAAAAAGGAAACTTTGTAGGGAAATTTATCTCTTCAGGGAATTACTACATTTCACCAAAAAGAAAAGGAGCAGTGGGAGACCCTTTGGGAGTCACCTGCCACGCTTGAACACAGAGTTGTATCCCTCTAAGCAGATGTCCATACAGCCTCATAGACACTGTAATCCATTGAAAGCCTTCTGAGCTTCCTTCTCCATATTTTTGGGGGATTGTTCACCCACCATTCATGGGAAAGTTGTCCTCTCTTCTCACGAATGTCTCGGGGACAAGAAATGTTGACCCATAGGCCCTTCCTTTGGGCCACCTACTGCTCTTCCCAGACTCCTAGTCCTCTAATCCTGCCAGTCATCTGGAACAGCTTTGAAAAAACCCCAGAGATTAAATGAAATTATTTGAAGAGGTAGCAGCCAGGGCCCTTAATCGCAGACAAAGTCTTTCCCTGGACACATAATCTGGGTCAGCACTTCTTCATGCCCGGGTACAGCCCTTTGTCCTTCCCTCAGGTCGTCCCAGAGCCAACACAGGTGTAGCAAAGGATTTTGTCCCTTGCATGCCTGCAGTGAAGAGCAGCTCCACTGAGGTCTTGTACGTTTATAGCCTTTTGCTGGGTGCATTCAGATACAATGTACAGAGTTTAGTTAAATGAGATTAACTGATTATAGATTAATAATTTTTCTTACATTTGCACCTGTTCCCCTATGTCCTATTACTGTCTATTAGTAATTTTACTGACTAGTAAATGTTTTATAGTTTCAAATGTGAAAATCAGGTATGGTTTTACATTACAGACTGTAATCCCTCTTTGCACAATAGGAGCATAAATAGCACTGCACCTCCATAACAGCTGTTCCACTATTCCAATTTACAGTACATCTGCCCTCTTTGTAAATGTATTTAAGCCTATTTAATCTTCTCTAATATTAATTAGTGCAAACCTAGTCTAAGAAAACTGAACTATGTGATAGCAAATGGAAATGTATGTTATCATGCAAGTTTGCACTCTCTTTGGATCAAGACAAAATAAATATCAAGAAATTTAATAATTTACTGATCCACATTCATTATTGCTTAATGCTGAAGGCTGTTTTAACATAGATAGAACATTGATAAAAAGTGTTATTAATATTCCCTATTTCAAATTACAAAATTAAATATAAAAATATAGCTTGAGGCCTTTAGTCGGGAGACATACATTTAAATGGATTGCATAATAATAACATTTGTACCTAAATATAAAATTCAATTAAAACCTTTCTACAGATGCAGAATGTATCCAAGTTTTGGAGTTTTAAAAGGAATGATCCCTTAGCTGTTGCTTACGTTTACCTCTGTAAAATATTACAATACCTTTTGCTGGCCATGAAGAGCCTCCCCTTCACACTTTTTGCTTCTTGGAAATATTTAGGGCTGATATGGTGGATACTGTTGGTCTGTGCAAACCACATTGCTGCACTCAAAGACAGAAAGTTGGTTTGAGGCACAGAAGTAGAAGGCTCCTTGTTATTCCCATAGTTTCCATAAGCTAAAGTTTCATTATACATATTCCTAAGGTGAGAGGGACAATCGGGGTGTGATTTTAGATTTCCTGGTGGGCAGGGCTGGTGGTGGAAGCTGCTGTCGCTGACCAGTGGTTCCCTCACAGGGAGAATTGCTTGATGGAACCCCAGACTACATGTCCGGCCTCGACGACATGACGGACTCCGACTCCTGTCTGTCCCGAAAGAAGATCAAGAAGACAGAAAGTGGCATGTACGCGTGTGACTTATGTGACAAGACATTCCAGAAGAGCAGTTCCCTGCTGCGACACAAATACGAGCACACAGGTAGGGCAGCCGCGCACGCCGAGGGCAGGATTGAGGGTCGTGCTGTGCTCTCCACAGTCTTTCATGAGTGCATTTGTGCGGGTGCTGAGGCTTTCAAGAGATTCTTTTGCTCTGTTTGACTTATTTGTTTAATTCGACTTTGCTTGGCGAAGGACAGTTGGGTGTGATGGGGTGAACGCTGGTAGGTGCTGTGTGAGATTTTATGCAGATTGTGATGGCGTTTGTGGTAATCAGCATCTCCCAGGACAAGCCCTCTTGAAACGAGACAGGCCCTGGCACTCAGAAACAACTGCAACTTGGTCAACACAAAGTCTGGCATGGGAAGGAGGAATGTGTATTTCTTGCTTCTTAAGCACTATCTGACCCTGCTCCATTTAATCCAATAGGAAAACTTCCACTGACGTTAGCAGCATGAGAGCTCGCTCTGGCCGAGTTATCTGAAAGTCAACAGCTCAGGGGGATTCCTCTCACTGTGATTTTGCACATCAGCAGCACAAACAGGTTACAGTTCACTTTTTCACTTCCCAGTTAATGCCCAGGGAAGGTTCCTTTCTTTCCTGAGTAGGAAGTGATTTTTGTCTAGTTCAAGGAAGATTGCCAAAGCTCACCACGCACTGTCAGCTTAAAAAATACTCTGTTTTGAAAAAGACCTTCCATCACACCTATGCTGGCCGTGGTTCCCTTTACAGACAGCACTCCCTTCCCCGCTGTCAGCCAGGGCAGAGCTCCCTGAGGGCCACAAATCGGCTCAGCATGTTTCAGTTAGGGGAAAATGGGACCGGAGCTTCCCAAATAATAGAGATATCAAGTTTTGTTGGACAAAGGGAATGTGAATTATCATCTGAATTATTGTGCAGCAGGACATAAACCAAACTCCAACTTCCTAGCATTAGAAAGAGTTTACTCAGGAGGAAACTTTCTTTAACTTTGAAAGCTGAGTCTCGCTTCAGGAAATGAAGCAAGTCACATCATCCTTCAATCTCACCATGTGAGGGTAAAAACCTTATAGCTCTCTATTAATACATCTTCCAGGCCCCACATAACCCTTTGGCTTTTCACAGATGAAAAATTTACAATTCAGAAGTGGACTGTGCCTTTAAAACAAAACCCTTTACTTTGTTATTTTTCCTTCTTATATTTTTCTTCCAAATTTTAAGCTAATCCCACAAAGGAAAATACAAAAAGGAAGTTAAAATACACGTGGGATTAGGAAAGAAAATTAAAAGCAATATTTTGGACTAGATCAGCCAGTTCATTGGTGGAATGTGCTTCCCACTACATTATTCAGATCAAATTGTTTATTCAGTAGAAGAAGCTTTGAAGGCTTTACGTCCCTGCACCTTTCCTCTCCTGAATGATTTTATTACAGCCATCTGCAAACATTATGGTTTACTACACTACTACTGTAAAGCTCTTATGTTAGAACTGGCCTTCATATATATCAGGATCTGGACATATGGTTGAATCCCATAAAGTTGGTAGTCCATAAGGTCGACAGACATATGGTTGAAAGGCTGAAAATTTGACAAGCTGAAATGTGTGCAATCACCTTGATTTGCAAAATAAACTGCATTCGTAATAGCAAAAATATGTTATGGTCTTCAAGTAGCATGGTAACCTCCTGCCTAGAAAAATGCCACACAGCTGCAATGCAGGGACTCTTCTCCTGCTTCTTTCCTCTGTCCCTTTTGGCTTCTCAACTTCATGTCCATCAGTTTTACGGGACTCAGCCTTGTGATCCAGAACATGTATAGGGTGTCAGATTTAATACGCTAGAACTACAGCACACCATGGGGCTGGAGCCTGGCATTTAGGGACAGGAAGGATGGTCTGGTGGCAGAGGCACAGTCAGTGAGAGCACTGCACTCTCCCCTGCCTCGCCACAGACTTCCTCTGCGAATTACAGCAAATTGCTTCAGCTTTCTCTCACCTTATCCCATCTTTGAAACACGGGGAAATGATACCAGCCTGCCTCTCTGGGGTGTTGTAAATATTAATTCATGAAATCCTGCGACGGAGCTCGCTGGATAAAGTGGGAAGTGCTATTATCAAGGACGTGTTTGCTTTTATGGAGCTGATGCCTTCAAATAAACACCTAGTTTTATTCCCTTAATCTCGTCTAGCCTGTGTTTTCAGGTAACCACTTCAAGGCGTCAGTTCCTCAGTGCATCACGCTTGTGTTTGAGTGGTTGGGAGCTCTGAAGGGCTTGGCTGGGCCAGACCTGATGCACAGCCTTCTGGAGGCACACTACACTGGCTGATGGCTCAGGTGCACCTTAAGTTAATTTCAAATTAATTTGAAACTTTCAGGCAGAGCTTGTAACTGCATTAATGACGTAGGTGTGAAACTGCAGTCCGTGTTCAGTGGAAGGAACCGAATTCAAAGTAACAGCCTCTTCTGCCTTTGGCATCATTGTAAGAGCAGGCTTTTCAACCAACTTTTTGAAACCTAAAAAAGAGAAAAAACCTGTTTTCTGAGGGTGTTGTTATTTTCTAAGCAGCTGATCATGACCTGTTGTAGCTTCATTAAAGTAATTTTTTAGGAGGAATTGGAACACTTCCTGTCTTTCCTGAAGAAGCACAAATAATGGATGTTGTTTATACCAATCTCCTCTTTTCTGTGTAAAGAGAATATATATGTTTTATTAGGACTTTGGGACAATCATATTTTTATTTGTCACCCCTTCTCAAGGTCCGTGTACCTATTGCAGCCAGTGATAGAACAAGGGTTAAAAGAGTCAGACAGAGGGCCCTAAAAATTTATCACAGAGAAATTATTTGAAGCAAAACATTGACAGGTAAAATTACATAAGCTGCCTGAATCATTGTTTATTGTTAATCAAGTGGTGTGTTGTGGAGCTGAGTTTCCCTGACAGGGCAAGAAGAATGGGATTTGACCAGTTCTTTTTGTCAACCCAAAAAACTTTTGGTAGGACCATGAGGCCAGCCACAGGACAAAGAGCTCTGTGATTACCTCTGTACACCATGCCTGCCACAGCTGGAGCACAGTAGAAAAAGGGCCCCAAATTTCACAATCCATAGTTTTTAATTTGTGCAGTATTGGTGGCATTCTGTAATAGCTTTCAGCTGCATGGGGAGAAGGAAAATTTATCGTGTTACTGCAATGGGTGAATTGCATTGGTTCTGGCTCATCTGAAATTTAGAGTAGAGGCCACTGTTTGTTGCAGAACCAAATTCTGACAAATAAATTTTGGTATGCCATTGAATTTTGAGAGGAGTTATGTGTCCCTCTTAGAGTTTGAGCTTCACAAGGTCCTATTTCCTTAAAGCCAGGGGGTGCAGCACTGCAATTAGGGGCAGAGCGTGGCAGGTAGCACAGGCATTCAGTGCTCACATGATTTTCCTGTGGAGTCTTATGGACTCATCCTAATTTGGTCAGGCTGAAATTAGTTGAGCCAATATGGGATGTGTCTAATCTCAGCTTTTTCCAAGCTGCTTAGCACAAGATTCAAGACACTTTCCTTACGAAAGGTGAAGAAGGTGGTTTGCCTTCATGGCAAACCGTTGGTGCTTGGGCGAGCAAAATAATCTTTGTGCTGCCGACAAGGAGGGAATCCAGGAGCGGGTGAGAGAGCAGAAGGGAGCATCTAGAGATAGAGAAACAGCCTGGCTCCTGGTCCAGGGACTGAGGAATAAGGTGAGGGTTAGTGTTTGTCCTGCCCTCGCCAACGCCCGTGTCTGCCACACACCAGATTTGTTGTAGCTTCACAGGGGAACCCTCAGCGTGCCTGCTCTGCAACAAAAGCTGGAAACAGGTTTTCAGAATCCTACCTAGAAATTTAAAATCCTTTCATTGTTGTTCTATATTACATCATATTCTATTTTATTACTTGTGTGGGCTGTCGAGGGCCTCATAGCTGTGCTAGGGCTTTCATCCTTTCCTTTTCCACTGTATATTTTATTAAGACCTCTTTTTTATTTTTGTAGCTTTCATGCTGATGCAAGCACTAGTTTTATTTCCAGATTGATTCTGTAAACTAAATATTGTTCTTGAGCCTGGTAGCAAATCAGCTCTCTCTGGCTAGTATTTTGAATTCCCAGCTTGGGAGTTTTCTTTATTTAGAGCTTGATTCATAAAAAATTTACATGCTATTTAAAGGTTATTTTTTCTTGCTTTACTCTGATACAAGTTTAGAATTCCCCATTTTACACTCAAATAAAGGAAAAAAAAGGATATATTCTATGTTTGTGTCTGCAGACAAGGTCTACTATTGAAAATGGAACAGGTGCAGCTTGGGCAATTATATATAAATTGCATTTATCTTGCACCTTTGACCGCTTTGCTATGCTCTGGCCACTAATCCATCTCCATTGGGACTACATCTAACAACCAAACCCCTGAGCAGCTTCAAAAGAACTGCCTTTAAAAAAAATGAAAACAAACTGTCACAAAAATGTTTCCTTCTTTCTTCCGAAGAGTGGGATTTCTGTTTGGCCCCCTCCCATGGAAAAGAGACCCACTTGCCTTAGGCAAAGGATGGGTGTTATTTAGTCTGGGACCAGTGGCAGCTTGTGATCTGATGTCTTGTGACTTTTATACCACTGCAAATGGGAAATGCACAGCTTTTCAGTCAAAGACTTTTAGCCCAGGAAGATTGAGAGATACTTACTGTCAGAGATTTTTTTTTGTTGTTGTCTTGTTTTAACAGAAATGTAATTTTAGAGACTTTGCAAACAGATTAGTTATAGTTTTCCCTTTGTAGATTGAGTGTGGGCCCCCATGGGAACCTGTGTTTTGCAATTAAAAAAAAAAAAGACCCAAACATTTCCTCTAGATATTTGAGAGAGATTTATCCTTTAGTTTCATTGCAAAATGTGGCATCTACATCACTCATCCATCTGATGAAACACAAGTGTTTCATGAGCCCTTCTGTGAGCTTCCTTGGGTCCATCTCCCCTAGCTCCATCCCCCATGGATGACACAGGGGGTCTCGGGTGGGACTGGATACTGTGGGGTGGGATGTCAAATCTGCTTCTTTTTGACTTATCTCTACTCCAATGATGTTACAAATGTTGTGGCGTTGCATGACAGTGCTCTAGGACAAGGTGATGCCTTCAAAATGAACAAGAATTGGTTTAGATATTAGGATTTTAGATATTAGAGATATATTATTAGATATTAGGAAGAAATTCTTCACTCTGTGGGTGGTGAGGCTCTGGCCAGGTTGGATGGGGCTTGGAACGACCTGGGATAGTGGAAGGTGTCCCTGCCCATGGCAGGGGGTGGAATAAGATGAGCTTTAACATCCCTTCCAACCCAAACCAGTCTGGGATCCTATGGTTTCCTAAAGTTGTAGGTCCTCCCCATCCCCCTACAACTGCAGAATTATCCCCATCCCCAGGGTAAAATACCTTAGTCAGGCTCTATTTTATGACCTACTAACACATTGTAGGGATTAAACACTCCTTTTAAATGGCTGAAATACTGGGTTTTGCACATGAGGGGAAGAAAATAATTCTTCTGCAAATGTTCGGAAACCCGATACATTCAAAAACATATTTCAATTAGTGTTGTAACAGCTGCACACTGAGCACTGCTAAGGTATGTTGTGTGGTGTCTGAACAAAGAACTTTGCCCGAGCTGTCAGGTTCCCTCAGATCAAAACTGAGGCCTTAATATGGATGTGGTAGACTAAATAGCTCTAGCATTGCCTTTTTAGTACTAACATAAATTAATATGAAAATATGAAGTATTTTAATCTATTCATTTCTAAATTAATTTATAAAATATGGATGATTCCCTGCCAGGCTACATCTATGTATGGCACGAATGCTACGTGCAAGGGATGAGCGAGGCAGGCAAAAACTGAGGGATGAGCATATCACCCAGCCTTTGGAAGGGTGGGTGGAGGCAAGTCTGGATGAGAAGCAGTGCTGGTGGTTGACTTCTCTTTCAGGAAAGGAAAAGTGCTGGGAGCAGGATGGAGCATAACTGTGGGGTGAGAATCATGGATAGAATGGTTTGGGTTGTAAGGGATCATTAAAAGTCATCTAGTCCCTGCAATGACCAGGGAAATCTTCAATTACACCAGGCTGTTCAGGGCACCATCCAATCTGACCTCAAAAGTTTCCAGGGATGGGACAGGGAAGGGTGTAGTGGGCATCAGATGTAGTGTGCATCAGAAAAGATCAGGGAATCCAAAGTAACAGAGAAGTAACGGTGGAGAAGTGGAACAAGACAAGGGTTGGGCTTGTTGATGTTAGGGGGAAGTAAGTCAGAGGGAGGGACTGAGACAACGTGGGCAGTGCAGTGAGGAGGACACTAAAAAGGTGCCGAGGAAAAGCAGATAGTCTGCGAGGAACAAAAAAAGAAACAAAATTAGCAATTACGGAGGTATTAGTGAGGGGTCATCAATGTGCTGCTCTGAGGGTGATCAGCAGGACAACTGGGTCAGGGCAGAGGTTCATCCCATGGGGTGCTGGCAGCACTGGAAAAGCTCCCACCTCACCCGTGAGGGTTTTCCACTGGCGGTGCTGGGGTTTGAGAGCGCTTAGGCTGAGAGTGCTTTGGGATTTTAAGCTAATTTGAGTGAGTGACTTGATCGTGCTTATATCTCCCGGGCTAAGACTCTGGGATTTCCCCTTTGTGGCTAAACTTGTGCCCTGGATCGCAGGTAGCTGACTCCAGCTCTGGATTTGGTGCACCCCCAGGTCAAGGCTGGCGGCTCAAAGCCAAAATACATCTGTAGCTCAAAGCCCAGAGTTTTCTTTCAGTCTGACTTTTAACCAACAGGTTAAATTGGCAGAAATGCAGATTTAGGAAAGAGCTCACACAAGTAAATCTGCTATAATTTAATATATCAAGTTTGAATTTTCAATTTTACTATAAAGAGAAATAAAGGGAAAAAAGAAACCTTGTATGTGTGCAAGCCTAGGTAACTCTCATACAAAGAAATGCAGTCTGAGCCTTAATTTCCAGGCATCTACTAGTTTCCCTGTCACTTGGGTTACTTTAGCTGTGGTTTCTCCTGTATTTTCCTTGCTGCCAGATCTCCGCTTCATTTCATAACACAATTTTGGCTTCCTTGAGGATTCGTTAATCACACCTTATTAAATGTGAACTTTCACAGTGGGACTTGAAGGTAGCTGTGACTGGATCGAAAAAAAATTAGCATAGTCCTTGGTATTCATTCTTAACAACTTTGCTATGAAAGTGGAGTTTTTTCTGTGCCTGACTTTCTGTGCTCTCATATCCTGGGGGAAAAAAGCAGATCAGATTCATAAGGGAACAGCTTGAGTTTTCCTGGAAGTTGAGATCCTTCAGTGGTCTGAAAGCATTTATAATTTTTCCTGATGGATTTCCTTCCATGCCGGTGTTTCCTAGCCCTTTGCTCTTGGCTAGCACTCTGCCATACTCATCCTCTTCCTGCTTTTGCTTCTTTAAAATTAAAGAAGCACCACACTTTCACAACTGACAGGATGGGAGGGCTCTGGTGTGAAGTTTATTCGTGTTCTGGTCACATGCTGGATGAGCTAAGCATGATAAATACGCTCGAGGAATCACGCCAGGTTCGCTAATAAGTTCCTAACGATCTGCTCTAGCAATAGGGCATGCAAAGCAGGGATCCACATTTCAGGCACCAAATACCAGGATTTTAATGTCCAGGAAAAATCGCATGAAATATAAAATAATGACCAATTGGCACTGTATGTGCCTTCATGGTTGCACCACTCAGCTGAATGACACTTAGATTATAATTTGACATTTACAGAATTTTAAAAAAATAAATAAATAAAATCTGGCTGAAGT
>VZRF01010167.1:460967-491375 GCA_013396875.1 Vireo altiloquus
TAGGGTGGGTTCTGATATCCATTGTACCCCCATAACCCGATAAACAAGACTTTTCAGGTCATCTAGAGTTGTTTCAGTACAATGGATGGAAGAATAAATTATATACAAATGACCACATTCTTGACTAGGTTGAATCCTAATAATTCATTCTTGTGCAAAGCAGACACAAAGAGCACATTAAATGCTACCAAATCACGCTATTCCTCTTAAATTCAGCAGCTATGGAACATGAGATTCATTTTTGCATTTATTTTTATCCAGATGTTAACATACAGCTCAAGGCAGAGAACACCCAGAAACTCGAACAAAGGTGTACAGCAGTTTGGGAAGGTAAATCAGAGCTTGCTTTACTTCAAACAGTTTGGAATTATCATAATAAATGAGCCGTGCACTCTGGATATTTAGCACGGGGGCTGGCGGCTGTGTTGCCCCACTGTTAACACTATGACAGTTCTGAGTTACCCACATCCCATTAGCTCAGATCCATCACATCTCCGTGCTGGAATGTGGCTCTTCTGCCACTGGGCCAAATGCTGCTTTCAGTAACTCATTAACTCAGGCTTTAGTGCAGTGCAAATGCAAGCAGCAGGATACACTGGTCTGCTTTTCTCTGATTTTGCATGGCTGAGCTCTGGTTCTGCTTTATCACACCACAAAATTCAGAGCAACCTTCCAAGTTTCACTGACTTCCAGCTGGAAGAGGCACACAGCAATTTCCGAGGGTGTCCATGCTCTACATCACCAGGGTACCTAAGTTTCCCTGGATCTTTGCTATTCTATCAACACTACATGGGGTTAGGCGTTATCAAAAGTCACTAATTTCTCTTGTTCTGGCTTCAGGAAGAGGAGGAGAACAGAGCTGTTGGATTTCTGCAGTGGTAAGTATTCATCAGCCATCTCCTGGTCTTGAGCTGAGGTTTGAGGTTCTCCTGAGTTTCCTTATGTAAGGAAGACAGTGTTTTCCAAGCTGTCCTGGAGAATGACTTTCTCTAATCCAGTGAAAGCCCAAGAATACTCATTTGAGAGGATCTGCATTCTGTCTCACACCTACCCTTAGTGTCTGCATGAAACATTGTTCAGCAGAGCATAAGCCTCAGGCACAGAGTGCAAGTATTGAGTCATTATGAGGCCCTATTTGTAGGTATTTAGAACTGAAAGAGAAGCCAGAGTTACAATGAGGAAATAGACTGGTTTGGAGTTTTTTTTCTAAATGAATTTGATGTATTGGTGTAAAAGCAGGTTCTCATAAAATCACAGAATGGTTTGGGTTGGAAGGGACCTTAAAGATCATCTAGATTCACACCCAACTCCCCTCCCTCCCACAGGAAGGGATGACACCCACTAGACCAGGTCTTATCTAATACAGCCTTTTTTTTTTATTTTGGGAGGAAGTATCTCAGTATGTAGGTACATTTAGTAATTTCAATCCTGTGTTGGACTTCGACACTATAATCAAAACCTGAGCTTTCACAGCTCTTGGTGAAGTGACTCACGTTTTGATGCAGGAGCGTTTGAAGGTAGGATGCCATTCTTGGGTCAGATGTGCTTTTTCCAGCATTCTTACAAAAGAATGCAAAAAATTACACCTAAGCTGAACTCAAGCACATGAGTAACACCAGGGGATTACTCAATGTCTGATTTCAAGACTTTGAATCACTGAGGACTTAATTACCACAATGGCAACTGCAAAATGTCACGGCTCCAACCACTTTCGTGTCCACACAATGCTGCTCTTTTCTTTCCCCTGTTAAGAATAGATTTGCTCATTCATATTGCAAATAAAGAGACATCTTTGGGCTGCAATCTGCAAACAGCAAAGTCATTAAACAACTGGCTGCAGTCCACATGAACGATGTTACTTGCCTGAATAGTAAAAGCAAAACCAGAGCCTTGGTGAACAACCCACCATGATCACAGGGTGACAGCACCACAGCCAATGGTTTGTAAATTCAAGACACAAATGAAGATGTTAATGCGTAGGTGTCCAGACAAATGGGTCTGTGGGTATTAACTCATAATAAAAATCATTGAATATTTTAACCCAATAAACTCCCAGCAACTATTATTGAAGCACATGATGAAAAAGTCTCCTTTTCTACCAGCTTGAAATGAGAAATGAGCCTTTGGGCATTTAGTTGAGAAATAATGCAGGTATAAGAATTTGCAAATCCTGTACAGTGCATGTGGACTCCACTGGCTCTAGACATACATCCACAATCTGGAGTTGTGCAGCCTGAAATAAACACAGCTGTGTTTATCTGAATGTGTGATCCCATGTACATGGGAGAAAGTTCAAATAAATGCACTCTGTGCGACGATGCTGTAAATGCAGCGACTGCATTTGTCAGATGTGTGATGATGCAATCTCTTAAATAAACAGAATGAGTTGTTTGTTTGAATTCTGAGCTGCAGATATGTAAAAATATATGTACATTAATCAAAGCCAATAAAATGAAATCCAAAACAGATATAAGAACTTAATTGACCCTTAGATGAAAATTCATTTGTTGTCCTTATACCCAGAATAAAGTTCTTCGTGTTGGTATTAAGTGTATGGTAATGTAATTTTTAGACAGCAAGAGATTAAGGGAATGGATAACCATCACTTTTGGGTTTAGTGGATCAGTTCTATTTTTCCTAAGAGAGTCCATTGTCTAAGACCAACTCTAGAAATCCACAGAATCTTAGAATGGGTTGGGCTGGAAGGGAGCTTAAAGATTATCTCTTTTCAGCCATCTTCCACTAGACCAGTTGGCTCCAAGCCCTGTCCAGAACACTTCCAGGGACGCAGCATCCACAACTTTTCCGGACAACCCCTAGGAATACCTCACCACCCTCTCAGTATAGAATTTCTTCCTAAGAAAAAGAAGTGGTGGGATATCCCAAATTTTCCATCTTATCAACCAAAGCGGTAGCTCTAATTTACAGCTAAAATATCTTTGTTTGGGATGTGTGGTCTGCTCAGCACTCAGAAGAACCAATAGTCTGATGAATAAGTTCCTGATGAGCTGAAGAATATGTGAAGGAAAAAGAAAGACTGAATGAATGTAGATGCTATCAAAGCTGTTGTTTTGCTCAGAGTTAACATTGGCTCAGCGTTTCACTATAAACTCATTCAGAACAGCAAGTTACTGGAAAAAATCCTCCACTTGAGAAATATGCAATAGTTACTGATGAGTCAGAAGTTGGAAGTAGTGACACCACCACACACTATTAAAAAGTCCTACTTTCCAATACTGTCTGACTGCTCTGCAACCCAAAATAACATCACTGCAGAATCACTGTAAAGCTTTTTTAATTTGTCTTAAGCATGTTCCCTTGGAAAACACGAGCTGTGCAAATGGTCTTAAGAATGGTTAGTTACTGTGGAATTAGACCATTTGATTTCTTGACTTATGTGCTTTAAAATCTTGCCCA
Source organism: Vireo altiloquus (assembly GCA_013396875.1). NCBI lineage: Eukaryota > Metazoa > Chordata > Aves > Passeriformes > Vireonidae > Vireo > Vireo altiloquus. Next base: position 464,385 of record VZRF01010167.1, read on the forward strand.
AAAGATGGCACTAACATTGTTTTTAGTAACATATATTGGATATAGATTTAATTCTTCCCCCATGTAAAAAGCTTCTTCAAACTGGTCACAAATATGTGTTGGAAGAACGTGCTTAATGTGCACTACTATGCCAGCTGACAATTGCTGTATAGGAATTAAGCTTCCCTTACATTAGGACGCATCAGACACTGCACAGAAACTATTGCTGGACCAGCAGATGTGTCTGTCAAACTACAGAAACCCTGAGCTATGAAACCTTCATCCCAACCAGGACTATTTAAATCTATGTAATCTGCCATACAATATACAAGAAGAGTATCATATATTTAAATCATGCACTATTAAATCTCTTGAAAAGTATGCTAAGGCTAGATCAACTTCATTGAACAATTTATATCTGATTTAAAATATTCAAAGAAGTATTACACTGTTGAATTTTATTATCAGTAATTTATTTCAGGGTTTAAAATATTTAAATTACACACCTTTTAAAGGATGGCAAATAATTTGCGTGTCTCCTGAAGCAGCGGAAGTATCTATTTACAATACTTTCAGAGTTTATATTAATATAGTTATTTTGAATACATGCAGAGACCATATTTCTTCTTTTCACTAACCAGATCATGTCAATGGGCTTGAAGAAGGTGGGCCCCAAAAGAGCTAAAAATCTGCTGTTGATCTGGCAAGAGGAGAGCATTTGACAGGCAGAAGGCTCAAGTGGGGCTGCTATAATTTACAGCAGCACTGGGGAGAAAAATCCTGCTTGCTTCAGTGTTGATCCCACTGAAGCCAGCAGAAGAGAGATATGTCCCAGGGCTCAGTACTGTGAGCTTCTTCTGAACATCTGGTGGTTTTCATTTCCATGTCATGCTCCTTCCATAATAGCAAAACTCATATGAAAACCTCAGGCACGTGTAAAGACATCGTGATAAAGCTGAACACCAGATAAAACCAGGGCAAGAGACACATGAAAATAAGGGGACAAATGGGTCGGTGAGAGAGGTTTGACCAAATTAGTGTCAACTTTTCTGCAAGCACCAGTGAAGGATAGATTGGAGGAGCAGAGAAGAGAAAGTTTGAAGAAAGAGCTTGGAAACTGATTATAAAGGCAATAGAGAAATGAAAATGAAAGGAAAAGAAGGCAAAACCATGGCAGGTAGTGAATGAGGAGTCCAATAGATTATGCTCAACACAACAAACACGGAGGATGTTGTGGCAGCCAGGAGGGAGCAGGGGTGAAACTGTGATAGAAAGTGGCAGGAGAGGAGGCAGATGGAGAGTGATGTGGTGAGATGGGAATGCCATCCTGGCAGAGAAGCCAAAGGGAGATGGAGCAGTGCAGGAAAAGGGATGGATGGCCTGGAGGCACAGCAGGGAAACAGGGAAGCAGTGGGATGGAGAGATGTCAGAAATGAAGAAATCACTGGGATTGGTGCAACCATAACAGCGAGGAGAGTGAGGAGGACCTGATGGGCTTCTCTTTGTGGGAGCAGCTCCAGTCTGGGGATTGTGCCCTTGCCTATATTGAATTTAACCCCAAAATGAGGAAGAGAGTGAACATGAATTGTGGTGACATGATGTATACAGAGCTTTTCACCCAAAAAATATGGACCACAAGTGAGGAGAGTGAGGAATTGCAGGAGCTGCCCCAAAGCACATTTAATACTTAACACGACTTCCTTACAAAGTCAAAGTAATTTATGCCCCCAGCTCGCTGTTCTTCTGCTATCAAACCCCTCCTGAAATCAGCTAAAGAAAGGCATGGAAAGGGAAGATGAGCTTCCTGGGGAGAGAAGACCTCACCACTGGCTTTTATATTTTTTTTGTTTCAGTTTGCCAGAAACAGAATCAGTTTTCATTTTAGACTTGCATTTTTGTTGTATCTGGAGCAAGCCAGCCTTTATCCCTTCCACCTTTAAACTTTATTTTTCTTTGGGGGAAGGAATTAGTCAGAAACAAAAGAGAAGTGAGGACCAATGACTGCACCACAAAATAGTAACAGAGGCATCGCAATGAAACCAGGGAATTTACAAAGGGGAAAAATTAGATACAGCAACCAAGACTGCCAACCACAGGTAAGTCCTCTCACATTAATATAAACCCCCTCAGTTAAGAGGACTCAGAAGAGTGTGGTAGCAATTATTGTAAGCTACCCTCACCATTCCCGTCGAGGTTCTGTCCAGTCCACAAGAAAAATCTCACACCATGTTTGAAGGGCCTGAAAATCCCCAAACCACTGCTGGGAAACTTCTCACAATATCCCTGCACACAGAATTTTGGTTTGGTGGTTTGTTTTTTTTTTTTTAATGTGCTGCAACACATCTGATTATCTAAGTAGAACCCATTGCCTTTGCATGAAAGTAGAGGTGCTCATCTGGTTACAGCCCCAGCAAGCCATCCTGTAGGAACACACCTGGGGGAAAAATACCTCCTACAATAGGGTGCTGGACCATAACAAGACTCTGCTGCCCCTTCCACCCCCTCACTTAATGAATTTTTCAAAAACCAAAGGGAACTGCCATCCTAACAACAGGAACTGGACAATTTGCAGTAGGTGCTACGCATGGTAGTGCTAGTAGCAGCAGGAGTGCCATGAATATGGAAGTGAGGAGCTAACAGGAGGAAGAGACATTTGGAGAGAAGTATCTTGCTCAGCTTCTCATAACAAAAACTAGTTTTAAAATCTTCAGCAGTGAAGCAAATGGGTAGGGTGTCACCAGTTCAGCTGAAAACTCACTTGCACCTTATGGTCACCATCTGTGGTGTGGAACGTTTTCAACCTTGACAAAGCAGATTTGTCCGAGGATATTTCCGCTCTTTGAAATAAGAGAATTAGCTGTGGTAAAACCGGAACCCGTGTTGGCACATCTACACTCAGGCGATCTCTGGAAGGGGGGGGAAAAAAAAAAGTATATCATTGCAACAAGCGTCTGGTTGCCAACCTGTAAAAAATAACACCCCACCACCCCCGGCCAGCTCCAGCTGTGTCAGTGCTCAGCAACACCAAAGGCCACTGGCTCTTCCTCCTCCTCTTTAAAATATGAAGTGCCTTTTTAAAAGCCCACGAGAAGAAAGGCACATGCAGCAGGTGGTCACATCTGTGCTCACCTCCCTCCATCCTGAACAATTTGTTCCTGAGCGCTCCTGATGAGGAAAAGGATGGTCTGTGTTTGTGTGAAAGGAGGATGAGGGTGGGTGGAAGAGGATAAGGGCAAGCACTTCTCTCCCATCTCAAGGAGAAACAGAAGATCTTAAAGCCCATGAGCTGTTTGCCCTGTTTCTATCTCAGCGCAACCCCTGCAGGAGAATTCCCCCAGAGCCCAACTCGCTGACAAGCACAAAAATCAACATATGCCCGAGATATGTATGCACAGCCATGCTCTCTGTCACTGTTGAGATGGAGGCAACCACATAAATATAAAATATAGATGGTTTCCTTTTGATTTGCCCTTCATTTGAGAATTCTCCATTGGCTGTAATTGCACTCATAATACTGCCGCAGTTGTGTATTTTTCAAAGAACTGAGTCAATAATCCAAATGATGTCTTCAGCTCTGGACAGAGCCTTTCATTTCAACTCATTTAACATTTCAATAATTCCTTAAGCGTTGTAAGGTTCCTGTGTTGAGTTGGAGAGGAGCACTGCAGACCCACGGCTCCTCTCTGCTTCTGCTGTGATTTTCCATAGTGACTCCACAAAAATAATTTAATGACCCCAGCTTGCAAAAGGGGGATCAAATGAATTCCTTATCTCCAAGGTATATTGTGAGGCTAAATTTGTGCACAAAACAGATCTGTGTTTTTTTGGAGGGGTGGCAGAAAATACTTACCCAAATGGGTAGGTCTAGATCTTCAAGAGGTAACAATGCTCTCCATCTCCCAACCACCACCCTGAATGCCACAGATACTTTAAAGTTTTGATTTTTGGGGAAGCACAGGGCCAACTGCTACCAGAGTTAACCACAAAAAGCTTAATCTGTTCTACCCAGCTTCAATCCTTTGTCCCCCATGATCCTCGAATTTTACTTCTGCCCCCAAATCCTCCCATTCCTGTCTGGGAAGTGGTGGAATCCCAGCGAGCTGCACTTCAGCAGAGATGAGTAGCACTGTTGGGCTAATTAGAATTCAATTAGCACAGTCATATTTTACCACTTCGCTCTCAGTTCTGGTGGGCAATGTCACACGCTCCAGTGACACAGGAAATACCGCGATGCGAATTAAACATCGCTTGCTACTGACAGCCAGTGGAGACACAAGATGGGGATTGTCTGCCTGCACAAACCACAAGAAAGGGCTCAGCTCTCACCATCAAGAGCTTCATATGTAACTTTGGCCTTTAAAACGTGTTACAATGACTCAGAATGAGGAACAAGAGAAAATCTGCCGAAGAAGCAGTTTGTCACGATGTGGGGTTCGTTTCTTCAACAGCTATAACCTCAGCTTCCTGATTCAGCAACTTTGATGCCTATAAATTAAAGAAATAAAGTGAAATGGCATCGTGTTTGCATAGGATGGAGGTAAAACTGGATCCAAAATGAAAATCAGTCTGGTGGTCAAGAAAACACATTGCAGTGTGCCTGGACTCAAGATTAGTGTCAGCAGTGAAGTTAGGGGAACCCTTGTGTGATCATTAAGTTTATCAAAATCTTAGAAAGAACCAAGCATGGGTGAAGTATTGGCCTGATTGAAGTCAGGGTGAAACTTCCAGCCTCTCACCATGCATTTCTAAAGAGCCCAAAGCCCAGCACTGGGGCTGAAAAGCAAAATCAAAATAGAACAGATAAATAATAAATTAAATAACATAAGTTAAAGCCTCCTGGAAATGAAAACTGATTAGCCAGATTTCACAGAGGGTTTCAATTAAGTCTGTTTCTCATTTTTGTTTATCTATATTTAATACTGATAAATAATGTTATTTCATTACGAGTCTCTGACGGGTGTTTCTAGCCATTCTTAAAGGGATAGTTAGGCTTAAAGAAAACCTCCATCACCTATGGAATCTGGGTTAGCAAAATGGAAAAAAGAACACTTATTTTTCTCCACTAATGATGTTTACATGTTTTCTTGCACTCTGTTTCTCCTCTGACTTTCCAGATGCTAAAAATGGAGCTCTACCAAGACTTCCCATCTTCTTCCTGTGTTGAAAACCTGGAGTATTGGCTACGTCTGTGCTTAAATGCTGTGCTTCGTGATTCTTTTATTCACCCTTGAAGACAGGAGAGGAAGGACCCATTCAAGAGCTTCACATCACACATGGTCCATGTGCCCCTGAGCTTTGGGAAGGAGGGGCTCAGCCCTGATGTGGGGTTTCCCTCCAGCTTTACACTTACTTACAGAAGAAATGCTTCTGGTCACAGAGAAAGGACGACAAGACTAAAAAGCCACTCCCACTACCATCAGGAAACACTGACCACCTCTGGCAAGCCTTTATCCACCCCATGACAACCCTGATCCTACCTATTCTTGCATGGCAAGTGAAACTTCCCTGGTTTCAGCTGCTGGAGATCAATGTCATGTCCTGGGCAGGAGGAAACCTCCCTTGCACACCTGTTCCTTAGTTAAAAATGGTTTGGGTGAAAAGGGGCATTTTTTAAAAATGAGGACAGTAAAACACTGTTACAAATTTTGTGATGTTGGCATTGCCTGGAAAACACACACTGTTATCCAGACAGGCTCTGAACACGATCTTCCCAGACTGTGTCTGCTCTGTTCCCATCCCCAGCCTCTACAGGACTTTTTAACTCCTCCATCAGCACTTTGGGTGTTCCCCAGTGCTCTGACTGGCATTGCCATGGAGAGGAGGATGCTTTCCTTCCTGCGATGCTGCAGGAGCTGTTATGAGGCATGCAAATGCCACGCCGTGTTTCTTCACATCTCAACTGGGGTTTCTGAGCTCTTGCCATGCACAAATGTAGCAAATTCACTGCTTTCCCCTCCCTGCTTCTCTTCAGGCCTAAGGCAAAAGCTGCTGCGGAGACCACCTGGGTTAAATTAGCACAATTAAACAGTGTTAAGCTGCTTGAGGAAATGCAATGCTGTTTTCTGTGTTACTGAAGTCATGGTACGTGGCTGTCAAATTACTGTTTGGGAACAGGAGGATGACCCGTGGGAGGAGCACAGAGCCAAAACCCTCACTTGTGTGTGTAAAGCTCCATCTCCTCATCTAAAGCAAATCACAGAATCACAGAATGGTTTGGGTTGGAAGGGACCCTTAAAGCTCATCCCATTCCACCCCCTGCCATGGCCAGGGACACCTTCCACTATCCCAGGTTGCTCCAAGCCCTGTCCAACGTGGCCTTGGACACTTCCAGGGATGGGGCAGCCACAGTTTCTCTGGGCACCCTGTGCCAGGGCCTCCCCACCCTCACAGGGAAGAATTTCTTCCTAATATCAATTCTAAACTCACTTACTTTCAGTCTAAAACCATTACTCTTTAATTTCTGAGGAGTCCAGGGCATGATCTATTGTGCATTTTAACTGTGCTATAACCACCAGAACATCAGAGAGATGGTTTTTCAGAGCAGATGAGTGTGTTAAAGTGGAGAGGTAGGAATGTAATGCCGGAGGTCTTTTATTTGAACAACCCTATGAGAAGGAAGATGGGTGATCTTCAGAAGGGCACAGGTAGCACTGCCTGGAGCTGTGTGGGGTGCCTGATGTTGCCAGACCCGCTGCTGCAAGAAATCATGTTGCTGAACCAGGATGACCTTGTTACTCCAAATGGAGCCACTTTTTCTGCCCCCAGATTTTATCCAATTGTCTGTTTGTTTGGCAACCTGAGCAGAGCAGTGTCTCCAGCTGGGCTGCTGGATGTCTGAAAGACTGAGGCTGTCTGCGAGCAGATGGGAATGTTCCCATATTTCTGTCTCCAGCTCTCAGGGACCTGACTGAGACTCACAGTGCTCAGAATGCCGAAGAAGAGTGCCCAAAAAATGCCATTGCAAATGCAGCTGGAAAGTCATATTTTTTTATTCACTTTGATTTCTCAGGAATTTTTTTTTTTTCAGCCTGAAACCCAGGTCTGGATCCAGCAATGCACAGAAAGGAAGGGTGTTGGGTGTCTGCTCATGTCTCCCTGTCCTACTTCTCCCACAAGTAGGACATCTGGGATTTATGGTCACCTTAGTCTGAAGCTTCAATCTCCTGCTGCAGCAAGCACCCACAGCCCTCAGAGCAGAGGCTGAGCTCCAAGCCAGGCTCTGTGCACTTTGCAGCACTGCTAAAATAATTCCTGTGGCAAGGGGAAGGCAGAGCAAAAGGAACCTTGCAATTCGGTGCTGAGAGCACTCACAGGGCAGTGTTAGGATGTCACTCCTTCTACCTTCAAGAGTAATATCTTCCTGGTTACTAAAAACGTGACTCTCTTGGGAGCAGCTTCCCTGTTTCCCCTGGAATTTCCCTGTTCCTGGATGGTTGCATTCCTGGCCATCTCCCCTACTGTAGTCACAGGCATCGTGAGCCGTGCCGGCACCATCCCTGCTCGAGTCCAGGATAGACAGAAAACTGACTAAAGAAAATTAAGCTCCACCTTGATGTCCCACTTTTCTCAGGCTATGTTTTTGCAACTTCGTAGCAGATGGTATGTCTTAGGTATAGCACTTTGGAGATGCCAAGTGATGTCCTATCTATCAGTGTTTTTATTTAATGAGGAGGGAAATTCTGACTCCTACTTACACTTGGGAAGCTGCAAGAGGGAGACAGGTGTGATGCTATTTCATACTGCTGTATCATCTACCCAGAGCCCTTAACAGCTATTTTTAATCTGGACACTAAAGGAACTATTAATTAGGAAAACATATCCTGGTGCCTAATACAAATTGTAGAGACTCTAATGGTGTATTAGAGAGTCTTAATTTTCTTCAGAGACTACAATTAGCAGTGAGTTGGTCTGCAGTAGGATGACTTTTTTTTTTTTTTTTTAATCTGAGAAAGTAAAGGATGCAAATATAGGGCAGATGAGGCCAAGGATGGTGTTCCAGCCCAAAATGCTTCAGGTGTGCCCAGTCAATAGATTTAAAATGAGACATTTCCCTCAAGGTATAGCTGAACGAGGAAGAAAAATAAAAGTAACTGGGGTGTAGTGGCTGTTTTTAAAATTTGAATTAGGTGAAAATATTGCACATAACTGCTCATTAAAAATGCCACAGTATTTTGCCATTTACATACAGCCAAGTCCTTTATATCTCAGCTTTAATGTGGCACAGTAGTTGCCATTACCTGCACATCAGATGATAGATGTCACAATTTTGGTGGACCTTCACTGTTGAACAGATGTAATTGAACCTTCCTGCTTTGTGGGATTGCAAAGAAGGAGGCAAGATAATTTATGTTGCTTTTCACAATGGAAACCTTTCTTTTTTTTGAGAAATTAAGCTTGTATTATTACACAAGAAAGTGCTTATTAGTGAAACAAACTTCTTCTGTGTACAGACTTGATTATGAAGTCAGCTGAAATCCAAAAATACTAATTGAAGATGAAATATTGATCTCTTCATTGTTCCTCTACCACATCATAATGAAAAGGTGGGAAACTTTTCCCCCAGAGGAATGTGGATGAGGTTCATGCATGTACTTCTAAGGATGCTGATGCTGATGCTGATCTTACTGGGTCTCTACAACAAGCAAGTGAAAAAACTCTTTGCAGTGGCTATTTTTCATTGGAAAAATGTAGCTGAACGGGCAGAAAAAGTAAAGAAAGCAAAAAGGGCCAACAGGAAAACACTAAAAAGTCGTAACCAACTGAAAGAAGCATGTGACGAGATCATGCATCTGATGACCTTAAAAAAAAGCCTTAGCACCAGAATAAATCACCACTACCATCACTGACTATACCTTTCATTTCCTCTGCACAAAGCAGAGGTACAAGGCACTGGGAAGCAAAACAAACCCATCAGCCTCTCCTGTGCTGAGGTGGGTGGGAAAGCCCCTTCTCCCACACAAATCCTCAAGCAGGGGCCCTTGTGGCCATGTCCTCGTGAGAAGGAGGAGGAGGTTTGACTCTACCTGGTCATGGGATGTCCAAGCCTGTGGTGCAGCACATGTGGAATGCTGTGGCTTCTCGGACTCGTCACCAGCTCTGTCAGTACTTCAGCCCTGTCCCTCTCAACATCCTCACCAACTTCCATAGAAACTGGTTTATTTTAATCTGGGGTGTCTCCAAAATAGATTGTTCATAACTGGCTTCCTTGCATTTCTAAATGCGGGTAAGAGAGCTGATGAATGAGGGAGGAAGCGGGACCTATCTGAGGCTGTGCCCCCCATTTCCCTTTCCTTTCAGAAAGAGGCATAAAAATAAGCAAATGTGTCAATGTAATGGAGGCTGTTTTCATGAAAGCCCAGCCCACAGCCCACTTCAGCACTGGGAAAGCCTGCACTGCTCCTGTCCTGGCTGTCTGCAGGAGGGAGCTGGAGTGGGACAGCCCAGCCCAGGCAGCCTGTGGAGCCCTCCTTGGAAACATGAAAGGTGATTATGGATAAGCTGGAGGGCTTTGGCTGGAACCAGAATATGTCAGGGACACTTAAAGATGTTTAAGTACTTGAATATAGGCAGTTCCCTGCAGCCTGGTCCTGGGCAGGTGAAATAGTCACCCATATTTCCATGAATGCTCGCAAAGACGTACCTCAGGCTCAGGGAGTACCAGAGACTTGGCATTGTGTTTTTAATTAATTCTTCAGCCTATACCGTCATCTGCCATGGTACAAATGAACATTACAGGCTGAACATTAGGTATTTATGTTCATCTAACAATCTGTAATAAGCTATCAGGGCAGATTTTGACATGTACATTGAAGTTATTGCTTTTTTATCAATATCACGGTACATTTGTCAGCAGAGAATAATAATTGTATTGGTATGTATATAACTGATCTTGTAGTGTGACAGTCCCTACATTCTGCACAAATTGAACACATTTTGTCTTAAACACAAGGCTATTAATTAAAATCAGGCAGAAATAGAGAATTTTAAACTGCCAAGAATGGAGCATCTCTGAGCAGCTCCTTCTCCAGTATCTTCTCTTGTAAATAACTTGGATTCTTACAGGATCACCTACTTGTCCATGGATTTGTTTGTTACCACATGCCAGAAGAAATGCAAGGTCAGAGGTCTGAAATCAAGGGCTCAAAAGGTAGGACAAGGTTGCTGTAAAAGGATGAGAGCATATTTCTGAATTTCAGCAGGCCTCAAGCAGCATCTGCTGTAGTTATGGCAGCAAGAGGAGCTTTCGTTCCGTTCCTTGCTTTTCACACACCAGTAACTTAGACAAATGCACTGCATATGTGGACACAGGTAGTCATCTGCACTTTTCACAAGTGTCCAGCCAACTCTGAATTTTAATTAATTCTAACTTCTCTATTAATTTCCTTCCAACCTGGCTGCTTTTTCTACAGCCAATGCTGGAGTAAAGATGAGGCTAGGTTTCAAGAAATAGTAAGTTTAAAGCAAAAAATCCTTTTAAAATGACAAATCTTAACTCACGTGCACTAGAACATACAGGATATTATGCACAAGGAAGAAAAAAAAACAAAAATATCTTTAAAAGAGCCAGAAACAGCACTGAAGATCTGGGAAGGATTTCTCTGCCAGAGTTTAATGGAGATCATAAGCGAGAGAATGAGTCAGACCATATTTAAAAACTTAATTGCCCCTTATCCAGGTGTGATGATTATTGACGTTAAGATGTTCAGGTTACTGAAGCTGTGAAATGTGGTTATTTTTATCAACTGACCAAAGTGTAATAAAACTGTAGTAAAATTCCCTGGAAGAAGTTATTGATCAATGTCTGCCTCTTCTGGCAGAGTATAAAGAAGAGGAAAAGGAGCTGTACCTTACACCAGAGTAAAAGTCAGCCTTGACATGTTTGAGGAGTTGAGATTTTTATGGCATAAAAAATCCCTACGCCACAGCATAAAATAAGTCAAAATGAATGCTGGTAAGAACAAGACCAAGTGGTATAGAATGAGAGGTCAGGCACTAGAGCAGCTCTGACCTTGTAATCAGCTAAAGGCTTAGATTTCATATTTCAGTTAAAAGTTAAGACGCAATTTCAGTATTAAGACCAGAGATAGAGAAAAAAAAATTGTGGAAGTAACTGCCAGTCATCTTACCAAACTTATCAGGATTTTCTGTTAGAAACAGGAGATGGACCTGCCTGAATATGTTCCTGAACCTTCAGCAATTTTCACAACGAGCAATGAGGCAGTGCACAGGTCAAAACGGGATGGGAGCAGGACAAACATCAGAAGAGGATCCTCTTTCCTACTTGTTTAAGTGTCTTACTGTGGTACTTTTCATTAGAAACATAATTCTCCGTTCCCCTGAATAGTTTTGCAAATTTTGGATGCAAACACACGATTTGCAAAATCTTCTTCTTGCCACGGAAGGGTGCTAAGGGAAGACAATTAGATTTCTCACTTTTGATATCCAGATTGTGTGATGTTTATTAATTTCAGTGGTTTATTAATTTCAGATCTGCCCACCTCTGCTTCCAACAGTACCTGTTGGAGCAGTTCTGTGACAGGGGCCCAAACCTTTGCAGTCAGCCACTCGTTGGTTCCTACTGCAACAAGTTTTCCATTTTCTGATAAGAATACCACAGGCAGCAGTTGGAATAGTTTCCTAGAAAGAGGCAGATTTTTCTGCCTTTTCATTCCCGTGCACAGATGGAGACAAGACAAGGCCTGGTTTAGCTTTTAAACATGACAGTGTAGCTAAAGTTGCTTTTCAGCTTAAATTCCCTGTATCTCTTCTACATATTCTTCATATTCCCAAAGGGGCTCCAAGGGAGCTGGAAGGGGACTTTGAACAAGGGCATGGAATGACAGAACAAGGGGGAACAGCTTCATGATGCCAGAGGGCAGGGTTAGATGGGATATTGGGAAGGAATTCCTCCCTGGTAAGGCCCTGGCACAGGGTGCCCAGAGAAGCTGTGGCTGCCCCTGGATCCCTGGCAGGGTCCAAGGCCAGGTTGGATGGGGCTTGGAGCAACCTGGGACAGTGGAAGGTGTCCCTGGCCATGGCAGAGGGTGGAACTGGATGATCTTTAGGGTCCCTTCCAACCCAAACCCTTCTGGGATTCTGCAGTTCTACGAAAATGATGTGACCATGTTTCTATATTACTCAGTAATATATTATGCGCTAATAAAGTAATCATTCACAAAACACTCTTCAGTTTACTATGCCAAAAAGTGAAAAAAAAAAAAAAGTCCATGACAAGTATAATCTAGGAAAGATCTTGTTCCACTAACAACTTCCATAAACAGCCACACATAATTTTTTCCAGAAATGAGTCAAAAGATCACTTGCTAAGTCACTGGCTGGTACAAAACAGACACCATTAGGTAAAACCCATTCCAGCGAGATCCAAAAGGGCACAACGTTGAAGAGCACCGTGGGCTTTGCTTTGAAAACCTTCTTTCCCACACACCTGCTAGGCTGGCACAGCTGAATTTTCCCATTCTTGTCAAATCTTTCCTGTTTAAGATGAGTAATAGTGCCAGATTTCTGAAGTAATACACCACTTAGTGTCGTATTCCCCGGTAAAGTTCCTCTATAACACTTTTATTTGCAAAGGTTACTATGACAGCTGCTTGGCTGAATATATTTTCAAATTGGGTATTTACGTTCTTCCATAGCTATTTGAATTCTTCTTTTACTTCATGTGTTGAAACTCAAATAAAAATTTTATCAACTTTCGAATGTGATTCATTATTTAATTTATCATTCTCTTTATTTGCTCTTATTCACCTCATCTTTTGTAGGGTATATCCATCTTCCACCTTCAGTCTTTAACTGACTGCAGTTTTATTGGCTGCATCTTATCCATTAATTTATTGAGCCGTGACAGCTCCTTTTGAAACACCAAGCAGAATAGACAAAATGTTTTCATAGATTCTGAGGCCATCACAGCTCTCCAGCCTCCCATCCTGTGTGGGGTGGATCACAGACATTCACACAATCCACCTCAATTTTGAGTTATTGAGTCTGCAGCTCAGTCACTTGTGGTTGACTTGGAACATATCTTCTAGGAAGTTTTCCAATTTCAAAGACTTCAAGTGACAAAAATTATCCCACATCCCATGTGCAGTATCCAAATGTTAAATTGTTCTAACAGCTGAATTATGTGCAATCTTAAAAATTTACACCTCATTTCTGATATAACTTTTTCAGCTTGGGTTTATAGACAGATAACCATTTTCTGCCTGTATCTTTCTTGTGATTAAAAGGACTTGTGGAATTGTGTATCTTCTCTGATTTATTTAATGGGCTTAAATGCAGGCTGAAATAAGTGGCATGTAACTGCAATAGGATTTTTAAAGAGATAATTTAAGGGCTCACTGGACAGCTTTGAAGGCAGTTAGTGAACATGCAGCTGGGTTTTAAATATATATATATATGAGGATTTTGTAGTTATATATAGAGGTTACAGGTGTGGAGAAGGGACTAGATACCCAAGTCAGAAATTTCTGTATTAAATCTCCTATACCAACACAGGTGTTTACAGGTTAGTGAGTCCAGGGCATGATCGAGTTACCATCTCTGTTTCCTTCCTCTTCTTCATCTTTTTGTAGGCATCTTGGAAATTAGTCTCAGGTCCTGTATGGGCAAGGTGAACACATCAAGTGTTTCTTAAACATAGATGGGAGAGCAGGGTATGAGAACTTTAGGCTGTGATGTTTCAGGGAATGAGGGAAATTACCAGACACTTCATGAAAAGGCTTTTTTTTAATTTTTTTTTTTTATTTTAGCTTTTCCTTAGTAGCTTGGCAACATGTAATTCTCCAGTCTCCCAAACCCTGTCATCTAAGTTATGTTAGGATTCAAACAGCTAGCAGACTGTAAACAGGAGAGATTAGTCATCCTCAGATCCCCAGCATTACCATTTTGGAGAGAGGGAGAGTGGTTCCTGTACGACCCCGCGCTGTTTACATTGGGGTAGCAGCAGGGAAGAACATGGGAAAGCCAGATATAAATGGCACTTCAGAAAAAAATTGAAAACATTTGCCAGCACTGCAACCTACTACGTAATAGCTCCAGAGCGGTGCTCAGCACTGTCTCACAGATGCCCTTCAGTAGGATGAACCCGAGCATCACAGTCTAGTGAGCGGGAGACAGTCTGCTGCTCTGTTTGAGCTGAATTCCCTCCTCACCATGGTGACCAAGAGAGTTATATCTGATCTGCTATTCTGGCAAGGTCCTCCATCATTTCTCTTGTCTTCTCAGCGCAAGCCTCCTCATCGGCGTTTTCCAAGAAACCTCAATCACTCTACCTGACAGAGCTGGACTTCCTTCCAGCAAATGAACACAAGGGCCCAACACTGTCTTTGGGAAAATATGTTCTTCCCTCCTGGAAGGATTCCAAAGGGCAGGCTATCCCAGGAAACCCCCTCAAGGACCTGACAGTAGCTGCCCCAAGGCTGTGTTTCAGTTTGTGTCTACAAACACTATAACAGAGTAGGGCAATGGGATGGGCAAAGGTGAGGCCTTTCAGCGCCTAAAGGGGGCTTACAAGAAAGATGGGATCAGATGTTTTAGTAGGGTCTGTAGTAACAGACAAAGGGATAATGGCTTTAAATTAAAGGAGGGTAGATTCAGGCTAGATATTAAGAAGAAATTCTTGCCTGTGAATGTGGTGAGGCCCTGGCACATGTTGCCCAGAGAAGCTATGGATGCTCCATCTCTAGAAGTGCTCAAGGCCACTTTGGATCAGGTTTGGAGCAACCTGGGATAGTGGAAGGTGTCTCTAGTCATGGCAGGATGTTGGACTAGATGGTCTTTAAGGGTGCCTTCCAGCCCAAACCATTCCAAGTCTCTCTGGTGCCAGTTCATTCTGCACTGGAGCACTGACTTCACACACAGCAGGTCATCCTGAGGTTTCCAGCTCCAGCTCTGGCATTGTAAGTCGGCGTGATGTTACCTTCATCTGGGACAACTCGGTCTCAGGGGTGCTGTAAGAGTCATCCAAGCCCTGTGCTATTGTTCCTGCTGCTGTGTTTTGTCTGGGCAGCCCCAACTCCTATAAACAGGAAACCGGAGACTTCAGATGATTTCTCCGCTTGAATAGAGAGTGGTACAAGTATTCCAGATTGCTGCCCTCCTTCCAAACAAAACTCATTTATATGAATATTCATAGGCAATTAAACTGTCGTGACTACTTAAGGAAATGCCTAGGCTTACATATAGATTAATGTGCGTGTGTTTAGGCTACAGGTCTTGCTCCAGGACCTACGGATATCAATCTATTGTTTGGTCCTTAAGCTGCCAGCAGGCATGTTTTTCTCCTGAAATTCTTCTCCCATAAATACCAAATAAAACTATAGTTTGTGCAATAGTCCCAGAGATATCAGTTGACCCAGACTGTATTTGTTTGCATGAGACATCTTTACAGCACTCTGGGGAAAAACCAGAGTTTCAAAACCAGAACTTGTATCCTCAGACAAATCTGCTGAACCGTGGAGCCGTATTTCCTGACTTCCAGGTATTTCTTTTAGAGTAGATACAGTAACACTTGTACATCATTCTGAGTCACTCCTTGTGCATATGTGCACATTACATCCATTTTCTCCCGCGCTGACAGGGCATTGCCAAACGATTTAGTTTAGATAGAGCTGGCTCTTCAGCATAATTTTTCACACACACATTTTAGCGCCCTGAAAGCTGAATTCTGATTTACAACCTTTTTGGAATTTGTTTTTCGCCGTGGTTTATGCCAAAGATGTTTTATTCATATAAAACAAATGCCTGACATTTGTTTCATTAAGATATTAAACTTGCACTCCGTTTGCTCTCCTGGAAGACACCAACCATGCAAAGGATTGCCAGGCCAGGCTCTGGTGTGGGCATGGCTGAGGGAGTCAGAAAATGGCATGTGAGCTCATCTTTTGCAGCTCTAACTAGGCAGGCCCTGTTCAGAGCCCTGATTCAGTGGCTATTAAATAAACCAGAAAAGCACCCAACCCCACCCTTTGCAGCTGGAGCTTTGTCTGAATGTGATAAGAGATCATTAATTTTCAATTTGACCTCAGCCTATAACATTCAAGTGGCCTCTTTGTTCTCATAGCGATGTTACAAGCAAGGACTGAGTCAAGGGAACAGGAAGGGAAATATTAAAATAGTCCTAAAAACCTCTTTACTCCTGTGATCTTGCTCCTCCTAACTTAAACTGAGCACACCTTATCCATTGAACCATCATGGCCCCATGGCATGAACTTCCTCCTGGTGACTGCTTCTTTCCCAGAACAAAAACCCCTGGTCAGCCAAGGTGAGCAGTTGTGCAATGGTAATAATGGATATTGAAACTCCGCTGCGAAAACATGTTGTGAACAAATCACTGGGGCAAAGTTTATTTATATCAAATGTCTGCGTGTAGCATTTATAACAATCCAAAGTCAGAATAAAAGCTGAAATTCACTGATTAAAGTGCTTGCTGTGAATAGCTCGTACAGCTCTGAATTCAAAGACAGAGTTGAAGAAGTTGTTATTACAACCCACTGCAAAAAGAGCTATTGTGAACCTATGGGCACATCAACAGCTGTCTATGGAAAATTATTATTATTAGAGAATAGAAAATGTCCTATTTTTAACAGATAATCCCAGAATCTGGGTTGAATTAGAATGAAGGAGAGCCCATCTTCCACATCCTTTTTCATTCAGGCATTTGGCAAGCTGAGACTTTACACAATGTAATTTAGGATGTTTAAATTGCTGTTTGTTACTGGTGGTTTCTCGTTGCAATACCTCAAATACTTCAGGAGAGGACGTAAGGCTTGGGTCCTTCTGTAAATACACAACTGCTTCCTACGGCTCTTAGGTGCTTTAGGCTGCTCAGTTTGGGTTCACAGGGTTGGAACAAGGTTGTTTTAGGGTTGTTTTAATGTGGTTTTTCTGCTTTCAAGTAAATCCAGTTTTCCATCGACTAGCTCATGATTTGTACTGAAATAAACTTTTAAATGAAACAAACCTTTAAAGCCTAAGATTCCTCTCCCTCTGACAGAATTAACAGGTCTGGATGGCACCAGAAGTTGGCCTGGCAATCATTAGAGCCTTCATTTTCTTTTCTCTGTGGATGCTCTGGGGGAAGAAATACTGTTGGGAGATTGTCCTATCAAGTATAAAGAAATGTGCAACACCTTGATTGTGTCTTCAGAAACCTTCACAACAGCCTCAGACCTGCTCAGAAGCTTCTGGAGCTACACAGGCAGAAAAAAATTTTATATGCCAAGTAATCGACCTCAAGGAATATCTTCCTTTATAGATCTGAACTATTTTATGCAAATTTAAGAGTACTGGAAAGGGAGGGATGATGGCTTAACTTAGTTGTTTGGTGACTTCCAGTCAGAGTCAAGCACAAAAACTGTTGGGCTTTTTGTTTGGGTTTTTTGTTGATGCCTTTAGACCTGTAGGTATACATAGCCCTTCTGTGAAAAAAACCCCAACAGTGTAGGTTTGACAAAATTTCAGTTTCCTGATGATATGTGCTCAGACAACCAGGGAAAACAAGCAATATTATCTGGGTTCCACCATGTTATGTGACCTATGTGACCAGCTCAGGCAGAAACTGAGACCTGATAACACTCATGATAAATATACTTATGGGGAAAAAAAATATTGTGAAATACTTTCACAGACCAACGGGGATCTTGAGCAATTTTCTCCTGGTCAGTGGGCAATGCTGAAACTTGAGCCCAGCACTGATTTCAAATATTTTTGCTCTCTTCAACTCTGGTATTAATCTGCAGTGTGCCACTCTGCTCCGGAGTGATTATCACTGAGCTGATGGATTTAACTGCAAATATTGGGAAGAGTTCTTCCAGATCTGCACTTTGTATTGTAGTTGATAATATTTTTAACTGCTTTTCTTACACAGATTTTAGCTGTCTGAATTAAAGTTAATTAAACAAATTCAGAATGGGTTAATTCAACAACTGCAAAGCTTATATTTATCATTGTTCAGTAATACTACCCAAGTGTCAGCTCTTAGTTTGAAAAATTCCTCTGAACTAGTAAACCAGAGAATAATAAAGATACTATAATTTTCTTTCACTAAAATAAACAGAATATTTTCCTAGTTAATTGTTTATATGTCTTACTCCTGTCACTTCTTTCCTTTCATCCTTATTTTTCTTGTTTTCCTTTATTCACATTTCATCTCTTGAACTCCTTATCTCTCTAATCCCTTATCCTTTATGTTTTTGTTTTATCTCTCATTCCACCATTTTATTCCCTGTTTCCTAAGCCTATCTCCCTTTCCATGCTAGGCTCCCCAGGCTTCAAATGCCCTCTGAACCCTTTTTCCCTTTCCCCCAGTTCTCTACCTTTCTCTTCTCTTTCATTTTTCCTTACAGCAATCTCTGCAGAACAATGCTAGAAGTTGAGCTGGCAAGCTGACAAAAAAGAACAGTTGGAAAGAAAAGTTTACTCAAAGACAGGCACACTTTTTTAAGGAAGAAAAAAAAAATCTATAGGAAGGTGTTGCCAAATCATCTGCTTTTTCAGATGTGAAACTTTTAGCAAAGCTCTCTGCAGCGCTGATGTGAGGGAAGGAGCAGGAAACACTATCAGGTTGCCAGATGACTTGAGGATGGTGAGGTGGGATTCTTAAGCGCACGTGATAGCAGTAATTCAGGATATTATTCCTCATGTAAAAATAGCTATGCAAAATTAACACAAAGGCTTTGGTATAAAAAGATAAAAGCCAGGAAACTCAGAGGCTGTGCAGCTCTTTTTATCTCGTTTCATTTTGGTTAGGGGATTGCAGGGAAACAGCAGAAGAGATAGAGTGTTTACATTGCAGCCTCTGGGCCAAGGTGTAGTCACGACAAAAGGTTACTGCACTCCTGCTTGGCAAATGGGTGGGAAGAGGAGTGTAAAGGTGACGATCTCAGGCTGGGGACACATGGACAGAGAGGGGAAAGGTGAAAGGCAAAGCTGGAACAAGTCATGCAGCAGCGTGTAGGCACCTACAGGTCACATGGTGGGTCTGTGAACAGGAGAAAATTTCAGCTGTGACTTGCACAGGGGTGTTTGTTACTGGGGGGTAGAGTAAACCACTTCAGGCTTTGCCTCATAGAGTCTCAGTTTTCTAAAAGCTGAAAGAAATGTTCTTTCCCTGAAGCCCGAGAGGCTTCAGTTGGCAAATCTCTATTAGATTGCATTGGTTTACCCTGAATTTGAATTTCACTCCTGGAAATAACATGGTCATGTGAAGAGAGCTGTAGATGGGATTTCTTTTCCCATCCCCACCATCCGAGCCCATGACCCCGGGCCTTGACTTGCATTCCTAATAGGATAGGCCTTCCTTTGTAAGGATCCTTTAGCACCTGTAGGTTATGTGTTCAATTAGCATCTATATCCTGAACTGAGCTGAGTTGCACAAGCTTTGAAAAAAGTAACAACCAAATGGCTAATTAGGTCAAATTTGGGGCGTATCAAACTTGACAGTGTCTGGCTTACATCACTGTGGATTTACATAATGGGACTTAACGGTGCTGAAGAGTCTGTTGTGTCTACTCTGATGACTCTGTGGAAGCTTTTTTCCATAATTTTCTTTAAAACATAAAATATTCACTCAGAAGAATGTCTTCTTGATAACTTTTCTGTGTGTCTTGTATAGAGCAGGGCTTATACTGCTCATTACCTGGGCTACTAACACAATAGTATTACAATCAGTTATCTTATTTTTCAGAACTCAGTAATCAACGTCAGCAACCAATTGTTTAGCAAATTTCCTTTTTAAAACCAAAGCTATTTTTCAACTGTTTGTTCAACTACAAAAGCCTGGGAGAGATGGCAAAACCCATGAGGACTCAAGGTAAATGCCTCTGTTTTTTCTTTTCCAGAGATACTACCTACCAGTGAGCAATAATAAAAAAAAAAGCAAACAAACCAACAAAATCTTAAGTTAATAAAGTTTTATATTCTTACTGCGGCTTCCTCTGTCTTCTAGCAGCCCATCCTGTACATCAAAGGTCAGAAAGAACACAATGAGTCACTATCAAAACCCAAAGAATGCTTCGTGAACAATTACTATACATAAATTGCAGCCTGGTATTTCATTTCTGTGCCAACTCACAGTAATACAGCCCATTTCCTCTTTTTTTTTTTCCCTGCAGCTTTTGTCCATAATAGCAAACAGCTTTGTTAATCTGCTCACAGAGCTGGTTTTTTTGCTTTCTTTTTCTTTTTTTTGGGGGGGGGGGTTGTACTTATACCATTGCCTTTTTGAGTAGTGGGCAGCAGTGGTATGAAATCTTTTGCTCCAGCTCTTTAGGCTACACTTGGTTTCAGAGTTCCCAACAACTCTATAAGACTTCCAGGCTTTGTAGCCAAAAAAAAATCATTAGGAATACAGAAAGTGTCCTCTTTGAAACCCAGAATCAAAGTTTCCCCCAGAGAGGAATCAGCTGTACATTAGCAGATTCCTAGCAGAGCAAGTGAGCCCCGTGCAGCTCTGAAACCTGTGCTCATCCCTCAACTCATCCACAGCCTGCAGGAACAACGCTGGGATCCATTCACCCAGTTCAGCAAACATGGTACCTTATATACTTTTACTAGAATGCACGTGGGATAAAACAGGCCTGTTAGTAGCCAAAAGCATCTTAGTGATCAGTATCCTTGATATTTTTTCCTGAAATCCTCAGTTTTCTCCCCTTCTGGCAATACCTTGTGTCCATGACTCTTGCTGCAATCCTCTCAAAGAGAAGCAGAGACATTTATTCCCTCGTATAGTGTAATACCCAAGAAATAAAAAATCTTTAAAAAATTTGCCACACAAATACCATGAAGACAAATAAAGGAGAATTGTTTTTCAGAAGGTAGGATTTACATGTGTGTGCAATTAAATAATGAATGCACACCCAGATTTACAATGTCATCATGTTATTACCTACGCACTCAAATTCTGCACACTGGTCAGTTTTAAGTAGTCTGGTGGTTAATATTTATTGCCTCTAACGAGCAATAATATGGACTAGAAAGTTGTGATGACAAGTAGCAACAACTGGCATTCTCTCAACAATTCCACAGTAAGAAAAGAGGGAAGTAAGATAATATCAGCCGGCTTCCTTCTGAAGAGGTTTGGTTAAATTGGAATTCTTCGTTTCAGAAAATTACAAAGCAAAACTACTTCAGACTACTATTCTACCTAGCATGGGAGGAAGATAGTAGATATTTTTAATGTTCCTAAAATAATCACATCCTATTGTACCCAGCTCTAGTAAAAGGTAGACTGAAGTAAAACATTGCTTTTTTTTTGCCTGCTGAATTGTGAGAAATGTTCAAGGACCCTTTGCTTCAGTTCATAATAACAGAAATAATCAGATGTGTTTGAGGGGTGTATTCTATACCCTGGGCATACACTGAAAAACAGGACTCAGTCAGGTCCAGGGCTTTGATTTGTCTTCAAAAATATTCACATCAACTACTGACATGAAGGTGACTCCAAGAAGGGTTTGTGACTGTGCTTGCAATACACTTGACAAGTTCGGAGCCTAAATTTTAATTATTTACTCCATTATTAACCCATTCAGTTTCCTGTTTTCAATCTCTAAAAAGGAGGTGGTAGCACTTACATATCTTTGGGGATTAAGATCTAATCTGGTAGGAGCTCCAGGCTGGCAGCACTTTATCCTTATAAAAAACACCACTAAAGCAATTGTGAATAGACATTAGCACCAATAGGTCCTCCCAAGATTGGGATATATTGTTAAAATGCTATTCTGGGGCAAGAGTATTTTCACAGAATCATAGAATGGCTCAGTCAGAAGGTTCCTTAAAGATCATCTCCTTCCAACCCCCCTGCCATGGGCAAGGACACCTTCCACTAGACCAGGTTGCTCCAAGCCTCATTATCATGCAAATCTTATAAGTTATTAATTATTTATAAAAACAGAGTGTATTTAGCAACTTTGAGTGAAAGCTGCAATAGCAGGCTAATTCATAAATCTATTTTGAGACGAATTTCAGCAAAGCATTTGTAGTTTTTGTACATTCTTGGTTGATTAATTCTGAAAACTTGCATGTACACATATAATCTCCATTTTTGCATATGCTTATACCTATCTGCAAAGTACAAGTGGCATAAGTGCTGTAGAATTTGCATACATCCAAACAGAAGACTCAGTTCTGCAGGAGAACTTTTAGAATCGTGACCCCTTCTAAGCTATACCAGTAAAATATAGAAAACTCGCTGTCACTTGTGATGTAGAGCAAAATGAAAGTAGAGGTGATGAAAACGCTTGCTTGTGAATGAGAGAACAATACATTCTTCAGTCCTTGCCTGCAAAGAAAATATTTCTGCTATTTTTTTTAATTTTCTTTCTTCTCTCACACTAACCGAATGTGGGTGGAAAACAGTAGAAAAAGAAAGGGTCATGTTTGCTCCTCAAAATTTGAAGACGGTGTTTTTTTCCTTTGCCACAGATGCTCCGTGCTCATCAGTTGCCGTGTACTTCTGAGAGAGAAAAGAGAGAGAGAAATTGCCAATAACATTGGTAACCTTAAGTGTAGGCATGCATAAAAATTTGCTGAAAATTGGGTTGTGGTGCATGTTCTTATTTTAGATTTGCCCTTGTTAACGTCTTTTTAATAAACAGGTGCATACACTTCCCCAAGCTGTCACTGTTGTTTATCCAGTCTGCACACTTTATAAATCTACTAATGGAATAGACCCAATCATCTTAAGGATCTGTGCTTTAATAAGCTACAGTCTCAAAGTTTTCAGGAAAATACTTTCTGGCACTATAGTTCTGCTGGATACAAGCTTCACAAGGTTTGCTTTTCAAGATTTTTTTAAAAAAAAAAAGCGACACAATTTCACTTCTAAGTTCAGCACAATGTAATAGAGAGTTTGGCACATGCTTGACATTAAGATTAGCAACATAGTGGGATGGATGGAGGGAAGGGAAAATTAAGAAGTGTAAGAAAGGTGGAGCATCTCCAGAAATGGAGAGAGCTACACTGTTCAGCCTGGAGAAGAGAAGGCTCCAAGGAGACCTTACAGTCCCTTCCAGCACCAAAAGGGGCTCCAGGAGAGCTGGAGAGGGAGTTTGGACAAGGGCCTGGAATGACAGAACAAGGTGGAAGAGTTCTAAACTGAAAGAGGTCAAGTTTAGATTGAATATTAGGAAGAAATTATTACCTGGCACAGGTTGCCCAGAGAAGCTGTGGCTGCCCCATCCCTGAAAGTGTTTCAGATCAGCCCTGGATGGGGCTTGGAGCAACCTGGTCTAGTGGAAGGTGTCCCTAGCCATCACGGGGGAAGGGAGGGAGGGTGGTGGTAGACCTGGATGGTCATTAAGGTGCCTTCCAGCTCAAGCTATTCTATGATTCTGGATCCTGTAAAGGGAACCAAACATTTATTCTGCATTGCAGGTCTCAGTCTCAAGCAGCACAAACACCATTTATTGGATCCATCCCATGGTTCTTTGAGAACAGTGACTCTAAAAAACCTGACAGTTACAATCAATGTATTAGAGAGATTTTTATTAATAATTACTTTGCTATTGAAATAGGTAAATAAGCTAAAGGTATATAATTAACTGCAGTTGCATCTGATGAGTTTTAGATTGCATCGCTGGAGATTGTCCAGTTGTAGGTGGAACAGTAATTGCTGGAATTTCTTCTAAATAATATCATGGGAAGAGTTTCTGCTTTTAACTCTTTGCTGAAGGTGTCAGTTTGATAGTCCTGGAGAATCTTTAATATTTATCTCAGAGAATTACAGAATGGGTAAGGCTGGAAGGGACCACAGTGGGTCATCTGGTCCAACATCCCTGCTCCAGCAGGGTCATTCCAGAGCAATGGCACAGGACTGTGTCCAGATGGCTCTGGGATATCCCCAGGGTGGGAGACTCCAAAACCCCTCTGGTCTCAGTTCCAGTGCTTGGTCACCACACAGGGAAGAAGTTGCTCCTCACAGTCAGGTAGAACTTCCTGGGCATCAGTTCCTGCTCCATGTGCTCAGCCCCACAGAGCCTGGTCCATGCTCTGGTCCCTTCCTGCAGATGCTGACAGACATTGGTGAGGTTCCCCCTCAGCCATCTCTTCTCCAGGCGGAACAGGCCCAGCTCCCTCAAGCTTTCCTTGTAACAGAGCTGTTCCAGTCCCTCAATTGTATCCTCTGCTGGAGCCACTAAAATAGCTCCCTGCACTGAGGATCTCCAGAAGTTAGGGGGAAGGAAGCAGCAAAATAAACTTTCACTGCCTCACTGAAGTTACTTGAAACTGGATGATTTAAGGTCTGTTCTAACCCAAATTGTTCCATGATTCTATGACAAGCAAACTCAAAGTTGCTATATCAGAAGAGGAAAATTTCTAGCTATCACCAACTTGGTTTGCACTCAAGCCTATGGCCTACATGTGAGAAGTCAAATAACCCCATATTTACATGCAGCTCCTAAAGGGCTCTTTTAACCTAGAACTTCACATGACTTAATGTGGTATGGGCTTCACAGTGCCTCATTAGGCAAAGAACCCTTGAGCAGCCTCTGTGCTGGTCTGAGTCATGGTGATCCACAAGGAACTCCACTCACAGCCTTCAGTGCTAGCATTATTCCTTCTGGGAAAAAGGCAAAAAAAGAAAAACATTTTACAGCAGCGGGTCTAGGTGCTGGACAGATCGAGTGATTTGCCATGAAAAAAGTTAGAGGGGCTCATTAGAGGCAAAGTTATTAGGCCAAGCAAACAGTTAATCCCTGTCACACAGAGTAACAGAGTTGCCAGCCTTGAACTCTAAATTAAAGGCACTTTCTGAGCACCAGAGAAGTGACTCTTTTTTGCAGCTTCCTCAGTACCATCCGTCTACCATAATGCTGTGGTGTTTTTCTTTCTTTAAATTCTGGCCTCCAACTAATTACTGGCAGGAAGTGCCTATTTTTATGCCATTAGTATGCAAATGAGTGAGAAGTAGAAAAATATTCTAAAGGAACTGTTACAATATCTGTCCACAGATTACTGGCCAATTAGAACATGGGATTAGGGCTGCGGGACCCCAAAAGAGTATGGCCAAAGTCTTTCTGCTTGGGTGCCTCAAGTGTAGTTTCAATGGGAACTGTATATACACGGTCCTTTTCCTCAAAAAAAAAGGGAAAAAAAAGTTCAAGCCTAAATTGCCTGCTTACAAATGAGCACTTCTACACTTGGAAAATAAATGCCTTCACTTCCTTGCCTCAATTTTTCTATCCATAAATTTGAGATAAAACATCCTGTTTGTCTGCGTTCCAGCACATGCCAGGGGCAAATTATTCAGCTGGACTGGAGGTCTCCTCATCTGTCACCATGTCTGAAAGACACAATCTTATAAAATTATTTATAATGTGCATGATAAATATTAAAAGATTTTCAGGTCTTACCAGTTCTGCCTAGGTAAAGCCCATGAAGAACTGTCTGCTTCGTGATGTTTTCATATTTCCATAGCTTGGCAGTGTCAGGAATTCAGAGGTGTCGGACAGTGGAAAGCTATTGGAAAACAACTTTACTAGGGTTTTTGAACCTAAAAACTTGTGAAACAAAACGCTGCATTATCCTAAGGGTATTTCTCATGCAAATCAGCCTTCTCGTCACTCTTTCATAATCACTGATTAGCCAGAGTAGGGAAAAAAAATACATACTCCTCAAGTGAGTGGTGTTGATGCTTCTCACAGCTGTAGTCTTTGGAAATTCTGCTTTGTCACTCCATTAGGTGTTACTCACTTTGACTTCCTATTAAAAAAAAAAAAAAATTGTCTACATACCAAAGATAAAACCACGCTAATCTGAGTCAGTGTGACAAAACATTTCTCCCCTAAAATAGTTTTGCTGGGAAGGTTTGTTACTCACTGTGGCCAAAAAGAGGGTAACAAATGCCTGTAACAATTCCACCTCTAAAGGAGGCCACCAAGTCGATCAGAGGGATGGAGTACTTCTCCAGTGAGATAAGGCTGAGAGAATTGGGATTCTTCAGGCTGGAAAAGAGAAGGCTTTGGGGTGGTTTCATTGTGACCTTCCTTCCGAAGGAAGAGAACTTAGAGGAAAAACGAGACAAGACGACTAACAAGATGATGTTGTGACAGGATAAAGGGGGAATGGGTTCAAATGAAAGATAGCAGGTATAGACTAGATATTAGGAAAAAATTCCCTACTGGGAAGGCGGGGATGCACTGGAACAAGTTGCCCAGGGAAATTGTGTCTGCTCCATCCCTAGAAATGTTTGAGGCCGGGCTGGATGGTGCTTGTAGCAACCTGGTCTAGTAGAAGGTGTTCCCGGCCATGGCAGGGGGTTGGAACGAGGTGGTCGTTAAGGACCCTTCCAACACAAACAGTTTTAGGAACCTATTATGATTCTATGATAACACCTGTTCAGCCTCTCCCAGGAGCTGCACCACCTGAAAAGGCTGGAGATAGGGGAAAAAACCAAACACCTCCCACTCACATCTAACTGGCAACAGCCCCGATTGTCACTCTTTTCAGCTACTTCTCCCAGAAAACCATCTTCTTTCTAATTGTTTTTATTTAGCCCACCTGGTGCATAACTCCTTTTTATTAATTCCTCCCACCCCTCCCTGCTCCTAAAACTCTTGCAAAGGGGCTCGTTGCTTTCCTCGCGCGGTTTGTTTCCTGCTCCATCACTTCGCTCCGGGTTTCCCTCTTCCCCGCGGCCCGCTGCGGCACCCGGGCTGTGCCCGGCGGAGCCCCCGGGGCCTGTCCCGCTGTCCCCGCGGGCAGGGAGGGTCCCCGGGCGGAAGGGGGGGCCGGCGCTGAGCTGAGGGAGGGGCCGGGACGCCGGCGCGTCGGTGCCGACGGTCTCCAGGAGGGAGTGAGGAGGAAGAGGAGGAGGTGAGCGCCCTCGGGGTGGGGTGGGGTGAGGAGCGGGGCCGCCCGCGCCAGCCGGGAGGGAGGGAAGGGGTCAGCGGGGCGGGCGCTCGGCAGCAGGACCGGCGGCGGAGAGGGGGGCTCCGGGCTCCCTCCGCCGCGCTGGGCGGGGGGAGCCGAGAGGAACGGAGGGGAGCCAGAGGAGCC
>VZRF01010167.1:491384-626384 GCA_013396875.1 Vireo altiloquus
GGGCGGGCAGCGCGGCCTGGCCGGGCCTGGGCCCGCGGGGGAACCGCAGCCACCGCCGCGGCCCGCGCGTTCCAATGCCCCTGCGGAGGCTGTTTCTTACGGACGCTCTTCTTCTGCCCTTTTGTTTTGACGTGCAAGGTGTGCAGGGCAGGGGCTGCTTTTCGTGAGCAGTTAAAGGGAGCGGCAAAATCTGAGCCCAGCTTTATTCCGAGTCAGTCATTTCAATCGAAATTAAAATGTTTATACATAGAAACTGTTCTGCTGGTAAAGCTGTCTGGAAAAATCGCACCCTTAGTTTTGACATTCTGTCAAGCTTTATAGAAGAAGAAAAAAACATTAAAAACAAAATGCGTGTGTTTTAGGATGTGGGCTTTATTACTTTAAGCTAAGAATGCCACGGAACAGAACACTTTGCATCAGAGGAGCTGCTTAAACACACTTTGTAAACACATCCCAACTTCAGGAAAGTGTGTCTGGGATGAATGGGACTTGGCAGGTCTGCACAAATCTTTGAACACGTGACTGGAGTAGCAGACTGGAGGAGAGAAACCTTTTAAGGTGCAAAAGCATGCACTTTGGTTTTTTTAACAAGTGTAGGAAAGAGTTTGAAGCTTAATTTATGGCTTAGAGTTGAGCCCGATAGTCAGGTAGCAGATTTTAATGTGGCTTATAACAATGGCTTGGCATAATTCAATCGAGCTATTTTATTGGATTCTATTAACCTGGTTAACCTTAAATCTTAACCATGACAGGGTTTTTATGTAAAGAGCCTCTATACGAAGTACAATTTTTAATTTTGAGGCTTTCAAGGCCTAATGTAGAGTGTATTCCTACCTCATCTTTTTTCCCCCCTTCTTGAAAGTCCAGATGTACTATAGTCAGTCTAAATGCTGTGAATCCAGGTTGCACAAATCAATTAAGGGTATGCTGGATTTTAAAATCAATGCTTTTTTGGAGGGTTTGTATGTATAAAAAAAAATGAAGGTTATTCTCAATATATAGTGTAAACACCTTGGTGTTTACAAATGTAGCAATATACGAGAGTATGTTTTGTAATTGACTTGTTTACAAACTTTCTGGTCAATTTCCCCCTTTGATGATTGATAGTGACGGTGGACTCCAGGAAGAAAACTCTGTTCAGCTCAGGGTGTTGGTACTTTACAAACACAGCACTGAATTCCTCCCTCAGCTGATAAAATGCACAGTTTGAATTCTGGTACACCTGAATTTCAGTCTGCTGGGATTTGCCATGAGTTAAACACCTGTTAATTAACCCTTGTGGATCCCTTGCCTGCATTAGGATCAATACCAACTGCAGCAGGTGCTGTTGCAGAAGTGGTGCCTTGTAGCTTGCAAAGTGCCTGTGTTACAGCTGAAACCTGTCGCTTTTGCTGCTGAGTCACTCAGACTCCAGTGTAAAAGTTATACAACTTCCTTAATGTTGTTTTAAAACCAGAGATATAGACATATTTTAGAGACCTAACTGGCTGCTGGCCCATTTTGGAGTGGCCGGTAAAAGCAATAAACTATCCTCAAACATTTCTGCTCAATAAAATTTGAGAATATGAAAACAAAAAGTTCCTAGTTTAGGTTTTTAAAAATGTTTTCTACACCCTGTGACTGCAAAGTGCTTTGAGCCCATAGCTTGGAACCACATGCCTTGAGCATTGTAGGCCTCTGTCTTAATTTACAGCACTGACTTTGTTATTTTCTGTTTTGATCAGAGCAGTGAAGGTTTCTGGTCTCTGACCGATGTCCTGTGCTGGTGAAAGTGTCTAAATAGATGATTTTATCATCAAAACAGCCCTTTTTTAGTGTCCTTTCCTTCACTCAGGTTTCCTGGAATCAGCTCCTTGTGCAAAACCTGAATGGCTGTTGGAAGCTGTGATAACACCAAGCACTTCCTGACACAGAGAAGGCCAATAGTTCTAGAAGCATTTGCTGTGTTTAAACTCCTTACTCTCTAAGCTGGAATCTATCTTACAGAAAAGAAATAAAATATATATGCATCTCATTGTTTGGCTTCACAAGATCAAGATATGCTTATCTAAAACAATTCCATATAGTCCAGATTGCAGAGCCATGGGGGTAAGGCATCTCTCCTGTAGCTGTTGAGCAAATATTTAATGTGGAATATCTCTTCCAGAATATCTCTTCCAGAATATCTCTATCCATTCTCCCTCTTGCAATGAGGAAGTCTTGTCCATAGGCTTGAGATGTTACCTGGTTAAATAAATGAGGCATCTGGTGTTTCTATAAAAATTGGGTTCACATATGTAACAAATACAATCCTCTGTGTACAGAATTGTGTTCTTTTGTAGGGAAATACACTGGAAGTATATTTTAAGGGTTTTTTTTTAGTGGTATGTGTGTTATTCTTAGTTATAATAGTGGTAAATATTTAAGGCCAGGCTGGATAGGACTTGGAGCAACCTGGTCTAGCAGAAGGTGTCCCTGCCCATGGCAGGGAGTTGGAAGAAATGATCTTTAAGTTTCCTTCCAACCTGAACTATTTAATGATTCTATTCTGTGATGCTTGTATAAATAACAGCATCTTAATGTTGACTGTTCCACTGCTTGAGACAGGAGCTGTTGAGTGGTGGGAGTAGTAACAAAACCAAAGCAAATGATTTGGTGACTTGAACAGAGCAAGTCTCTTATTGTTTGGAATTAGTTGTATAGCTCACTATTATTTTTAATAAAAAAAAAATTGCAGAAGTGAAGAGCAAACTCTAAATATATACTCAAGGCTATTAGGAACTCATGCAGCAGGCATTGCAGAAAAGAATAAAAACTGACTACCTTGTTCTTTTTTTTTTTTTTTTTTGCCATTTGTTTGTGAGAAATGTTCTCTACCAAGTTTGTAAAGCAGGAAAATCACTTTAATCTTTGGTGGCAGAACTGTTAACGAGGGGCTGTGGAGAGCCAGCCTTGGGCTGCCCCTCGTCATCCATAAGCGGAGCAGTTATCGGTGGGGAAGCAGGGCCTGAGTGCTGCGAGGACACAGAACCTGGTGCGAATTTCACTTCTCCATGGATTTATATCAAAGGACGTCTTAAACGTACACCTTAGCTGGCCATATTGCTGCATGTCAGATGTGAAAGTAAAAATAAACGTGTGAAGCACTGGGCAGAGTAGGAGATGTAAATCTGAAAACCATGGCTCCAGTCTATTATCCTAAATCCTGGACCCCCTCTCTAGGAATTCATGGGAGCATATATATATATGCTTTATTTTTGATCGGCAGTATTTCCTGTAGGCAAGAAATCAAAGATCTTTTCAAGTTATAAATGACAATAAGTAGGGAAGCCAGTATTTCAAATTGCTGGTATTTTGGGTATGAGTAGCTCTTTGATGTCCAAATGAGAACAGGAGAAATGTCTAAAATTAACAGTGAAGTATGTAACACTAATGATGAAATACAGAAGTTTGAGGAAAACAGGCAAGGCCAGGCACTAAGTGTGGTTTGGATTTTTTACCCCGAATAATTATTTTTTTAGGATCAAAACACAGAACACAAACAGTTGTGATACATAAATCCTGAAGTAAGTTGATCTTGTATAAGCAACTTTGATTTAAATATTTACGTGTCTAGGTTTGCATATAATCCAATGTGCAAAATTTATTATGTATGTAATTTGCTGAATAGTAGTTTTGCTGAATTGCTATGAAAAAATTAATGTTAAGGTGACCAAAAAAAGGGGAGTTTAATTAGTTTTGCATCTGAAAACATCTGTATATATTGTGTCTCTACAACAGTGTGACCAGTGTGGTTTCACATGCTGTTTTCTAGTTTTGTTCCAAGATTATTTTTGGGCAGTCAGTGCCTGTTTGTGCAGCAGGTTGTCTGTGTTACTGATGCTCAATGGTACAAGTATGAAATTGCCCTAAATACCATGGGAATGTTTTCTTGGAGGTGCGATGGTGGCTCTTAAGGTCACTTTGGCCGTGCCTCTGCCAACAGAAAATGTGTGGTGGTCACAGTCTTGATGGATAAAACACCAACCAAAGTGCAAGATTTCTTTCACAGTCGTTTTTAGAAGCTGTCATTGAGATAAAAACACTCCCTTTGCGTTCACACCTAAGTAATTGGATGCAGATTGAATATGATGCAGTGTTTTATTCCTTCCTGGGATGGAATCCATGTCCCATGTTGGGCATGACTCACCCTGGAAGGATTCAGTGGTCAAGCATGTTGGAATGAAGGCTGAAGACCTTGCTGTCACTATGCCTTATTTTCCTCAAGAGGTGAGAATTTTGGTTAACCCTCCTAAAGCCTAATAAAATGTACATATTGGAAACAGACCTGTTGTAAAGCCATTGTATGGAAGAACGTCCAGAGTATCACAAACCTTTGTGCATACATGCAAAAGGAAATATTTGGGAATGCTTAAAACTCAGAATGGATGATTAACCAGAACAGTGGTGGTGTGACTTAGCTGCATTTCTAGACCACATCTTGGAAAAACATCCCACTTTTTCCTCTTCTTTCCAGTTGGTTTTGGGCGGGGTGGGGGAAGCTAATGTCAGAGTTGTGTGTTAATAACATTATTGTGGAGTATGTGACTATATAAATCTTTAATCTGTTTTATTGGTGTTTATTTACCAGGTGACACCTTTGTAAATAAAATAGAAATAAAGTCCCTGTTGCATTGTGAAAATAAGGTGTTTTTATAAGTATCTTGCCTAGTACATATAATTAAACAAGTGATTTCTCAGAAGCACCATAATTCCCATCATTTAAAAACAAAAGTCTTAATTGAAGTACAGCTCCTCATTTCATCTGAATCATATTTCCTATGTATCTTTCTGCTTTAATATTTACTTTACATACAAATATGTGAGAAAACAAAAATTCAACAAGTAGTTGAACATATTGCATCTTTTATATTCTGGTTCTTTTCAAGGTTTACACAAGGAATATGCTGTGAGATGACTTTGCAAAATAAGAAATCCAACAATATCCTGTGAAATTCTGTGTTTTGTGATTTCCCAGTTGAAAGTTTTTCCTGGCTGATTGCAGGATTGCAGTTTAATACAGCAAATTTCTGAGTACAACTTTGTATTTGGTCTGAGTTAAAGTTCTCCAAATAAACGGTAACATCAGCTTGTTGACTTTACAGAATAATTTCTTGTCCTGATCTTGCTTTAAGAAAACTTTAATGAGAAATATGCTCCTGTTGTTGTTAAGTCAGTTTTCTCCTTGTTGTGATTTAAATGTAAAGGCAAGATTTATGGAAATGACTGCAGGGTGGTGCTGGCCTAATTAGTCATTATTTCTGGCAAGGCATAAAAAATTGGTTGTTCTTGTGCCTAAAACTAATATTGTGCTTTGTATTTAATCTGTAGGTCTTTTGTAAAACAAATGGTTGTGCTAAAAACTGCAAAATACACACATTTAAAGTTCGTATCCTATTATTTTGCATGCTGTTTGGCATGTGATTTAAATTTTTCATTGATAGTTAAATTTACTATTATGTATATTTGAAATGTATATACCCTTTAAAAACCAGGAATAATAGTAGCTGAGCTGGAATTTGCAGTAGAATTTTTTGAATTGAGTTTGGCTTTTCTACCAGTGTCTATTCAAGGATTAAACACAAAGCACTGCAGTGCTTTATAAGAATACTAATACCTATTACAAGTTTTTATTCTTTTGCGAAGAGTTTTAGGATTATCCATGTGATATGTTCACCAGTGGGCTGAGGGGTGTCTTTTAGGGCTTTCTTTTTGTAGGCCTTGTTGAGATGCATTACCAGTAATTGGTATTTCACCCAGAAGCGACCCAGGTGACTTAGGAATTCCACCACCTTCAGCATGTGGAATGCCTGTCCTAATCAGGCTTAGGAGAGGGGGGGCATTAACACAGTAATGATTGAAACCTGCCTTCTAAAGGAAA
Organism: Vireo altiloquus; assembly: GCA_013396875.1. Classification (NCBI taxonomy): domain Eukaryota; kingdom Metazoa; phylum Chordata; class Aves; order Passeriformes; family Vireonidae; genus Vireo; species Vireo altiloquus. The sequence continues at coordinate 497,284 of VZRF01010167.1, forward strand.
ATATTCAGCAGGGCATGTGACACGAATGCTCCTCTGTGCCTTTGCCCTCTCCTTGTCCAGCCACAGCTCTTGGACATCCTTAGTGACCACGGGATGTTGCTGAAGCACAAAGCTGCTCTGCATGTTCCTCTCCGTGAATCCATTTCGTGATTAAACTTTTAAAAGTCACAGCCCCCAACGTGCGACTGCAGTTTCATGGTAGCTCTGACATTATTTTACTATTCATGCTGTGAATTTCATTCTATAGTAAAATGAATATTATATTGGCCTTTTAAGTTGGTTGTCAGTGGAGAATAGGGAAGCTACACTTAGAGCATCTGTATGCAATCTTGGCGACAAGTAGGACCCTCTGGAAAGCTGTTACTGTTGGGGCAGAACTAATCATTCCATGTGAAATTATATAAGGAGAATTAGCTCTGACTCTACCTCATTTCCTTTTCATACCACTGTGAAAATAAGCTTAGGAGCGTCAAACCTTCCCTCCTTATTTCTCTAAGTACTTTGTTAAATACTTCTTTTTATTAAGGTTTATTTATTGGAGGTTCTAGAAAAGAAAATATAACTGTCTGTATTTCTAGGTAGTAATGGGATGTGCATCCTCGCCCAATTTGGCAGTTGTGATTTCCTTCCCAGGACTAGATTCCTGGGATCAGTTGCCATTGCCTTCTCTGTACTTTGACTTTATTTCCCTGGCGGATCATTTCGAGTACTCCACATTTAAGGTAGCATGCTTCATGTGAGAGAAAATTGTCAATCACAGCCTGCCTGTGCTATTTAGAAAAGAGAGATATCAAAAGCCTGCTTGGAGCTCTAAGGAGCAGTCAGGTCACCTGCTGAGTCGCCTGGCAGGAGCCTAAACTCGTGCAGCCTTTAAGTTTAGGAAAGATCTCGGGAGGTCATCGCTGTGCACTGACGCTCTGTGCTGTCTGTGTGAATGTGTAGTTCAATGTCAGGCCAGAGAGAGATGTGCAGGCCATTCCTGACATGTTCTTCTTACCAGGTCTTAAAAACAATCAGTGGAGATTTGTGTAACCCCTCCATAACCTAATCCCTTGTTTAACTATCCCTGGAGGTAGCATATTTCCTCTAATACTATTCTAGTTTTTTTCCTAACCCATTAAGCTTCCTGGGTTGGGGTTTTTTGTTTCTTTGCTGTGGATATTGCAGTAGTGGGGCATGATTCTTGTAACTTCTTTTGACCTGTTTTGAAGCCTGTCTCCTCTTTCTTTACCTTTTGGTTTTGTTTTTTTTTTTAATTTTATACTTGTTGTTAAGTCTCCCAGGTTGCTTAGGTTTTCTTCTGAGCTTTTGTTTCCTGCATCTGTATTGAGACCTGAACATAATGTATGACCTTAGTATCAATGATGACCAGAATAAATCTTAACCATCTTTTGCAAATGATGCTCATGTCATTATTATTATTATAAACTGGATTTTTTTTTTCAATTTTGGCATTCGGTTCAGTATTAAAACCCCAGTTTCAGTTCTGTGTTAATACCTTTGTCCCTTTTTTCTCAATTCGAACTCTGTTTCCCAGAATACTTGCACCATTTCCCAGGTAGCTACCAAATTTTGCAACTATATTGCTCATCATCCAAGTAATAAATGAAACCATTAAATATTCTTGCACTGAAAATGCCAAGAGGAAGAAGCTTATTATTTTCAGAGTCCTGCAACGTGTACCTTGTTGCAGACCCAACCTTTAGAGCTGGAGTCACGGAATAGTTGGGTTGTGCTCTTGATTCCTTCATTGTCTTTGGGGCTGTTGCTGGTCTTGGTTCTTTCTGTCTGTGCCAGTCTTGCACTGGGAAGCCTGAAAACTGGACAAATTTTGTAGCTCTAGGTGTTTAGGGAGGGGATTTTTAATGAGTTAAAAGAAAAAAGCTTGGAGAAGGTTTATGTGGATCTGCACTCCTGGGTTGGTTATGACTCAGTTTCTCTGAGTGGTGTGTAAAAATCATCTTTAACTATAATTCTTTGTCTGATCCACAAATGGTCATTTTTCATGGCTGCTAGATCAACAGGTTTTTTAAAAAAACCTTTGATCAGTCAGGTCTCAAGATTTGAAGTGTTTTTTTGTGAAACGTGTAGACAAGGGGAAGAAATGCTCTCTACTTCAAAAACCTTTTCTTTCTTCATACTTGCTTGGAACATAACCTGCAGGTATGTTTCTTTTATGTTGGTGTCTTACTACACCTAATGTGATCAGAGACATTTCTATATCCTCTGCACTGGCATTTCCAAAACCAAAGCAGCAAAGAGATGCTGAGAGAGTTGGGAAGTCACAAGGACTGTGTCTTATAGTTAAGGCAGATGTGATTGCAACATCTGTGCCTAGGAAAGCTGCAGTCTGATCTGCCTTCTGTCTTCAGGATTTCTGGGATTCCAGAAGCAGAAGTGGTGTAGATAAGACATGTCCTCTGAGGTTTTGAAAGGCTTCTGCTCAGACCGTAAAGCTCTTCCTTATTAGGCCCACAGGAAATACATCTCCTCTAGTGCAGCCAAATTGGTATCATTGTTAAATACTTCTCCTCTGGCTCTCCAGTGGTAACTCTGCTCTGTGGTGGGGTTATTTGGGATGAAGAGCCTCTGTGGCTTCTCTATGTATTGACTAGCTGAGTGTATTACTGGCATGTAACTGTGTGTGGTAATTCCTGACTTAGAAGCTGTGATGTGATCCAAAGAACAGTTTTATAGAGGGTTTTCCACCTTTTTACTTAAATTGGACTCTATAGGCCTAAAATATGGGACTTCTAACTTGAAATCCCCATTAGAACACAATCTAGTAAATACGAAGAAAAACCCCAAAGCCTTGGCATCAGACAAATGAAAATTCATTTTCTTTAATGACTCTCCCCTTTGCCAGCTGTGTTCTTGGAAAATGGGTCTTTGCACTTGGTTTGTTTTCAGTGCAACACAACTGCGTTGGTTTCTGTGTGCCATAAAATTGTGCATATTCCTCTCTGGGTTATGAAGGAAGCCCTGCTTCTTCTCTCATCTCTGCACTGCCGCTGTGGGGCTGCTTCCTGACCTTGGGGCTTTTGGGGCTCACTGTCCTTCTCCTCTGTTGTTGTGTCCTGCTCTGAAGGCTGTGCCAGGTGAGATGTGCTTGCTCTTCTTTCCCCTTTCAGGTGAGCTCCTCTGGCCCAATGTGCAGCTGGTGGGAAGAGAGAAGTTGGTGGCCTTCCTTTGTTCCATCTGTACCTTTGAAAGGACTCAACGCAGTGCACAGCAGGCAAAGCAGGTATGATCTGTGGGAGTTGAACAGCAAACACTTCAGAAAAGCAAACATACACTGCTCTAAGTTCACAAATCTGTCCTGCAGGAGAAACAGTAAGTAAGACATTAAAAAAGTAACTGGATGAAACATTGTCCACATGACCAAAGCAGGTGGTTTGCATCATTTCTTTCATGCATAGATTTTATATTGCTGTCATCATAACAATACATGACAAATGAATGTACTTTTCTCTCAGTGATGTTTAAAATTTGATTGTCTGAATATTGATGATGTTCAGTGCTTAGAAATATTTGAAGAGTTTTGTTCTTCACTAGATAGTACATAGAGTAATTTTGGAAGTTGAACAGTCTATTTTGCTGCAGACTATCCTAAAATAAGTTCTTAATAGTCTGAATGTATTAATATTCATTTTTGGAGTTTACATTGTTAAATGTTAGTTATTAAATTCTGTTCAAGATGTAAACTCTATTCTGTTTTCTAGCATCAATTAGGCAAGTTTGAAATTCTCAGTTTCATTTTAAGGTAGGGCTTTTTATTTGTATGTAGCTGTTGAAATAAATTACCAGTACAAGAAAACATTCTCCTAATAAACGAGGGATGCCTGGAGTTGGCTCTCCTAACTGAGACAATTTAATTCATCCATCATCAGGGATGATGTTTCTTAGCAACACAAAGTATTTTCACCCGGGGCGCTTTCACAAACTTTCACATTTTTCTTCAAATACAGCCTTGGTAGTGTTTTATATGACCTGAAGTTCGTCCATCTGTCCTGAAGCTCCCAATACTTTGCCATTCTCTCCAGTGATCAAATGATCCGATATATGGGGTTTTTTTTCAGCTTAATAATACACAAGTTGACTAGAGAATCATTTCGCATGTCAGATTTTTCCAAAGGGTTCTGGGAATTATGTGTTACTCTGTATAGCAAAGCTAAAAGTTATTGAAAATGTGTTACAGTTTCATAATAAAACAGATCCGAAAATTATTGGCTGGAGAGCCAACTAAATGCTTTCTGATAGCCATAGCCTCAAGGGGGATACTTGGATCATTTGTAATAAAGGGATATCTTTGATATCTTTTGGTGAATTGACTAGTATTCTGTTTAGATCATTATTTATGAAAAAAAATCTGACTTGGTACGCAATGTTACATTATCAAATTGTTTGGGTGTAAGAATTGCCTTAATTTGTTGCCAGAATTTTCCATGCTTATTCTTTTCATATGCTGCATAAAATCAGAAGAAACTGTTGATCCATTAAGACTACCTTTACTTCTTGCTTTCCATTTTTTCAACATGTGTGGGGATGATTTGATCAGTGTAATTACCACCTGGGGAGACTTGGCTTGCTCAAGAAACCCCTTCAGGTATGTAACAGGTGTTATTCAGTATGGAGAGCACACATCTTCCAAATGCAATGTGTTATTTTGCTTTGAGAAATAATGTATCTTGATTTTTTGGTAAACTGCTCAGAAGACTTCTGTTATATGAAGAAGTGACTAAGCCTTTTCTTCTCTCTTGCTTTGAGAGGAAAGGTTTTAGTGGCTCTTCTTTGTGAGCAGTGCATAGTGATAAGTGTTTGGAAAATATTGTGATGAGGTAATTATTACTCAGTTTATTTCACAAAGGAGGTGTAGAGAAACCCTTTTAAGTAATGGGAAAAGAAATTACAGGAGCACTGGTTTGATTCTTCCTCATAGGTAGAAAAGTGCTGTGTTGTAGCTCATGTCAGCTTTAATTTGCTGAGTTTTTCTGTAAGCACACAAAGTCTTTGTACATGTATGCAAGAAAATTAATGGGACACTTAATTGTATGTCTAAGCTGGGACATCTTGTTTGAGCTGATCTTATTGCAGTGTAGGTGTTTCATGCCTTGGTGTTACTGTCCAGCATCTTGCAAGATCTCTAGGTATTCCCTGAAGTCCTTTAAAGAATCACCTAAGCTGGAAGCTTTTTGTGTTTTCCCACAGAAAACAGTATCCTTAAAAAAGGAGAGAGAAAATCTTTTGCTAGCCAAGCCTTTAAGTGTCAAGTCTTTGAAAACAGCAGCAGTCACTTGTCTCTGATGTTGCCTTACCTGTAAGTTGGAACTGTGGCACCTTGCAGAAAGGTCAGGGCTCTCTTTGCTCCTGCGAGGCTTTGTTGCATGTGGTGACAGACTATCTACATTTCTACCTCTGCTTTAGATTCCTGGGATCATCTGGGAAGCTCCAGAATCAGTTGTAGGCTCTCCTTGCCCTTTCAGGTTCTGTTTAAAAAATTCCTTGTAGTTGTGGTGTCTCCTCGAGGCACCTGCACAGTCTCATGCCAGGCTGGTGTTTGCCCTGCAATAAAATAACATAGTCATGTTGCAGACCTGTATGCATCTTGGTGCAGTCAGTAAATAATGTGAAGGCTGGTAATTCATCTTTCAGAAAGTCAAATTTAGGATATTAAATATTGGAATTGCTCCATAATTGAGACTTTGTTTTCCCAACTGTAAACCCAGTGTCTCAATTTACAAAGCTAACAAATACTGCCACAAGCAGGTAAGCACAACTTGTTTCACGTGAAACCAAGGCTCCCAAATACTCTCCAGAAATTAGTTTAAGAACAGTTTAATTTTGAGGAAAGCTCTGTTTGGTGTAGAGAAACAAAGATTTCCATGGGATTCACAAGCAAAATACAAGTCTCTGCTGTGAATTACTGGAAGCAGTGCTGGTGATGTGTCAGTTTAGGGTGGAGGAGAGGAGAAAGGGCATCTAATAATTTTAAGTAAGTTCCCTTTACTTGGGAAGATTTTTTTATAAAGAAGACTGGTTTCTAAGGATAGATAAATGAGAACTCAGTGTCACTTGAGTGCTCTGCTAAAGGCAAATTAATTACTAAATGTTACTTTTAAAGCATAGCGTCTCTTGCCTTAGTGAAGCAGCTACTGTGGTCTTTCTTTTACCCACGTTCTTTCTCAGCTAGGGATTTTCTCTGTATTCTATGCAGTTTCTTATGGTTGGCTGTAAGGACATGAAGAATTGATAAAAATTGTCTTTTTGAAGGTAGTGAAAGGTCTGGAGTCAGTCTGATAAATAGAGAGGGATAACTTGTAACGAGAAACACACAGTAGTGTCAAAACTGTTGTAAATTTTCAAAAACTACTTTTCATCTTCATCCAACCATGACTCAAATAAAGAACATTCCCTTTATGGCCTGCAGCACAATACAAGTTGTACTTTGCTAGCTTTTGGTTAAAGCGATGAACATATTACTTGAATTTTAGGAAAGAGAATTTGAAAATGTACTATATTTAGGGTTTAGTCTTGAAGTTATAAGAATAACTAGTGATTCTTGCTGTTGTTGCATCTTTCAGTGTTCATGTGCAAAGAATGATATGATCAGAATTGTCACTGGGAACACTTAGTTTCTCTTGCAAAGTATCTTGGGCAGCTTTTATTTGGAAGATTAAGGAATGGAATATAAAGGAATGAGCCTAAGAAATTATCATTTATGCTAGAAACACAATTGTTTGGGTGCTGTTTCTGCAATTAGTCTCTGAAAAAAGGTGAGTGTAAATCAGGTGAGTGCAAATCAGGCTAAAGCACTTCTCAAAGTAGGTGTTTGACCTTGGAATTCTCATCATTTGATGTAGTTGTCTTTTCACATACTTGGGATCTCTGTGATTTTATTCTAATTGGAATCTGAACACACTTAGGAATGAGAAGTCAGTTGTTCTGATGTGTGTTCTGTTTGCATCTAACTCACATAATGTGAGAGTTTGCACAAAAGCAAATGATGTGATTTCATTCAGCCTCTCTAGTACACAAAGCTATTGTGTTGTCAATAAAAATCATGATTTCTATGTTATTGAGCTTTATTTCCAACCAAGGACTAGTACATGAAAGTGTTGGGCATTTCTAGTTGCTATATTTTAAATCTCTATTTTGGATGTGCATACCTTCTTGGCCTGGACTCATTGGAAGATTTAGGGAATATGTTCTTCCAGGCAGATCATCCAAGACATGGGTGTGGGAGAGATTGAACCTCAAATGTTATTTTGACACAATGGTGGCTTTACAAAGGAGGAAGAGCTGAGACCCTTCTCTTTTACCTCTGTGGTATGGCATGAAAGCCAGTCTGACATAAGTGTTTTATGATGTTTCAGCCCTTAAGTAGTTCATGGCCTCCTGGCTGAAGCTGTGTCTGTTTTCCAAGCATTTAACCACATAAAAATTCAGGGAGTCAAAATTTTTATATTTTCAATTTGCTAGGCTAAACCTTCAATCCCAACCTCCTTCCCCCCTAGTAACCACTTTTCCACACAGACTTGATCATGTTTTTTCACCACCTCTGCTTTCTTCAGGTAACTATCTCATTGCTGTGATATTGGTATCTTCTAATACCAAAACTTTTTCTAGAAAACTCCTTATATTCTTCTTTATTTGGTGAGTTGGCAGGTATTATGTCCTATTCAAAGCAAGCAATTTTATTTTTAAAACAGTCTCAAAATGTAAAAAGATTGAGCTGTTTGCCACAAATTTTGCTTAAATGGAGTCTAACTCCCCGAATTATACACTTTTATTTGTCAGTGTTACTGTTTGTAAAGACTGATACAACATCAGTCTTTTTCTGTATGTAAGGTATGTTTGAAGTAAGGGAAATGCAGTAGGCTGTTGCTAGGTCAGTGTAGACCCTACCGTTGATTAAACACTGTTTTGCTGCATATATTTAGATGATACAATGTAAGTTTTGGGTCTAGATTTTATATTCCAGAAGACAATCAGCAGCCTTGAAGAGATATCTCCATGGGACAGAGTAACTGTGGCTTGTGGTGAAACCAAGTAACACTCAAATGTGTTCCTATTCCCAGGCAGGCAACTGGCACACTCTGTACCTGCTTTTCCCCATCCATGCTGTGTGGTTTAGTGATTTCTTCTGTCAGGGCAAGCTACAATGAAACTTGTCTGATAAATTATAGTTTCTCATCAGCACAGTAATTTGAGAATAAGAGAAATTACTTAAGATTGGGTGGGTGCCTTCTGATTCAGTAGGCAACCCCTCCATTATACATTAGTTTTGAAAACAAGCTAATATATGTGTACATATACACACAATATGTATATCATAGAAGGGTTTGGAAGGGACCTAAAGGCCATACATGAAAACTGTAGAACATCCTGAAATAGGTACAACTGAATCCTGGTTATACAGACAAAAGGTGAGCATTAAAATAGTTGTGTATCCAGTGTTAATGATCTGTATTTCATGTGAAAGACAGACCTTTTCTTCAGAAGTAAAGAACAGGCTGATCTATTTCTCCCACAGTTGGGAGGGCAGTTGGAAATTTGGTTGATCTTATTTTTTCATAACTATCACAGGGAATGATAGGGCCAATTGCTGAGATTGCAGAGGACTGTGCAGCCCCAGGCAGCTTCCACTATGTGCGAAGACTGATTTTGGTAAATGCAAAAAAAAAAAAAAAAAAAAAGTGCCTAAATTCAGACTGAGCACTGATTCAGATCAGGAAAAATATGATCCTTCCCAGTGACTTAAAATGGGTGTATGAGGCTTATATATGATGGTTCATATAAATCAAGGCAAATGGACATTAGATTACATGTTCATCATTGTGATTATCACTTGAATTGCTTTGCATTGTAACCTGGTAAGCCTTGGCCAGTGTGGTGTTTAACTGTAAAGAAAGTATTAGAAAACTATAGTCTGAGTTTTATTTAATTGAATATAGTGGTCTAAAGCTCTGCAACTTGGAGTTTGAGGCAGAGAGAGAAATGATTAAGAGCCTGCACAGTCTGCATGGGGCATGTTGGGGTTTTTACATTTGGTGATCTCGTTACTCAGATATAAAGCAAGCCTTTTACTGCAATAGTAATTATTCAGGATGCTATTTTTAGGCCAATATAAACCTATTTAAAATATCCTATGTTAAATATGTAAATGCTTTCCTGTGGCCAAATGAGTTTTGGCCACACAATTGTGTAACTTTAGCTTAAGCCACTTTTCAGCTTCTAGCCTCTTAGTTGTTCTTTAATCTATGGAATACAAAGAATTAAATGTGTCCAGTCTTATTAAACTTTTAGATAATTTCATTATGATCAGGGAGATGATTTTCAGTTTGGGTTTTGAGATGTGGACCATTATTATTTTTGTGGACTGGTTCTCTTCACTTTTCCTGTTCACTCCTGAGTGGGTGAAAAGGTCCAGGAGTATATGAAGAAAATGTCTGGACTATTGTATGATACAAGTGAACAGTCCTACTTCATTCTGGCTGGACAGTGATTCTTCATGGAATTATGGCCTCAATGTTATCCCTGTTGTGACAGGAGCTGCAGATATTTCAGGGTCACAAGTGAAGTTCCTCACCTGCGACCAATGTGGGGATACACTGTTAAATATATCTAATTTCCTTTATGCATAAGTAGCTCTAGGAAGGCCTGGTAAATATGGAATTAGTGCTTATTTCCTTTTGTGTTAAATTAGACTAGTCACTGGTTTTGTTCCAGGATTCCCATGCATCTTGCACAGCCATTCTTGCTACTTGTCATTCTCAGTTCTCCCTGTTTTTGCCTTAGTGTGGGCTCTGTGGCACTTGATTTAACATCAGTAAAAAACTCCCATCAGAACTTCTTAGTACTGATGGTCTCTAATCACTTAGAATGTTTTTTTTGCACGTGACTACGATTTTTGAGGGGGGAAAAACATCCATGTATTTTCATTGTTAGTGTAAACTGCAGATGGGAACCTCAAAGAGGAACACCGAGGGGCATCCTCTGTAGGTTGTCCACAGTGTGTTTGGTCAAGAAAAGAAACAGTTTAAGGAATGTGACGTGTGGTTCTTGATGCAGAAAAAAAGCTTCTGTATGCCTAATACATTGGAAGACATTTGTTCAAGAGCAAGTCTTCCCTATGCAAAATTTGCCCCTGTAGTATTATTAAGGTCAGTATCCACGTAGGTTCTCATCCATATTCAGTGTGGTGCCTCAGGTCAGCTTTGGCTTGTAAATGCAACTTAAAGGAGTGTTTTGTCTGGTCCTGTTAAAAAGCATCTCTGTAAGTTTGTTTAGAAACTTATTTACTCCTGCTCTTTTTGGGCTTGTCTTCAGTTCCTGCTTAAAAAAATAGCAGCTTTAAATGAAACATTGTGTCGTGCTTCACAAGGTTTGTGGGAATAATCCTTACGTATATGCATACACACATTGACTGCTTTTTGGTATTAATTTGAAGGTGAATGTTTTCAGTTCTGAACATTTAGTAGACTTTTCTGTGTGAAAAAATGTGAGTTTTGTGGGAATAATGACTGTGTGGTAAATTGATGAATACTAGAGTCTGTGATCCAGGGAGGAATTATCAAAATGCTGTTTCATAAAAATCAAATGTACTCTGTGACTGATCAAGTGGGCAAGTTCACATGTCCTTGTAGTTCTCTGAACATCCTGGCTTGACTCATTACTACCAGAAAGGTGTCTGCACTTCATCATGTGTTGGCATGTTCTCAGCATTCCTCTTCTGTATTATTTCTTGATAGTTCTTTCATTAATCCTTCAAAAGTGCTGGACTGCTTAATGGAGTCAGAATAAAAATAATGCATTTTCAGAAAGTCTTCCAGTGTGTTCTGTTTGCTTTCTGCATGTCACTTAAGTGTTAATCAATTAAGTGATTCTGATTCTAGTCACTCCCCAGGTTAGATCTCCTCGATACAGGGATGGATAAATGTACTCTGTAAATTAGGTGTGAAACGGTTGGGGAAATGCACAAGCTGGTGCTCTGCAGAGCCAAGGCAGGTCTGGCTGGGCTTTATTTTAGCTCATGTGTGGGCAGGCTGGCAAGCTAGTGCTGAGCTGGAGACAAGTGGATGTCCTGGGAAGAAATTGCTCCTGTAGGAAAACGTTCAGGTGTTCATTTTCTACCTGTTCTTTTCTATCTGTTTATTACTTGAGTTCTGCCACCTGGGCTGTTCTGTTCTGCTCTTCTGGGTTTTTTTTTTACACTTCTGAATTTCTGAAGTATAAGTTGTGAGTCACAGGCCATCAGGTGCCACAGTATTGCTTATGAACAGGACCAGAGTATTTTAACAAAAAAGTGTTGCCAACTCTCTTTATGGATTATGCCTAAAAAGTAAAGCTTGATTTATGATATTACGTAGACAGTGAAAATAAAGCTTGTGTTTCTTAGGTATTGTATTATTTCAAAATTAGATTTATTATAGGTATATTAAGACAAGCAAAATTGCAACTCAGAGCGACTCTCCCCTGGAAGCGAATGTCTGCTGAAGATATCCATTATAATCTCTGATTGAACTGGCCTGGATGTAATTAACTGGTTATTGATAGAAATACATTTATGTGCTGTGTGAACAACGGAAAAAGATCAGAAGTAAAGGTGCAGCTGCCTTCACTTTCCTGGTAAAGAATGTTCCAGTCCTGAAAACCCAGCCTTGGCAGATGGCAGATACCAAGGATGGAGACCTGGGTCTGCTGTAGTCTACACTTAGGATCTGTCCCTAAAATTCTTTTGCCCACTCTGAAATAATTTTATTGAATGATCTTACCCCTAGCATTCACATAATCAGCAACCTGCAAGTTCTGCTCAAGCGGTGAGTTTTAGAGTGTCTAATGTTCTGTTTAAAGGTGAGGTTCCTGTTATATTTTTACTTTAAATTTTATGAGCATTTTATATAATGATGTTCCTGTCATGCTTTTGGCCATGAATCAGCACAGCATTTCTGTGCAGGCTTTAATTGAAGCGTGGAGTTGTCTTGCTGTGCAAATGTTGAAGTCAGTGAGACTATTAATTAAAATTAAGTATCTGCATAAGTGCTTTTTCTAAAAATAAGTTGCTTCATAACAGCTTTGGGCCATATTTGGGAAGGAGGGGGTTGGATTTTTTTAAACTTTGGAAATAGGTATATAATTCTCTCTGAACTGCGTGATGATAAAATGTAGCAGTACTACCAGAGGGCAGAATGTTCACGGGAAGAAGTATGAGCTTTCTGCCTTGTCAGATGTCACCTAAGCTGCTATTTATTGATTTTAAAACAGAACAAAACTGTTATGGCTCTTGTATTGCACAAAGAGTGGTGGAAAGCTTTAGAAGTTACTGCTTAAGCTGCCGCTGTAGTGGAAGCACACAAGTGACAGGAATCAATCAGTTCTTCATCTTCTTTACCAAGTGTCTGGTTACAACTCTGTTTTTCTTCCATTGGTTACTTCGAGTTGGAGCTTCTCAGAGTGAGGCTCCTTAGCTACTTGTGCTGTGTCATTTGTTTTCTAGCCGTAGTTGAAGCCATTAAAAACGTTACCAGGGAATACTGAGCTGTGGTTTTCCCTGTATGTATTAGACAATTTACAATACAAATTTACTGTACAATTTATCTTGTAAAGTTATCTGATTATTAATTCTCATGGCACCTTGGCAAAATAGCATCCTTTTAACTACTCAGTCTGGCTCTTTACCAGACTCACTTTATCATGCCAGCTTGTTACCTTTTTTCTGATTTCTTTCAAAAATAAACTCCTCACAAGCTCTAGCGTTCCCCACCTGCAGCGAACCAATAAATTAATAGGGGAGAGAAGAGATCACTGGAAACATGGATAGGAGGATTGTGCACCAAGCTGCTTGTGCTGTCAGGTTTCTCATTGCACCTTTCTGTCTCTTCCAGCACTGATCTGAAGATCTCTGACTTGCCTTTTTTGCAGGTGTACATGGTGTGTATAAAGCAGTGACCTCAGAGTTAAGCAGGAAAAGATGAGGGACCTTATTTCATGTGATGCCAGCTGGGATGAAGCCTTGTTTGCCTGAGGTCACCCCGAGATCAGAGGCAGGATTGGAGCGCAGGTGTTTCTGACCACAGGATGATTCTTCTGAGATGCTTTAGCACAATGTGTGTTGATATCCCCAAGCTGTTGGTTTCTTGCTGCTGCAATTCTTAGTCTTTATCATTTATTCCATGATTAGTAGGAGAAGCTGAGAATCCCATTTGTATGTGAATACAGTGATTCTTGCTGAACATCATGTGGTTGTTTCTAAAAGTGAGACTCTGTAGGTTCCTATTTAAAGTCATTATTATTGCTGATGGGGTTGCATTTTTTTAGTGTCACTGCTAAAAGTTTCTGTAAAGCACTGTCACATGGACACAAAGTAAAATTTACATTGTTTGGGGAAAAATACCAATGTTGCCATCTTTACTATGAGCACATCAGTTGCTCTTTATTGCTTTTTAAATTCGATTTTGTTGTAGTGTGCCGAGCTTTTCAATAAACATCGTGGTTTCATTTATATAACACTAGAATTATTGTTAATGCCCAGTTTCATACTGCGAATTACGTATGTAATATTGTGTCCAGGGGGATCCTGTATCACAGAATTTGCATAGTTATAGTGCTGGTGACATCGTATCTCATACAAAGAACCCAGGGACCTGATACAATATCAGTAAAACTGTCTCCTAGGTATGATTCAAACAGTTTTATTAGCAACATATGGGGTATGAAGGAGCCACAGAGGGTAGTTTTGAGTGTAAGGGTGCTGGCCTATCTTTTTCAGCCTGTAATTATATCAGTCCTCTTCTATGGCATTATTTGTTGCTGCTCTGGGATTGCAGAAAAATAACTACTAATATGATGACATAAAGGATCAGAATAAATTATAATTGTTGACTTTACAAGAAATTCATTGGCAAAAAGGCTTACTGTCCTAAGCTCGGATGTCATTTCTGGTGCAGCTTCAGAGCTAAGCCACTGCACTAAATAATATGGTTTTAAAAGTGTTGGGGTTTTCTGGCAACCTTATCCTGCTGTATTGGATGCTTTTGTGATCTGACAGATACAAGGAAGAAACTTTTTGGCTGCATTTTGGTTTTAAATCTTAAGCTAAAAGAGTGAATTTTGTTTAATTGATAGTGGGATACTGAACTCTTGTTCCCCAAATGGAACATATTCTAATTAATCATCTTGAATTAAAGAGTTCATAATTTAAATTATGACATTAAAAACTTGCGAAAATATAATTAGAAAATTATAGTAGTGCTCTGTTTAGCTGTACTTCTTAAAGTCATGAAATTTTAAAAAAATAACTTCTACATGTTGTAAAAATGATAAAAGTTTGGGGGTTTAATGTTTCTGCCAGTTGGCTGAACTGAAGAGCCAAAGTGTATATGTAACTATTAAAGAAAAATACTATTTGACTACTTCCTAGATTACTTTTTAAAATCCATGCATTTTAAAAACACTGGGCTGAGCGATGTCTCTTTGCCCAAGAGCCTGTGTAGGGAATTGGGACTATTACATGGATTCTGCTCAGAGTTACTTCTGAATTTTTTTTTTATTCCTCATTGAGATTCAGCATGGAAAAAACAGTCTGGGACCTCTGTGCTGCTTCAATGATGTGGAAGCATCTTTTCATCTACTTTTTTCCATTCCATACTGCGATCTTACTGTGGTTGCAATAATAATTAATATATATAAATTTGTTTGGAAGGGATCCTTAGAATTGTTCATCCCTTGTTTTCCGGTAGGATGAAACTTTTTTCAAGCATTCCTGACTTAATTATACATTTAAAAAGATAGTAAAAAGAAAAATCTAATCTATAACTTAATTGCTAAACTTCTTTCTTAGGGTTCAAGCTCTCTGCTGGGACTTAATTGTTTCTATGAGCTTTTCTGACTTCTGGAAACTTTTGAAGATAATTGCAGGTGATTGAGGAGCTATTTTAACTTTTTCCCATATTATCCAAGTGTCAAAGACCTCAGACTTTGCCAGTTCGTATTTGTTTTGAAAAATATCTTCTCATGCTATATCTGCTTGATCTCTTTGGAAGCCTGGACTGGAAACACTCACAAATTTGCTGCTGTTGAGAATCTCAAGTTCTTCTGTGAAAATTAAAGTAAAATTGTATTAAGCATTGTCATTTTGAGAAATAAGTAGAAACATGTAGTGGGACTTGTGATTGAGAAGTGGACAGATGTCACCTTGTAGGTGCATAAACATCACAATCTTCTGATCTTTGTGTCTAATGCAGTTGCTCCCTTGGCTCCAACACAACCAGCTACAGGGTGAAATGGTCATTTTCAGTGTGCCTCAAAGTCAGCTTGCTCTTTAGACATCATTAAGCATAAACTTGTGCCTTTTTAATGTCATTTTGCTTTTTTCATATTTTTTTCTCCTTTCCCATATCATTTTTTGTTTGGAGTAGAAAGTTCACACCCACCTTGCTAAAGATGGTAAAGGAGTGATTTCTGAAATTAACTATTAAATAAAAAAAAAGTTATATAAACATATCTGAACATCACATCATAGGGACTTTAGAGCTGTCTCAGGAGCCTCTAGAGTCACTCATGTTAATTGTTGCATATCTTGTAAATGTGTTTATTTCAAAGTACTGGAAGCCTTCCAAGAAATTTCTGTATTTAAAAGGGCAAAAAGGATGTCACAGTGGATTTATCCCAGGACAAAATAAAGTAAAGGTTAACTTGGACTTCCATCAGTGAAAGCTTAAAAGCTAAAAAAACCATGAAAATAAGTGCTGGTCACTATGGTTTTGTGATAGAAGGATTTGTGAGACAAAGCTGATTTTTTTTTTTTTTAATAGGATTGTGTGTCTGGCCTTTATTGCTATATTTAACTAATTTCTTTTGAAACATTAAATCTTTGCAATGCAGTATTTTTATACAAAAACTTAGGTTATATGTAACTGAGACAGAAAAGATTAAAAATGTCCCCTTGCTTAAAATGTAACTTTTAATGAGATGAGAAAGGCCTATATCTTGTAGTTCTCCAATGTGTTCATGGCCCACTTAATCAGCAATTTCATTGGTGACTTAATTTTTACTGCTTTATTTTTCAGATGGTGCAAAAAATACTGGAGAAATACATCTGCTGTTAGTCACATAGTTCAGTCATCAAAATACAGTAAAACTGTAGCTGGTACAGAAAACAGGTTGGGAAACCCCACTGTGAGAATATAGGGGTGACATGAAGTGAGGCAGAGAGAGCTGGGACAGCTCAGCCATGAGATGAGTGGGCTCAGGGGCACAAACCGAAATAGAGGAAATTCCGGTAAAATGTGAAGTTTTTTGCTGTGAGTGACCAAAGTTGGGTCTTTGGAACGAGTTACCCTCAGAGGCTCCTTCTGTGGAGATACTCAGAAGTGGAGGTGGTTCTGGGGACCCTTCTGTTCTCTGGTTTGAGCAGAGGGTTTGGACTGGTCACTCTCTGGAGGTCCAGAAGGGGCTCTCCTGTCTTTTGACTTTATTTCATGTGTGATCTGTCTTCACAGATGTTGTTAGACTAAGGAAGGTATCTGGAATAAATACTTGCATGATGTAGTATTTGGATGGAGCTTCTTCACAGAATCACAGAATGGTTTGGGTATGAAGAGACCTTAAAGATCATCCAATTCCGCCTTTCACTGGACCAGGTTGCTCCAAGCCCCATCTGAGGCTGGTCTTGATCACTTCCAGGGATGGGGAGACCACACCCTCTCTGGACAACATATAGCATCTTCTAAGCCTAAAACGGTTGGAGAGTTAGACCAGATGAGCTCAAATTCTTTTCCTTTCTCCTCCCAACTCTATTTAGATTAAAGAATGCTACTACAATCAGGAAAATTGCACTTTGCCATCTGTCCATTGGACTGAAGCAGATAGGATGGATTGGAAGAAGTACTGCTCACCACTGAGATCCATAGCCGAGATTCCCAAACTGCTTTGGTGAAAACCTCTGAAGCAGCACTGCCTGGTGTTTTACTGCTCCCAGTTTTGGATGCAGGTAATAATGGTTCTGATAAATATGATGTATTTGTTAGATGAAAAGGGAAGAGAGTTCCCTGTTTGAGAGACTTGATGGATTTGGAATGCTTGGTGCTAGTAGATGTCTGCTAATGATTTTTTTACTCTGCTTGCCCTGAAATGATGGCACGGTTCACATTGTGCTTCCAGTGTTTGGTAAGTCTGACAAGGCTGCAGGTTTTGGGAAGCAAAGGAATCTTTCCTTCAAAACACAATTAGCAACATGCTTGGTTTCTGTTTTTCTCGTTTTTAATCAAAGCCTGAATTTACATGGTTGCAGCAGAGGTGGGAGCTGTTAAGATCATGAATGAAGTATGTCTGTTATCAATTAGGCTGCACCTGTAATTCAAGTAGACTGGCTTCATGTGGCTATAAAAGAGTGACAGACCGAAATCACAGCTGGGACCTACAGCAGAATAGGAAGAGATGACCAAAAATATTTGGCCATTCAGATATATATTTGTTTAACAGCCTAATGCCTCCCCCCCCAGAAATCAACATATGTTCAAACTAATGGTAGTCAGCAGTGAATTGAGATTGTATTTTATACTTTTGGTGGGAAAAATTGGTTTTCCTGACACTGAGAATTAATAAATTTGGATGTATCTTCAAGTTAAAATGTGCCTCTAAAACTGCTCTAAGCCTGGTCTATTTAAGGAAACAAACTGGTGTGACAAAGGGTGTGTCAGTGCCATTCCTTCTCTCCCCTTTCTTTTCCAGTAACTTCTGAATTCATCAGGCAACCTGTACTGAATTTAACAGAAGAGTAGGTGCTACAGGAAATAACAGACTTTCAGCTACTCACATGAAATCCATGCCAAGGACTCTATATTTCTAAGCTGTGAATTCATTTATGATTAATGTTTTAATTATTTGTTTGTGTCCTAATTTCTGCCATGTTTCAAATTTAATTAAGTTTGAGATACAGGAGTATGCAACAAACTCCAGGCCCTCTCTTCTTTTTCAAATTGCTTGCAATCACAACGCTTTCTCAGTGGAGGATTTTTGCCAGAGCTGTGATGCCTCTGAGGCTGCTTCTTGCACAGAACTAACCCCATGAGTGGGGTAGAGATGACAGTCACACAGCCACAAAGGAATGTTGTGTTCTGGTGTGTGTCAGCAGGTGGAAGGGGACAGGTAGGACACCCCTGACCTGAGCTGGGGATAAACAGCCTCATATGGAAAGAGCAACGTCTCTGTCTCCCAAGTGAGAGAACATGATGTGATGAGAGGAAAAAAAAGAAATGCAGTTCACACAAATACTACATATTGTGTAATTTTTTTACCATAAGATATAAAAATTGTATGTTTTGAATTCCCGCTAATGTCCAGCCATCCATATAGGATTTGCATTATATAGGGTAAGGTTTTAAAGACTTTTTGGGTCTTTGAACTGCCGTTGTCAGAAATGATTTAAATATTCAGGTGCTCAAGTCTCATTGCAACTCCATGAAACTTTCACCTTCTCCTCTGAAAATGGAGCTCGAAGTTACCTGGGTATTTTTTCTAGAATACTTTAATTATGCACAATTTCCTCTAGTGTGGAGCAGAGGGGGAGGCACAGGCACTGAAATACCTTGAGCACACACAAAGCAATCACAAGCCTGAGGGCAAATGGGTGTTCATTGGGGTGAGTGGAGATCAGATGGAGACCACCAGTGCTGCCTTTGGAGGTGACCAACTTCCAGTATCTTGTTATTCTAGCTGTATCCTGGGTAGGTAAACGCAACCTGTCCATCTGTGACTTGTTTCATGCTACAGTATGCAGTTAAGTGGTTCCATAAATGTTACTGATTTCCACATGTAGGCTTTGGGTACCCGAGTGTTATTATTAGGGTAAAAAAACAGAGGGTTGGTGTCAGCCTGCCTAATTTTTTAAAATTATTGGAGGCTTACAAATGATAAAGCTTAAACCAGGAAAGGAAAGAAAAAAAAAAGGCAGGAAAAAAAAACAACAGGAAAGGAATAAATTCTTCCCTGTGAGGGTGGGGAGGCCCTGGCACAGGGTGCCCAGAGAAGCTGTGACTGCCCCATCCCTGAAAGTGTCCAAGGCCAGGCTGGATCACACTTGGAGCAACCTGGGATAGTGGAAAGATCCCCTGCCACAGGCTGGGGATTGGAACAAGATGTTTTTCCAACCCAAATAATTTTGATATTCGGAAGTCTTCTATTCTCTGTAGGTTTTTACTGCTAGAAGCTTTATTTTTTCTGAATTATGGAAACACAGCACTTTAAAATCTGAGGAATATGTCTTAGTGCAAAGCACAACAATATCCTGTGTTCAAACAGCAGCAGTGAGGAAGGAGCACAGACACTTGAATCGTGTGGTTACTACTGTGAACGTGCCTCAGAGACTAAAACTAGAGCCCTTTCTCACGCTTTCCCCATGCAGAAGAAAAGGCAAGTGCAGGCCTCGAATTGATGCATGGTCTGTACTCATATCTATTTAGGCATTGGCTGATAGGTTTTTTTTCTTGACAACTTAAATTTGAATATTATCTACTGGAAATTTCACAGGATTCTGGTAAACAGTTAATAATTATTTTTAGGTGATTTCCAGTGTGTAATCTCATTAACTCACTGTTTCAGCATATTTGGTGACACTGTCTTATTTTTTTTTTTTTTTTTTTAATTAATGAGACAATGCAGGGGTAGTTACTCAGATGTTTGCTAGGAAACAACAGCTGGATGAGTGCTAGTTGGAACTTGCCAGTTCAGCTGGGCCAACATGCTTGGTAGGACCCTGGTGTAGTCAGAATACCTCTTGCAGAACTGAATCTTAAAATGCCAATTTTCGGTCTTGTATCTTTTATTGTTTGGGGGGGCAGTGTGTGTGTATTTTTTAATTTTTCACAAATATGTTCTTATAGCAGAGGAATTCTAAGCATGTCTTATGGGCACATTTATAAACAGTTAAAAAATATTGCTTAGGATGGGCTCAAAGTATTCCAAATATGGGCTTTATATAAAAATGTGTATTTTTATATAGATACATCCCTTCACTTTAGGGATATTTTAACTTTTACTGGCTTAGAGACCCTGTAGCAGAATAGGGGTGTGGATCTGTAGGAAGCAATATTTTCACCGAGATAGTCTGTGCAGAACTCCTGATCCTGGCTCACCTGGAGCATCAGAGCTGTGGAACACACAGCCTGAATTTGACACTTCTGAAGCACTGAATGAGCTTTCTAGGCCGACTGGTTCATCTCAGGTTAGAATGGAAACTAAAACCCCTCCCTGCATCTAGAGGGGAAGCCTAAAGAGGAAATAATGACTTAAAATATGCTTTCATCTGCTGTACTGAAAGAAGATAAAGGTGGGTTGTTTTTTTTAAAAACTTTTTATGCAGACAAGCTGCATTTTGTTATGTAGTTTTTTGGCAATTTATTTACTATCTTAAAAATGCATAAATGACTGTAATGATTCTAACAGCAGTTGACAAAACCTAGTTGTGTGTTCTGTGGTCAGCAAAACTTACTGGTTGGGGCTGCATGTTTTTAGTCTGTAAGGCTATTGGCAGCTGAAAGAGTTGTGAATTTCTCTATCTTTTGTGAAGCTGTAATGAAAATGAAGTTATCATTGTGAAGCTTCCAGTTTTGACAGTGAGAATGACCCTTCGATCTCTGAAGGCTGCTGGATTCTCCATACAAGTTGAAACCGTAAACATTTTATGGCACAAGATGAGTTGCTGAGGCCAGACATAAATTTTAGAAAGAAAAAGAAAAAAAAAAAAGTTGAATGAATGCCTGCATCCTTGAATGTATTGAATTGCTGCAGTAAAGAACAGCCATATGGTATTTTGGTAACTTCTGTGCATTGGAAAATTGTAGATTACAGGTGAATTGGACCTGCAGACATTCTGTGTGCAGGATCAACTTTATTTTAGTAAAATAGTACTTTTTGCTCAGCTTGCATTGTCCAAACTACTGAAGAATTTTACCAGATTGAGTATTTCTATGTATTAGTCATTGTGAAGGGAGAATGGAGTCCTAGACCATGGGCCAAAACCACAGTCTAACTTTCTTTTTTCCATAGAAGAGCATGCAGGGAGAAGAATATTTTCCTGTTCCTTCTTTGACAATGAAAACAATGAGATTGACGTCCTTTTACTCTTTCAGTCAAGTGTCACTCATCCTGAAGTTGTAATAATCAATTCAGAATGGCTACTTACACTTCTTTACAAAATTGGATGAAAGAGCTTTGCAGATAAGTTAAAGACCACAGGAAAAGAAAAACCTCATAACTTCATAACTTTAAACTGAACAGGTTGTTTCTTTGAATTGCTTATTTTTAGTCATGTTGCCATAGGTATCAAAGCAGTGAGCTATTATCATTCCTTTGTAAGGATTGCTGCTGCTTTATATTCACATTGCAGCAGATCAAAGGATGGGTCTGCAGACACAGAAGTGAAGGTGTGTTGTCTCACAGATATGCAAACACACCTAGAGTGAGTCCAGGTACTGTGGATGCGCTGACAGGGAATTGCAGATGGCAGCAGCATCACTGTGTTCCTGAAAATCTTTATCTTGGTTGCTAAAGCTTTTTTCTGAGTTGTTTTTAATCTCTGCCAGCTAAAACTTGCTCAAATCCTGCTGCTCCCTACACTTAGAGCTTTGTCTTGCTGTTTGGAAGGACCTGGCGTGTTAATGGCCACAGAGTGTTAGTGATACATTCTGCTCTTACTGATCTGTGTTCAACTCTGCTAAACACAAAATTATGTCTCCATCAGAAGTGTTTTGCAAAAACCTACTGGGACAGATTGCCCAGAGAAGCTGTGGCTGCCCCGTCCCTGGGAGTGTCCAAGGCCAGGTTGGATGGGGCTTAGAGCAACCTGGGACAGTGAAAGGTGTCCCTGCCTATGGTCAAGGAACAAATAGAAAACATAAATTTTGGCATCAAAAATAACCTATCAAGTGTTATTGCAGTACATACTAAGAAGTTTTGGCTTAGCCTTGTGCATAACCTTATACATGTGACTGCCAGTAATTAAAGTGTGAGCTACTCATCTGCCTGATGCTGCTCCCCATCACAAAGAAGTGATTGTTCTATTTATTTTTCAATAAGCACATCTAGTCATGTCATGGAAACACAACCTAAATGAGCAGAGCCCCCAACTCACACTTACAAGCAGAGCTGTTGGAACCTGTAGAGATTCTTGTACCAAACCCCAGGGTATTTGGGAATGATTACTATTGTTTTTATGCTTGCATCTTTTCGTACTGTTTTTATGTAGTGTCATTTCACCAAATAAAGGTTTAATCCGAACTTGAAAGACCTGCTTTAAACTGCATGCAGTGACTGATTTTCTTTTGAAGACTGGAATCTATTTACAGAATCTCACTACTGTTTTTAACTAACTTCTTTGCAATGTTTTCTTTCAACTTTGGAAATTCATTAGCTGTAAACCACGTGTAAAATGTCTTCAGTCTTTGAACTGATGTTTTATTTAGAAGCCTGGCATATCTGTGCATCTAAATTAAAAACAAAATGCCATTTAGTGAGGAAACAGTTAAAAACAAAACATTACAAATAGTGTCTGAAGAGGCTGTTAGTTTGCTCAGGAAGTTTTCATTTTCCTTTATTTGCTGCCTCACTATTTGTAGTAGTGAAACTGCTCCTTACGCATCATACCAATCCCTTACATGAAGAAATGAAAGTGGTGTTTACAGTTCTGGCTGGAAAATACTGAGTTAGGCTTACTGGGCTGTATTCTGAATTGGAGTGAAATGTTAGCATCCCAAAGTATTGTCTGGAGTGATCATTTTCGCAGGATTCTTAGTATCTTTTTGGAATGGCTAAGATTCTCCAAAGTTTATGACTAAGTGCACCTCAAAACTTGATGTCAACTGGTCGAAAATTGGAGTGAAATAACCTGGAGGTGAGTATTCAGTGAGCTACATTGGTGATGCTACTGGATAGCTCTCTTATTTCAAGACTGGGATTTTGCTAGTCACCAAACTTCTCTTTATCACGGATGATTGAACTTAAGAATCTTCTAGTTTGAATAATTATACTTTACCTACTTTTTCCAGCCCCAAAATACCTGCTTTTTTAGTGCCATCAATGCATAAACTCATAGTGGATAAATTGTAAGGTGACTTTGTTTTTAATCAGTCATTGAGATAGGTGTTTTAATAATTTTGAAAAGTTAAACAGCTTACATAAGAAGTTGCTGACTTGCACTTTTTTCTTGTTTTATAAGCATTGACATTTTTGTCAAAAAGCTGTATGCTAATTTTAACAGGTGAACTCAATTAGAGGGAGCATATCTCCTACAAGGAAAGGCTAAGAGAATTAGTATTGTTCAGCCTGGAAAAGAGAAACTTCAGGGTGATACAACTGTGAACTTCCAGTACGTGAAGGGAACCAACAAAATGGAGAGAGACAATTTACATGGGCATGGAGTGACCTAGGGGGAATGGATTCACACTGATAGAGGACAGGATTAGATGAGATTTTGGGGAGAAATTTTTCCCTGTGAGGGTGGTGAGGCCCTGGCACAGGGGGCCCAGAGAAGCTGTGGCTGCCCCTGGATCCCTGGAAGTGTCCAAGGCTAGGTTGGATGGGGCTTGGAGCAACCTGGGATAGTGGAAGCTGTCCCTGCCCATGGCAGGAGGTGGGACTGGATGATCTTTAAGATCCCTTCCAACCCAAACCATTCCATGATTTTGTCTCTTAGCGAACAATATCAAATGAGTATTTGTGAGTCACGTACGTTTCGTAACTGCTGCTTCTTCCTAAGCAGCATCTTTTAGAAGGTTCAGTGTGTTCTCTCTGAATATAAAGCAGTTTGGTAACACTGGAAATGCTTTAGAGAACAGCAGTGAGTTGTTATATTGAAAGACTTGAAGAGGCAATACATTAGGCTAAAAGCAGTGGCAGTACCTGCAGAGCTCACTGTACGTGCCCTTAAGCAAAAGATAATAATTAGTTGGTTGTATTCCCCTGCAAACCTGCCCAAGTGTCAATGTTTATGAATTGCAAAGATCACCAACTCGAGCTCTGAGCTGCCAGAGTTGTTTATGCTCTTTCAATTTTTAATGTACCTATAAGATGTTTTGATGAGGGCATTTAATCCAAAGGGATTTGCATGCCATAATCATACCTCTGGTGATTCCAGCACGAAAGTGAGGGTAGTTCTTCAAAATGTTGTAAGTGCTAACTTCCACTTCAAGTATTAATAATGAACATTAAGAACATCTCTGAAAAAAATCTTCGTATTTGGTTGCTTGTGGGATGATGGTCATTAAAAGTGGTGAAGTATCTGCTGTTGGGTCGCCTGAGGAGTGAGAAGTTGCTCACAGCTTGGGGATACCTGCTTTGCTAATTAGTTCATAGACATTCAGCTCAGGTGATTTGCACTTCAGTCAAAAGGAAATATTTGATTAGAATCAACTTTCTCTGGCATTCTGGTACAGTGGGTGCTGGTGCTGTGTTCCCTAAAACCAGAGGTGTAAGAATTTTGGTTTAAATAAAAATAAAATGTAAGTGATAATAGCAAGTATACACAGGATAGGAGTAGTTTTTTGTATGTATAATTTGTAATAAATTTAAAAATATATATTGTGTATACATAGATGTATATTAGATGTATAATTTTTACCATGTATATTTTAAAGCACATGCATGCAAGCTCCTCAAAGTTTAACCATTTTGTTATTTCAGGAGAATGAATATAAAGCTGGGATGTGTTTGGAACTTGTATCTTCATTGTCTTGTATAAGAATATACATGTGTATATAGTACTTGTTTATAAACATCACCAGGTAACAAAGAGTATTATTATGCATTGGCTATTACATAATACATCAAAATCTGTAATATAACATATAGACTATTCCATGTGAGCCCAGTCCTGGGAGCTGTCATGTGAGTAGGTGCAGCTCGAGGGAGGCTGGCAGAAGCAGACCTGGTGTATTTTTTAGAAGCCTTTGGTTAACAGCAGCCCCATTTCAGCCACGTGCTTTTCTGGAAAACAGCCTTTTCTTAGAAAATTTTAAACCAACTGGCATATAACTTCTGTTCTGTAGCAGATAAGAAATTTTTTTTAGATCACAGGAGATAGTGTATCATGTGTTGGTAGCCTCCATCGCAGTTTCTCAGTAAATCTCCGCTAGCAGGTTTTGTAAAGCTTCAATTATGATCTATTAATGTAAAATAAATTAATTTAACCGTAAATGTTTCTCAATGATCATGGGAGCAGAATCTTTCCTGTTGGACTTTCCTCCACTACTTACCTGTTTCTGGTTCTTCAGGTGAAATAAAGTTACTCCTCTGCTCTAACAAATGCACAGAATTCACACCTTGTTTTTTTCATTCCCTGTTTTCAAATATAGCTACTTATTTTCTGAACACTTAAACACAGAACAGCAAAGCGATTTAATTCTGTCAAATGCAGCCCTATGTAACACCTTGTATTTCTTTTACTGATCATTTAGGTGCTGCTGGAAATCCCATAGTTTGCTAGATTTGTTAAAGTGGAAGCATCTCTATAACAAAAGATACATCTTTTTGCAGCAAAAATTAGTACAAAAAGTTATTTGGAGCATTCCAACAAAATAATTGCCTTACTGATGTAATTTAATTGAAATGGGGTGCATAATCCCAGTAACCCTTAGGCATAAATAAATAAAACCTACAAGTAAAGTGTTTTACATATGCAAAATATAAATTCTGTGAACGTAACTGATGCATTGAAGAGCCCAAACAGCAGTTGTCAGAATTCTGCAAGAAAATAATTCCTCACAGTTGTGATACGGGAAGAAAAAGCACTTGTAGAGTCCCACCTAAACCCTGTAAACCAGGGATTTTTTAGTTCTGCAAGAGGTGAGCAGTTGCTGCAGTGTTACTACTTCTGTGATAGTTGATTCATCCCTTTGCTATGCAAATTTTAAGTATACAAGGATTCAGTACTTTTATTTAAGAAATATGCCTGCAGGCTGTATCGGTAGGCTTTAGGGAGATATCTGGTTTGGTGTGAAATAAATAGTTGTTCAAAGATCACATGAATTTATGTCTTAGAAGATGAAAAGTGACACTGTGAGCATTTTGAGAGCACCCCCCCTGTACCCGGCACGTGAGCTCACCACTTGGTTTTGGTTTTTCAAAGAAACCTCATCAACCTCATGGAAAATCACATGTGTCACCTTAGAAATGTAGGAGTTAGGCCTTCGATTTGAGACACCCCAAGCCCTGGGGTTTGATTCTTGGAGTAAATCCTCTCTGGTCCTGGTCGAGGGAGTAGCTGCCTTTGCTCCAACTTCTGTCTTCAGCCCCTTTGAGTGCTTAGCTTTTAATGAAGGGATTGAAGTGCCATATTTCAGGTTTATGTGCTAGTTGTAGACATCCAAGTCTGCATATTTTGAATACAACAGGAGGAAAGAAAAACAAACCTGAAACGATTTTAGTGAGAGACAGTTTTGGTATTTAAAGTTAATGTTGAAGATTTGTCTTATTAAAGAAAGCAAAGCATTTACTTAAAAGCTATTTGCTACCTAATATGAGCCACACTTTAATACACAATTACAAAGTAATAATAAAAATTTAATAAAATTTAGGTTGTAAAATAGTTATTTGATTAAGTCCAGCACCTTTTATTCTGTTACTGTCAAAAATATTAATCAACTCCTCCCGACAGTGTGAAATATACTCTTGGGGCAGTTTTACTATCCTGTCTCTCACCCAGCACCATTTTTTCTGCAGTAGTTTCTTTTCTGCTGCAGAGGAACAGCATGTTTGGAAAATACTTACTTTTTTTCTGTGAATAACTCTATCTTCATATATATATAACTCTAGTGAAGACTTTTATGCCTTAAGGGTCTAAACTAAAAAATTTAATTGTTATCTTTCAGTGTAGATGACTGCTACTTCTGACCTAAAGTGTAAATCAGCCCAGAAGTTTAAATGCCTGAACTTGTTTATTGTGTATGTACTCAGGTAATAGCCACTGAAATTAATAATTCTTATGTTTGTCTATGTGAAAAAGTTGTTAGAGTGATATAAAGAGCTGATGGAAATAAAATGCTCTTCTCTAGGGGAGGTGGCAGCAGCCCTTCCTTGTGTGTCCTCATGTCTCCCTTTCCTGCCTCCCCCAAATGTCCTCCCTCATCTTAACTTTGTCATTTTTAATTCTGTCCTATTGTTTCCATTGAGAGGGATTAGTAAAGATAAATTTTAGCTTTCCTAGCATTAACTTTAGCTTGTATCTGTCATAAGTTTCATAGCTAAACTAAATACTGCCTTTTTTTTTCCTTTTTCTTTTTTTTTACCCTGTCACACTTTGTTTGAAAGAACCACTCTACCTAGAGCTGGGTACTGGGTTTTCAGTGAAGAAAAATGATTAATAGTTGTATATTTTCAGAAGTTTGTTTTTTGGGGTTTCTTCTGTGCTGATAGCTTTTCCTGGTTGTCACTGGCCATAGGAACAGTGCAGAGCTGAGGGCCCCTGTGTCTGGTGTTGCTTGGTGGAGGAGGTACAGCTGCCAACCCAATGGCCTGAATGGTGACCTCACCTAGCTGCTGGGAACATCCAGATAGTGCCAATTAGGCATGGAAGCAATTAAAATAATGTACTTGGCACTGGTGAGGCCACATTTCAAATACTACGTTTACTTTTGGGCCCCTCATGACAAGGACATTGAGGGGCTGGAGTGTGTCCAGAGAAAAGGAAGGGAGCTGGAGCACAAGTGTGAGGAGCAGCTGAGGGGGCTCAGCCTGGACAAATGTCATAAGTTGGTTGGACACACTTTTCAACAGCTTTTATTTAATTAAAAAAATACATATATATACTTTCATTGAAATGGAAGCATATCACCAAACAACACAATTGTAAGCTTAACCTGTGTGTCCTGGCCAGTCAGGATCTGTGTTACTGCATTTTTCTGTTAGTTTTTTTTTTTTTCTTTTATTATTTGCAGAGAGGAAGAGCAGAAAATAGTATTTTATATAAAAGCTGCCTGTCTGCATCATGGCCTGTACATGTGTGAGAGCTGATGTTTTCTGCTGTTACTTTAGGTACAGATTTTTCTTTAGCACTTGCATGCTCAATTCGCTCTCCTGCCTTCTCATTTTGCCTTCTCTGACAAAGAGTACACAGATAATTGTTAAAATATTAACAATTATTAGAAATTAGCACGATATTTAGGGGTGTTTTGTTTCTGAATTTGACGAAATTGCTACATTTCACTTACATATTCAGGTTTTCTTAGGTAGCTATTTCCTCCTGTGTGTAAGTAATGCTCTTAGCAGCGGCGATGCTTTGAACTGTCACTTCATCCCACTTGAAGTTAATTACTTGAAAACTGGGGGGGGTTTTCTTTTTTTTTACCTTAACCAGTTTCCGATGGAGCATCTCCCTCTGCTGAGGGTGACACTGTGAGGTAGGAAGAGCTGCAGTAAACCGAGGAGCAGAGCAGTGCAGCCTTTGATCATGTGGAGATGTAAGCACGTGTTGGAGTTTGCCGTGTTCCCGGGGTCCCTGGCTTGGGGCAGATTTGAGAAGTCCTTAGAAGGCTCTGCAGTAAAACCCAAATATCCTCTCAAGCCAGGGTGCTTTAAGTCTTTGCTCAGACTGCTTAGTAGGCACAGAATGAGGGAGATAATGTATTTTTAGCTTTTAAATTCAGAGAAACCTTTCAATTAAAGGAGTTCTTGACGATTTTAAACGGTCTGTTCTTGCTGTGTTTGTAGCAGATGATGGGGAATGGGGTGGTTTTGATTTTTCTTCTTTTGGAGTGGAGAAAAACCCATCCCATTTGATTTATGTTGTAGCAGTTTAAAGCATCGAATGGCATACTCTATATTTGCTGTTCTCGGTAGTTTCTCCAAAGGGCTTTGAAAAACAGGCCTCTTATCATGTAGTGTTGTGAGTAGGACACTGAACATACCAGAATTTGGATACCAGGAGGTTGCTTTCAAAGTAATTGTGGAGTATGATCTGATTTTTGTGATTAAATAACTCACTACCTGCAAAGTCATACAGATTTGTGAGGGTTTTTCCTGCAATTGGTGGCAGTGAAGCACAAAATTTGAAATAGTTCTTATATATATAATTTTTTTTTTAAGAGAAAATAAGTGTCACAGCTCAAGAGAGAACTCTGTAGTGTAAAAGAACATGGGATCATAGGATAATTCAGATTGGAACTGTTCTTTGGAGACCACCTAGTCCAACCTCCTGCTCTGGGCAGAGTTGGCCATGAGCCTGTGATACCTATATCCAAGAGTATGTAATCATGGAATACTTGAGTAGTGCATGATCTCTGTGGAGTGTCTGCATTTCATCTAGTGCTACTTTCTAGTTCACGTTGAGGGATATGACTCACAAGGCTCCATTTATATTCTTTACATTATAAAATGAGCCTTACAAAGGCTTCAGATGACTTTTTCTCAAGATGTGGATTCTGTGTGATCAGAATTCAGGCCAGTACAGAATGAAGCAAGTATCTTCTTGGACTGTGTTCTGGGATTATATGTAAAATAGAGAAGTATTTATATTTTTCCTTGGTGCCAACAGTGCCTTCCTTGCAGGCGTGGTTTTTTTTTTTTTCTGTAAAGATTTAGTAAGTTTAATAGTTACTATGAAATACTTGTGTGTGTCTCCATTCTGTAAAGAATTGAAAGAGGTCTTTTTTCTATTGGCATTTGAAAAGCAGAAAGAGACTACTACAACAGAATTTTATTAATGAATGATTTACACTGGTTCCAGCTGTGACCATGTGATTAGTCCTTCACTGAGCAACAATGGGTATTTTCTTTCTGCTTTTATTTAATTTCCAAGAATGTGTCATCTGTTACATTAACTGCTGCCAGTATACCCCATGTAAACTGGTATTTTTTATTTCCCTGAAGCATAAGATGAATACCCACCCATATCCTTCTGGAACTAGAGTTTTAAATGAATTGGGAATTTTATTGGCTATATCTGATTCAGCAAGCCAAAATCATAAAAGTTAAAATATTTATTAAATGCACTAGACTGTAGGATGCCTTGCTCCCTGGTAGTGCAAAAGATAGATATTTTCACTTCTAAAATTCTATCTTAATATTTTATTACAGCAATACAATGTGTTATAGAGGTGGACAAGCCTGCAGATTGAAATGTGGATAGTCCAGATTGTTCCTTTCCCTCGACCATATGGTGTAGTTCTAAAAGCCTTTTGTACGCTGTCTGTTCAGTTAATTGTAAACTCTGTCTTTAACGTACCTTAAAAATGAGATATATGTGAACTAAAAGTCAGCGTATCCTCTGGTAAGTAAAGTTTGCTCGAATAAATTTAAATTCACAGTCCTGGTCTCTTGGTAGATTTTCTTTCTGGGTGAATTTGAAAGTCTTTCACCGTTTCTTGGTAACGAATGCGAAGCCTGTGTGTGTGTGGAGAGACAGGTTTTTCCATTTCCTCCTAGGGAAGGGGGGGGGAGATTTGAGGATATAATGAACATTTCATAATATTTTTGCTTGGCAGACAGCTCTGCCAGTGGGTGATGTGCAGGAACATCGAAGATTTCTGACAGATGGATGGTAGGACTGCTAATACACCTACACACGCTTCGGCGTCTGATGTTCCCGGTGTTGCTCTGATGCCCAAGAAACTCGTGCTCATGCTTTGGTCTGATGTTGCCCAGTGAGGGGTTTCAGAGGAGCAGAACCAAGTCTCACTCAAGATTTTCATATGCCACAGAGAGGGGTAATTTATTATACTCCTCGCAAAGCATTTATTACAGAGGCAAGTGGTTTTTTAACATAATAAGGAGTTAAAAATTAATTGTTGGAGAATTTCAGAAGCAATTTTATCTTCTGTTCTTTCACCATAACCTATCTGGGAAAAGTGACTGTTTAGAATGCTGATAGGGTTGATACAGCTAAAGAGAAAAACACCAAAGAGTAGGAGTCTCACTGAAGCTAATTTTCTGTGTGTTCCCACCTGGTTTTAAGCATTGGAGAGTGTTTGCTCAGTGACTGTTTCTGTGTGGCTTTGGAGATAAGACTCCACCAAACTTAAAAAAAATGAAAGGAAAAGCCAAAACATTGGGAATCAAGCAAGGAGTAAATGACAGTAGTGGAGAGTGAGATTAATGTGCTGAGAGGCCTCTCAGAATGATACTTACTGATCTGTGCTGCATATCTGAAGTTTTCACAGGATTTCAGATAGTTCTCTCAATGGCTGAATGCAGAGGAATAGGTAACCTTAGGGGATATTAAAAATAAAAAAATGCAGCTTTTTGTGGTCACAGAGGTTAAATAACTCCTGACTTTTGTGCATGCAGAAATGGGGAGACTTTTAGCAAGTCATCTCAAAATGGAAACAAATAGTAACCAATAGCACATCTATTTCTTTCCAATAGTTAGCATGCTTGTTCTAAAATAATGTAAAAATTGTGAATTTAAATAATATGCTGATAACTAAACAGCACAAAGCTGTTGGAAAATTGTAATTTTCCTTACACTGGCTTCTCATGCTTCTAGACCTAGAGAATCACAGAATGGTTTGGTTTGGAAGTGACATCCCATTCCACCCCCTGCCATAGGCAGGCACACCTTCCACTATCCAGGTTGCTCCAAGCGTGATCCAGCCTGGCCTTGGACCCTTCCAGGGATCCAGGGGCAGCCACAGCTTCTCTGGGCACCCTGTGCCAGGGCCTCCCCACCCTCACAGGGAAGGATTTCTTGCCAATATCCCATCTAACCCTGCTCTCTGGCAGTGTGAATCCATTCCCTTGTCCTGTCCCTCTCCAGCTCTCTTGGAGCCCCTTCAAGCACTGAAAGGGGCATTGAAGTCTCTCCTGAACCTTTTCCTCCCAAGGCTGAACACTCCCAGCTCTCTCTGCCTGTCATGATAAAATACTTTGTAAAACAGATTCTTCTGAAATATCACCTTTGTGTGGTGGTGAAAAAGGAGTAGATGGGGTTTGTGTGCTGCAGAGGCAGATACAGATCATGCGTGGCTGAAGTGCATCTGGGGGGATGCTGTATCCACTGACCAGCAAATTCCATGAAAAAAGTAGCATTTGGTACTTTTCTGGCTGTAGCGTGAAATCAGTGGGAGCAAGAAAGTGTCTGTGGGCAGAGCTTCAACGTCTTGCAATTCAAGTAGTTCAAGAAGCTTTAAAGTGCAAGAAATCACATGTAATGCTTAAAGAATCCAGCTGTAATTTTGAGAGCTGAAGGAGAAAACAGTGGCTGAACATTTCTTGCAGCCTCCATATGATGAGAGCAAGTTCTCAGAGCCTGCAAGATGCTGCTTGCAGAGTATATGAATAACAGAGCTACCTATTTTTACTGTGCACTGGCAAGTGTAGGCTCACTTCATTAGAGCAAGCAGTACAAACAAGATGTGCTAACTTGTGTGGTGTAAAAAGAAAAGTCTAATTTAACTTTTCATGCTGATTCTAAAATAAGAGAAATAAAGTCATAGAAAAATCATATGAATTCAAAAAGTGCTTAACAGTTGTTTTGGCAAAAAAGATCTTTCATCAACTTGTATTTTAAAACAAGTTTCTTTAACTTCAGTTGTCTCCATGTCCATCCAGAAACATTTATTATGCCACCTTAGCTTACAAAACATCAGAGACTGTCACTTTATAGAGGACAGATTTGTTAAATTTGTAAAAATAGGCAGAGAAGTGAGACTGGAGCTTAGACAAGGAAAATAAGGCAAGAGAACCATGAAGCTTTTGTTTCTGGAACACTGAAGAAATGAATGTATTCAAACTGAAGATTTCCTAATGAGGAATATGGCAGAATGGGCAAAGAGAAGAGTATTTGTGGTTGTGGATTGTCAGATAGGAGATGTGAAGGACATGTTCTTACACAGGTTGGAAGTGAGAGTAGTTTGAGACAGGAAAAATTGATATGTGACCCATCAAGGTAGTAGTTGACGTGATGTTTGTAAGTCAATCCTGTGTAGATTTTGTTGCATCACAAAAAAATAAGAAAATGAAGGTGATGTAGGACTAAGGAAAGTACAACATGAAGTAATGAGAAAAGAAGCTAACAGAATAGGGAAAAAATTAGAAATTGGTAAGAAACATAAATGAAAAGAGAAAATCAGGGATTCAGTCATATGCTAAACAATTCATATGGTTTCAAGAAGTGTGGATTTTCCTTTTGAAGATGGAATTCATCAGCTATCCAGATGAAGAGGATACAATATTGTCTCATTTTCATAATGAAATAATGGAAGTATGATCTGGGTAAAAGATGTATTTGTCTGTATTTTCTTAGAAGGGACGATGCTAATGATAAATTAATGCTGTTTTCTAGAATATTTTTCTCGCATGTGGCAAAGTGTCAAGTAAAGTCCTGCTGGTTTGAAAGAGAACATGTATTGTGGTGGCTGGGAGTAGGGACATGTAAGTCACTGCTCCTTTCTTCTGCTTTTGGTTTTACTATAAAACTACTGTTGGGAAATGGTGCAAATCACAATTTTTAATTCAAGTTTTCTCATCTGTAAAGCAGAGATAACAATACCTGCCTACCTCACAGGAGTGTTGCGAGGTTTAATTAATGTTTGTTAAGCTCTTCAGCATTTTTGGATAAAAGCAGATAAATGAAACCTCTTGTTGTTAATAATGGGAAAACCCCAGGCAGAAGGTGTAGTATGATTTAGGGGTTGGAGGGAGGAGATAGAATTGTTGTTTAAAGCATATTTAAACAGAACAATTGACAATGTTTGGTTAGAAGTTATATTGTTATTAGTTCTGTGTAAGAATCCAAGCTTTTTCTTACAAATTGCTCGTAATTTAGGCATGTACATAGATATAGTGGTTTGTTTTATTTTAGAATCCTGGAATGGTTTGGGTTGTAAGGGACCTTAAAAGTGATGTGGTTTCAACACCCTGCCATGGGCAGGAACACCTTCCACTATCCCAGATTGCTCCAAGTCCCATCCAACCTGGCCTTGGACACTTCCAGGCTTGGGGCACGTTAATATAAAGGTTAGGAGTCCTTTGGCTCTGCAAAGCTAAATAAATCATCTATATTCCATTTTTGTTTCCCTTGTAAGGTAAATTCCTTGTAGTCTGCCTTATATATACACAAAACCTAACCATGTATTTTTCTGTCATCAAACAGCGTGTCGAGGTTTCTAGGACTGAAGTGTAGTATTTAGAGGCTGTGGGCTTCGGAATAACAAGTCAGTAGGCAACAATAGTAAGAAATACATGAAATTCTGTATGTGCATGAATGCGTCTCTGCGGTATAATTTAAGCAACCCTGTAATATGGTCAGGAGGAAATTTTTGAGAAAATTCTTGACAAAAGTAATTGAGTGAAATAGTGTTGAGTGATAAGAAAATCAATGGGGGATTAGCCTTGCTAAACCTTGTTTCTGAAGCTTTTTTCCCTATTCAGATAGGATATAGTCAAAATAACCATTCTAGTTACAGTCAAAGGAAACGCTGTGTGTATTTCCCAGCACGTTTCTTAGAATCCACTGTGCCTGTAGACTCCAACTTTACAAACGTAGTGGTGTGTCAGCAACATCCCAGGTGTCATTATAAATGCCAGCAGTATGTAAGTGGTATTTGTAAATAAGCCCAGACAAGTGAAATGGTCTGTGTTAGTCAACCATTCTGCACCTTGGATACATTGAAGGCTGATGCTTGGTTGAGTAGCTAAACTAAATATCAAGTGGTGTTACACAGCTTGAAAAGAAACTCAGCTCTAAAGAGAAAAAGCAGACTTTTTTTCTAAGTCATTCTGTTAATGCCCAAGAAGATGTTTCCGTGAGTGTTAAGAAACCCACTGTCTATAGACTCTAGGAAAAATGGTTTATGGATGTCTCTTGCCCATGCTCATTCAGAGCTTCAATGGGGAGGCAGAGTGCTGCAGCTCTGAAGAGTAGCTTGAATCATCTTGCATGAATATTGCTCTCTCCAAGGATATTGGCATGCAAAACAGATTCTGTTCATCTTAGAGGATGTTGAATGCACCTCACACATGGCTTCGTAACCACTTTGAGATGAACAGGCAGAGTCTGGATTAGGTTCTTGTCAGTGGAAGCATGTGTGTGATCAATGCAGATAGGTGGAAATAATTCCTTTTTCTGAAAGCATTTGCTTGGTTTTGCTTAATTTGGGTACCCTGTCTGTGTTTTTTTCCACCATGTATATTTTCTGGAGGGAACTTATTCTTCCCCTTCCTGCTTTTTCTCCTCCCTCTTAATTATATTTTATCTCAAAGGTCAAAGGGGGAGAGTGTCTTCCAGATTTATTTCTGCTTTAAATGTGGGGCTAATTCAGTTTCATAAGCACCTTCAAGTATCTACTGCTGACAAAGCTTTGTGAGATTAGTCTCTGCTTAAACACTGATGGGAAGACAGGATCTGAAAAGATTCAGAAAGATCTGCATCATTCACTCTGTGGAAAGGCCCATGTAACACCTCTCTTGGCTTCAGATCTACTTAATGAAAGTGATTTTTGAAAATTACAGCATAAATAGATAATGGAATATGGGTTTAATGTTATCTCCACAACCAAAGTACTTCCAAATCTCTAATTTGATTAATAATCCCCTTGTCCTGTCACTCTACCCCTTGTCTTCAGCTTTCCTGGAGCCCCTTTGGGCACTGGAAGGGGCTCTAAGGGCTCCTCAGAGCCTTTTCTGCTCCAGGTGAGCATCCCCAGCTCTCCCAGCCTGCATCCAGAGCTGAGGGGCTCCAGCTCTTGGAGCATCCTCGTGGCCTCTTTGGATCCACTCCAACAGGTCCATGTCCTTTGTACATGAAAAATAACCAGAAGCTTCAGCTGTAGCATTGCTGTGGGTCTGATTGCACGTGGAACACTGTTGTGAGGTAACACTGCCTTGACTACAGAGGTATTTCCAAACTGTCCATATGCTGCTGTTGTCCAGATCTCCAAGAGCTGCTTATGGCTGCTGTGAATGCTTAACTGGTGGTATTGCCAAAAATTTCCCAAAGGCCAGAGTAACTGCACAACCCTGATGTCTTTAGTAGGAGTCAGAACAGCTCTTTAACTTGCTGGCAAAGCCTGTGATCTTTGTGGCTTTGAAATGAAGAAGTGGGAATATTAAGCACAGGCTTTGCGTGCGTGAGGTGTGAGCGGTTTCTTGCATTGCCTTGTAATGGTATTTCTGGGATTTTTATCAGCAGTGTCAGCAAGAGCACCTACTAATAGCCAGCTAAAGTTTAAATAGTTAGGATCTTCCAGTAATAACCTTAAAATAGTTTCTTCAGCCCTGAGCCCTGCAGTGAATATGTTTTTTTTCTCTGCACCCCTGTAGCCATGGCCATTATAAACCATACTTAGTGTTCCTGAACTCCCTATCCTGGAAGTGTTCAAGGCCAGGCTGGGTGGGGTGTGGAGCAGTCTGGTCTAGTGCAAGGTGTCCTTGCCTGCAGGGTTGGAACAAGATAACCTTTAAGGTCTCTTCAAACCTAAACTATTCTGTGATTCTTAGTGTTGTACCAGTGTGTGGGAGGAGCATGCCGAGTTCTGCAGGTTCTGTGGTGGTACAAGTGGAAGCAGCTGATAAGTGGCAGCAGAATTTAGTTTTTGTTGAGCAGGATGTTTTATTTTGATAAGGATTTTCAGGTTTTGAAGAAAAGTTTTGAGTGTGGCCAATTGCTCAAGCAGAGTAAATGGTTTTCAGACTCTCTTTTTAGATAGATGCAGAAATGATTCTCAAGTGACCTTAAAGCTGAAATCCTAAGTGAGTTGTAGTGATACCTCAATGATTTAAAATGAAGTCAAATTAAAAAAAATCCCTGTTTCTAATTCTTTTTCTTAAAGACTACAGTGCTGATCGTGGGTTGTAGCCAGATTTTCTTATGTGCAATAAAAGCCAAGTTTTTAAGGCCCAGGCTTTTTTGAGCATGCTGATTTTAATGGCACTTTTCAGCCATCTGAGAAACTTCAAGGAAAAAATTTACATCTTGATGTCCTCTGTGAGTGTCCTTGCCTTGCTTTATCTGTGGCACTGTTAAAAAGGGCCACACTTGTTTCATGTCTGTTAGGGTCTCCCCCAGACATGAATATTTATTCGCTTTGCAGTATCTGTTTTGAAAACATCAGCTCAGAACCTAAACTTGTTTACAAAACAACCAAAATAACCTTCCAAAACAGATTGTTTTGAGATGCTTGTGTATCGCTTTTATTCATGGAAAACAAATATTTCCTGCAATGCTCACCATTTCAATTGGCAGATGATACCAGACATGTTTATTTAACTCGTGTCAGTGTTTTTCAGCTTTCTGCAATGTGTGTATCCATAGATACTTCCCAGTGGAGGAGGCAGACCCCTTAACTTTCTGATACTTGTGAAGTAAAATAAAATGTATGAATACACTTTTCTTCATTGCTTTGAGCCAATCCTTGAAGTGTTTTGCAAGCTCTGCAGACAGGAGGATAGAAATAAGTGACTTAAGTAATTAAATTTGGTATTCTTGGGTCAGCAGAGATGCTGGAGAACACTTGGAGTGAGCTGTGAGAAAGCATTTTGGCCAGAATCTGGAGCCTTTAATATTTCTAGAGCCCTTTTAGAGGGCTTAGTCAAAGCCTGGTAGGGAGATTATTTACAGGAAACAGGGTGCTGCACCACTAAATCAAATTGGCAACTCCCATTGTGCTGGATTTATAAATTGATGTGGGTAACACATCATCTGCGTGTCAAGTTGGAAATAGGATATAAATATTGTTAACATGTAAAAATATGTTTAGTGCTGTATGAAGCCCTCATTCAGTGTTGTGTGGTGTTTGCTTTTGACTCTGAGAGCTTTCG
This sequence comes from Vireo altiloquus, assembly GCA_013396875.1. Lineage (NCBI taxonomy): Eukaryota > Metazoa > Chordata > Aves > Passeriformes > Vireonidae > Vireo > Vireo altiloquus. The sequence goes on from VZRF01010167.1 coordinate 535,027, forward strand.
AGGGGTTTCTGAAAGCCATTATATGGTGCTGACTGCACGGAAGTTAATGAGAGGTATTTCTGTTCTCATGGCTTCATAGCATGAAGCCTTGGTTCAGCTCTCTCCTGAGGTGAAAAGAATTGGACAAGTGAAAGACCAAAATATTATTGTATCTGTTGAAATTTAGTACTTAATATTTAAAACTGAGGACTTTTTTGTACAGGTGGCATTTCATCCTTGAAGTTACTTAGTGAATCCCGAGAGCATCATACCCACACTGCTGTGGGGATCCAGTACTTAAATGTTGCATCTTATAAACAAACAATAACTTGATCATTTATGGTCTTCACTTGGTGAAGGATTTTGTAGGTTGGCAAAAATTCTCGTGACTGTCATTTAAATTCCTGGTATTGCAGGTCTTAGGGTGAAGAACATGGCAGGTACATTTGGCTCCCCTTTTGAAGTCCATTTTCCATCATGGTTGAAATAAATTTTGCAATAAATTTTTGTCTTGTGAACTTTGCATCACAGAATGGTTTGGGTTAGGAGAGACCTTAAACCTCATCCTGTTTTATCCCCTGCTATGGGTGGGGACACCTTCCACTATCCCAGGTTGGTCTAAGCCCCATCCAACCTGGCTTTGGACAATTCCAGGGATGGGGCAACCTGTGCCAGGGCCTCCCCACCCTCACAGAGTGGGATTTTGTCCTTGTATCTCATCTAACCCTGTCAGTGTGAATCTGTTCCCTGTGTCCTGTCCCTCCATGCCTTATCCCATGTCCCTCTCCAGCTCTCCTGGAGCCCCTTTAGGCCCTGGAAGGGGCTCTCAGGTCACCCAGGAGCCTTCTTCTCTCCAGGTGAGCACCCCCAGCTCTCCCAACCTGTCTTTACCAAGTCTGAATCTGTCTCGTACTGAGGACCCCAAAGCTGGATGCAGCTCTGCAGGTGGCATCTCATGGGAGCAGAGGGGCAGAATCCCCTCTCTCAACCTGCTGCCCCCATGGCTTTGGGTGCAGCCCAGGACAGGGTTGGCTTTCTGGCCACCTGCCCTCAGAATTGCTCCTGTGTGTGGGACCCTCCCTGATTTCACACTTGAACTCGATTTGACAGTAGATCTCATTCCATTCTCTTCATGGACTCAAGGTGTGACTGAAGATGCAGATCCTTTCATCACGTATTCAAAGGGATACCTTCTGACTGCAAAATAAATCTGGCTTGTGCCCACTCAAGTGTTGCTGCCAAACGTCTCAGGCTACCAAACCTAATGTTTAAGTTAATGTTTAAATTAACTCTTTCAATTCCAGGGGATGTACAAGAGCAGGTTAAGTCCTCAATCCCAAATTTTGGTGCTACAAGAGTGATTTGCTCTTCATTTAGCATTTTGCTACTTCAAATTTACTGGGGAAAACAAACCAACTTTTTGATGCAGAGTGATTTTTATTACCTCTCGGAGTGACTAATGATGGCTTCTAGCAAGTGCTTTGTCTTTTAATCAATCAGCTAATATGAACTGTAGACTGTGACTTTCAAATAAAATTAGTTAAGATATTTGTGACTTTTTAAAAATGAATACATATGTTCTTAAACTGGTCATGAACGCACATTGTAATTCTTACCTTTCTGGTCTGAAGCTCAGAGCGTGTGGAGCACATTTCTCATCATATTCCTAATAAATCGGAGGAATTTCAAAATGCCAGCCCATTATTACCAGACTGGGACTTTTTCTATAATAGGGAACTAGCAACTAATATGTCTCCTGTCAAGTTTAAAAATAGTGCCACATCTCCCATTACCACACCTATTAGTTCCCTCTCCTCTTTGAGATACTCTAAATCAAGGATCCTTCATCTGTTTAAACCTAATGTAAGCCTTTAGCATCATCAGTGCTATTAAATTTACAGTCATAGGTGCAGTGCTGGAAAGGTTGAGTCCTTTAAACTGTGTTGATCCTTCAAGTACTGTAAACATACTGCAAATAAGTTGGATAAAGCCAACATACCATTTAACAACTTCAGCAGTCTCTGTTAAAATCAGTTTTCATTTTTCCAGGCTTCTGAATTACATGGCAAATGGGAGCTTATAATTAACTGTTAAATCAGAGTAACTAATTTTCTCTCAAATCCAATTGCAAACCTGGCATACTCTTATATGAGGTTATACTCTCATATTAGATCTGTATTTTTTTTATTGTACCTTTTTAAAAAAAATCCTGTTAGTGGGGAAAGAGCTCCTTAAAATAATGTAAAACTTCTTGTGAAGATAATTATTTAATATCTACTGCTCTGCAGCATGCTCATGTCAACTTCTGTAGATCTATTTGGACCATTAAAGGGAGAAGACAGAGGAACATACCCTGTGGAAGAGGGTTTGGGTTTGCTGGTGATAGGTGATTGTGCCTGTAGTTTTTTCCCTGGCAGAGCGTGGCCCTGGTTCTCCATCACACCTTTTCTGTGTCTTTTTCCCTTCTATTTTGCTTTTCTTTGGAAGAAAATTTTGTCCTAATTAAATATTTACAACCCTTAATTTGCCTTTGTTAATCAGAAGTTGCTAAAATAGTTTACAGAGTACTGAATATCCCTCATACCCTGTCCTGAGTAGTATTTAGTCCTATATATACAATTTAGGAGGTTCAATTAGACACAAAGAAACCAAGTTGTGTATTTTAATTGCCATTCTGAAGATCAGCACATCAGTCAGTGAAATTTCCCTGAAAATATATCTTTGGAGTGCTGTGCTCCAAGGGGGGATGGAGGCTTCCCCACCGAGGTAGTGTTGACTGTTGTGGTTTTGAGTTAACCAGAAATGTGATGCACAGATGTCTTTCTCCACTGGAAAAAAAGAATAAATTGCAATAATTTATTCAGTATAGATTAAGATCTTCAAAGATGTTGATTGAGGATGGCTAGAAGTATAGATGCAAAGTATTTATGACAGTCTCAGACTGTGTCAGGGAAGAAGGTGAAAAGAAAATTCTAGGGATTACATTTTTTTTTCTTTTCTGTAGCTGGAAAAAACCAAATTTAATTTACAACAGAAAATTATGAAGGTCATTAGTGCCTTTGCCTAGACAAAACAGCAAAACAATTTGAATTCTGTGTTTTAAAATGCATACACTGCATATGCATTAACAACTTTTTCCTAAGGATTTATAGCAATATTGTTAACTTAGCATTCACAGAGTAATGTGCAGATTTTACAGCATGTTACTTTCCTAGCACATAAACTCCAAAAGGAGCCTTTACTGTCTCTTGTGTCAGGGTGTCTCTGCATTGATAGCCATGGGACATCTTAAAACTTGAACTTCCAATTCCTGCTGTTCCATCTCAGAGCTGAAAACACAGGTGTGAGAACTGAACCTGGCAATCCTCAACAGTTTGCTTAAGATCAAGCCAATTCTTTAAAAGTTGTATTGTTTGCAATTCTGTTTGCATCATAGAATCACAGGATGGTTTGGATTTGAAGGACCCTTAAAGCCCCTCCTGCTGCACCCCCTGCCATGGGCAGGGACACCTTCCACTATCCCAGGTTGCTCCAACCTGGCTTTGGACACTTACAGGGATGGGGCAGCCATCTGGGCAGCTTCTCTGGGCAACCTGTGCCAGGCCCTCACCACTCTATCGGGGAAGAATTTCCTCCTAATCTCTGATCTAAACCTACCTTCCTTCTGTTTAAAGCCATTCCCCTCATTCTGTCACTCCATGCCCTTGGTATGTGTAGATCATAAGCTCAGTAAAAATGAGATGTGGTATTTTAGTGAAACCAAAGCAATCCATGCAGGTTTCATTCCTTGCTGCCTCAAAGTAATGGTAGATTTTGGCATTTTATAGGTGTTTGCAACTCTCAGGTTGTATGCATGGACCAGACTGCGGTTTATGAGTGTCACCAGTAAATTAATGTCACTGCTGCTCAGCCATCCAAATACAGGTGAACGATTTTGGTTTACCACATTCTCAAAAGAAGTGGAGGATTTCTTGCTTCTTCCAGTTGATTTGTATAAAAGATAAATTGTCATTCTCGTTTATGCAGTTTAGTAATGACAAACCTCAGAGCTGGTACTTTTGGGTGATCTAAATACAAGTTAAATCTTGGTCAAACCTTAAAATGTGATTGTGTTTAAGGTACAGCTCTGGGGTTTCGGTGAGTCACTGTCATGAGTGGGAGGGCAATGCAGACTCTTTCAATCTCTGTATGTGTGTGTATTTACACCACCTCTCCACATCAGGTGGGGATGGGAGGGAGAAGGGGCAGAAGAGGAAAGGTAAAGATTCCTAATAGTCTTTTGAAAAATCCCATTTTATTGCAATGTGGAACATGGAAGTTTTTTGCCTGTATCAGCAGTTGTGGTGTGTTTATGTGAAACCATCGAAGGTTTAAGTGTGTTGATGTCCACAGTTCATACCTGGTGGGTTTTGCAGTGGGTTGAGTTACGAGACACTGAACCACGTGTGCTCAGATACGGCGGCGGAATAAATTTCTCATACGTGTGGGACTGTGACGGTTAAAACAATCATTACTGAAACCATATACCTTATTTCCTGTAACTAATAGCAGATCTCTACCTGTGGAATATATTAACAATTATTCCTTCGGGTTTGGATGGTTGCTCAGCTGTTTTTTTGGACAGATATTTAAACGTGGTCTGTAATTTATGTTGTCTGAGTACGTCAATGAACAGAGCTAATTATGGCTTCCTGATGTGAGCTGTGCTGATGTTTGTGAAACCACACTTCTGTGTGTAAGACAGAGTGAACGTGTATTCTTTAATAAATTGTGGAAAATTATGGGTTTTCTCTGCCTAGGTTGGTTAACAAAAATACCTAAGCTGGTGTTCACCTAGAGTTTAAAAAGAAGCCATGGTTTTGTGGCTGGTTGAATAGTTAATTCTTCCGTGCCTTTAAAGTAAATTTTTATTTATTACTCTGTACAGTACTCAGACTTCCTTTTAAAAGGAAATTATTAGTTCAAATAGCAGTGGCCCTTTCAGGGACTCCGTCACTTGCCATGTTTCAGTGTGGGGTAGAGCTGCAGCAAGTGACAAAAGTCCTGGCTGAATGTCACTGTGAGCTGCTGGCTTTGAGACAGCCCCTAATTACCCACCTACACTTCTCAGTACTTCAGTGTGCCTCTGTATTAGTCGAGTCATTTTGACACTGTCACCACCTGGAAGGATTTTTTTTGTCAGATGTGTAATGTGTATGCTGAAGAATGTGCTGCTCTGTATGGTAAAGACAGAGTAGGAAATTTTCAAAGGAAAGGATCCTGCAGCCGTGTGGATGGGGTTGAGCTGTTTGAGGAACACCCAGGATTGCTGGCTCCAGAGAGGAAGTACTGTAATGAGAAAGGGGAAGCAGTTCTGTTTTTCTAATATTTGTTGTTTTCTTTGAAATAGGGAAAAGAATACCTGGAGTGATTTATATTTAATTGAGGATTGCATTCCATCAGATACGGTGAATGTTCTCAGGCCATTTATCAGCTCTGTCTTTTGGAGACCTCTGAGGAGTTTATGGTACATATTTACCTTAACTTGGCTGGGTCAAGGGAAATAAAGCAAAAATAATAGCTGTTATTTTTGTATGTGAACAAAACTGGAAGTCATGTGGGTGAAATATGAGCCAAATGACTGTGTCCTACCTCCTCTGTGTCTTTCTAAGTACAAAAAATTATTAGGTATATATAATATAATTTCCTTAGCATTATCAGTGTATCTTTTAAAACCAGAAAATTTATTGACTTTTTCATTGCTCCTTCTTAGTCAAGCCCTGAAGTGAATGTGACATATATTGTACTGCCATTATCCTTTAGTAGTATCTTATGTAGGTAGCGTCTTATTTAAAAACAAACAACGAAAAAGAATAAAATAAACCATATACTCCTTCTTAAATAACATTATAATTCTTTTTCTAAATTGAATTTTGATGTATATTGCTGGTAATGTACAGGAATCACACAACAATAGAATCCAACAAGTGCTAGCGAGGATTTTAATAAGCAGCACCTAAATTTTTTTGGGCAAGTGAGTTTTGTAAGAAAACCTTTGAGCTTTAGGTCGTCTCTGAAAAAAACGTGTCAGCGCTGATTGTCACCCTCACGGGCTGCTGCCGTGGGGTCTGTGAGTGTTATTGTGAAGAATTACATATCAAGAGCTATCTTAACACCCACTCCACGACACATCCACGATTTCAACCCAGTTTCCCAATGTAAATAGCCGAAGGGGGTTTACTGTATGGCAATACTTGTGTAATATTTGCATCATGCAGTTTCACTAATAGATGTAAAGGTAGGTAAGTGCAGAATAATTAACTAAATGTCAGGGTCTTTATGCAGGAGGAAACACGAGGACTGAGCAATCTCTTACCATCAGCATGTACAGTCATTCTCTGTCCCCGTGAGGGATGTACAGTGAAAACTGGTGCAAAATAAAACCAAAGAACACAGTGTGGGTTCAGCTAAACCTGGTGATAAAACCAGTTTCAGAACTAGTCTGGTGAAGTGTGATTTGATCAGATGCTTCATGAACAAATTGCTTTATTAGTGATACTGCTAATGATTTGTAAATTAGTTGCAAGCCTCCCTGAGTGACTGACTCAGTGGCATTTACCAACTTTTCACATACTCCCGTTTTTAGGGGCTGAATTTATAAAATGCTTCTCTTTAGTCCTTTGAATTAAATTTTCGGTGGCATTTGATGACAAGGATAGCATGATTAATTACAAATTGTTCTTTAGGTGAATAGTGCAGATTCTAAACCACAGCTTGTGTTTTTATAGCAGTTATTACCCTGCAGGCTCCAAAAGGGCTTTGGAGGAGAGAAGATGATTTTGGTTACATCATTGTAAATTCAGAAAACGTCAGTGATCTCAAAAGTGTGATTTCTTTGAAATTAGGTCAGTGGAAAAGAGATCAGAAACTGCTCTGCTACCTGAAAAGAAGCAAGCTCCAAAATGGAGTGAAGTCTCTGCTTCCAGATGGCTTTCTTTTTGATTTTACAATGAACATGTTTGTTAAAACTAGTAATTTATTTGAAATATTATGGGGGAGTGAATAATAGAGCAAATGAATCCAGGCTGGATTAGGGCAAGAAAGTTGGAGCATGGAATGTTTTTTCCCTTGCCGGTTGTTCTGTAATGACCCAGAGGCTCTGCATCACCATTTCATGTGGCACCATGGTGGGCCAACAACAAAAAGCTACCTGAAGGCTTCTTATGTTTTGTCTCCCAATTAAATTGATTCAGTATTTGGATTTTTGTTGCTGGTTAACTGATCTTTTGATAGCTACAGTGCACCTAAAAGGCTTTTCATTTGTTTTCTGCCCTCTCATTACAGAATACATAATATTTTTAGCCTGGTCTTGAATCAAACTAAATTTCTCAACTATAGTTGAGATGATGATTGAGATTTTCAGGAGAGTATGTAGTTCTCTGTTGAATTCTCACTTCTTGTCACCAGAGGTTTTGGTAAGATAAGGATTACAGTCTGAAACCACTAGAAATTGCAGGTCAGGAAATGGGCGTAAGGTCTTGCAATGTACGGTGTCAAACACGAGTCCTGAGTGACTGAGTTTAGCAGAGAGTCCATCCTTCTTAGGGAATGTTGAGAGGGAAACCATGAGAGAGGTGTCTGTGGATGGTGAACACCTTTCAGGGTTTTGTTTTCAGCTTTTGTGTGTGGTGGTTTTGCTCGAAGCATGTGAAAAGCAGCTTTTGAGTACCCCAAGGGTGTGACTCATGAGGGCGATGAGCAATAGTCACCGGGTTTTCATCTGTCCCCTCGCTTTGGGCAGCACGTTCTGCATCCTGTTTGCAAGCAGCTCTGTGGCTTCTTGTCTCAGAGCTTCCTTGAGCCTCCTCTAGTGTTCTCTTCCACCCACTTTGGAGTGTTCAGAAGAAATAGGATGGTTTACATCTTCTATTGTAATTATTGAGTGGTGATCCCAGCTCCCAGTGATGCATGGGAGTGTCCTGGGGGATGTCCCAACTGCATCTCCCCAAGTTGCTCTCTGCCCTTAAGTCACTTACCCAAATCACTGTTACTGGCAACTGTTGTGGCTGAAGTGTGTTTGAATTGCTCTTTAATTTTCTCTGCCACCAGGAAAAGGAGGGAAGCCTATATAAGAGTGAATAAGCTGCATCCTAAGTTATGGGATAATTGACCGTATTTCCAAGTTAGTGTGTAAAGTAAAGCTGCTTTTAAGTACCTGATTGAAAACAAACCCATAAATCCAAAATACAATGTCTTCTTAAGTCCTGCACATTTTGATTCATTTAAAAATTACAGAGAGTATCTTTTAAAGGTCAAAATAATCTAGTCATCATAATTGCTAAGTAGACTTTTCTGAAGTAAACTCATTAATACAATATTAAGGATTAATTTTATAGGAAAAATTAAGACATTATAAGGCCTTGCAATATATTTCTCCCAATATAATTTTCTTAAGTAATTATAATAATAATAGAGATATATTTCTAAAGTAAAATACTTCTCTATTTTCATTTTCAGATTTCAGACAGTTCCGAAGTGCTTGGAAAATGAGTGTCCTTCTCATTGAACCTTTTTATGGTGGTTCCCACAAACAGCTGATGGATCTTCTCCAGGAAGAGTTACAAGAAGATTGTGTCCTGTGCACACTCCCAGCCAAGAAGTGGCATTGGAAGGCACGGACTTCTGCTCTTTATTTCATGCAAACAGTGCCAACAAGTTCTAGTTACAGGTAAATAAGGGATTGAATAATTTCTCAACTCAAATTACAGGGATGCTTTCAAACAGGTCTTTTGAGTTTAAACCTTATGTGCACACGAAGGTGTATGTAGAAGCAATTGAATTTCCTCTTGGTGTATAACTGGGAAATTATATGTTTTCTTTAAAATTTCCTAGACTGTTTTGTCTTCCATCTCCAGTCCGTGAGAGTCTCTCAGTATCTGGATGCCTGATGTCTGTATATGTATGTGTATCTCTTATTTGAAATTTATCATGTGAGCTCAGTCATTCTGAAAGGTTTAAACTGTGCTTCACAGATTAGGCTGAGAGATGGCACAGATGTGAACACTGCAAGCTTCCTCACGTGCCCTCCCATGTATCTATTAGCAAGTCTGATTTATCAGTGTCCTGCTCAAGCTGACCTGGAGATTTAAGGGAGCAGTTTTATCTTAATGATGGTCTGGTTCTGTAACGTGCCAGCAGCTGTGGGTGTCAATTATACATTTATGTAAGTGGCAAATTTCCATCAGCTAGAACCTGGGCTGATAAAAGCAGGCTTTTTAGGTCAACAAGATAGCTATCATGTAGTGAGAATCAGTCACTCCAGAGCCAAGCTGTCTCTAAACCCAACAGTTTTGCTTGGCCTACCTGATCAGATGAGATGTGGCGAGGTGATTGTCTGGAGCAGTGAGATAGAGTCCTGCTCAGAGCATGCAGAGCATTGTGGGGGGACTGTGCACCTTCAGGGGGAGAGACTGTTCATGCACAGGGTTATTTTAGCACAAGCAGCTGCAGAATGAACTTCAGGAGGACTCTGAGCACACCTGAATGATGTACCAACGAGCTGCAGTTCAGAACTGGGTCTGGTATTTGTTACCCTGAGTGAGTAGGTGCTTCCTGAGGAAGGAATATCATTTTTCAAGAGTAGATTTGTGCTGTAGAAGGCTGCATTTGCTCAGTGTTACCCAGCACGGTGTCTAACCCATCTTGGAACACATAGTGTGTAAATGTACACCTTTTCTGTGCCTGCTTTTGGCTCCCATTTAAAATAATCTCCCACCCCAAGCCAAACGTTATAATTAATTTTCCCCGTTTTGTCTTGTGCGAGGCATTTAGCGTTGGTTTCCTCTTGCTTTCTTTTTGCAACAGTTTTGTTTTGGAGGAGTGTACATGACAAACTGTTATGTAAATTTGTCTTGTATCACAACCACATCCTCCAACGCATCACAATGTTATCTGTGTTCCTTCAAGGTCAGCAGCCCAAGCTGTCCAGCACTAACTGTATTAAACTAATCAGACATCACTCATAGACATACACTTCATTAGTTTAACTTACAGTTACATTGACCTAAGATAACTTAACTCCAATTTGTCAAGTAACCCACATCTTGGGGAAAGGGGGAGGGAGCGCTGACAAAAAAAACAACAAAAAAAGCAAAATCCCACAAAAAACCCAACAACCCAACAAAAAAAACCTCAACCCAGCAGCCTGAAAACTCACTTGAAGTTAATAAACTTGCAATCTGTCATAGACTTATGTGCAAATACAACCTTTACTGACAGCAAATAAATCTGATATAACCAGTGGAGCATCTTAAGGAGAGGAAAGCATTTTCTTTGCTGGTGCTGTTCGGGTTGGAGCAGAGGGAATCAAACAGTCAAAGTTGACAAAGATGCGATGGTTAAAATAGAATTTGTGCCTTGTCCTCGCAGGCAGCATAAAATTGTAGGATCAAGGGCTGATATGGCTGATGAGAGGAAAACTGATTAGAGGTACCTTCTACTTTACTTGCACATTTTTAATGTTTGTTTTGTAATTGAATGTTTCGATTATTTTATTAAATTGAAAGTATAAGTGCATCAGCAAGTATTACTGCAACCTAGTAAGGATGACTACTATCCTATTAGAAAAAAAATTGATTAAAATTAATTTTAATTCTGTAATTTCTAAGCTTTCTAGGAACCGCTGAAGGTCAGCTTCCCAGGTAGTAGTTTGCAGTGACAAAATTCCACTGCATGTTTGGAATTGAACATTTAAATATTTCAACATTCTTGTGAGGTCGTGGAAAATACCAAATTTGCATTACTTATAATATTGACATTATTTACGGAAAAAACCCCCTTTCTTTTATAAGTGTTTTCATAAATATGGCATTTTGTAAATACCTTGTTTTTATTTGTGTGTTTAATAATGCAGAAAGGTGATGGATATTTCAAGTGCAAACACTTCTGATAACGGAGCTGCCTTACTAAATCTTTATGTTCAAACTGTACTTTATTTCAAGATCCTGGTGTGTGTGAGAAGTAATACTGATGCTGTTAAGTCTGATGTTAGATACATTTTAGAGAAGTAGTGTAGATATGTTTTAAAGGACTTAGACTTCTACCCATATAAGCTGATTTCTGGGAGGAGGAAGGTTTGTTAGTTTAAATGTGACACTCAGTGATTAAGGAATAGTCTTAAAAAGTGCTTTTGAAACAAAGAATGCAGTGCAGAGCCATAGATGTTAAATTCAGATACTCTGCAGTGAGCAGAGAGTTTCTGTGATGAACTTGCTAATTGTTTTATCAGAGAACAGATGTGTCCTCCCTTGAGCAAGAATTAAAGCTGAGTTGGTAACAAACAGGGCATTTAATGTTACTTTTGTGAACTGTACGGCCACTCTCTTGGTGTGCAGTAACATCCTGTTCCCAGGAACGTGGAGATCTCCCCGGGGTTGTCACAGGGAGAAGGTGTCCTCGCCCTCCACGGGGAACGCACGGAGCTGTCGTGGAAGATACTGGACACTCCGTGATTGCTCTGCAGCACCGAATGGACTTGTATTAATTCCCCAGTGCCAAGTCTGTGCTGCATTTCTCCAGAAAAGTGTTGCTCTTCTGTTTTTCTGGCTTTGTTGAGCAGTGTGTTAAACCATCTCACGTCTTCCTTCATCCCCTGAGAGCAGCACGGGAGCCCTGAGGAAAGGGAAGCCTGGACATGCAGAATCCCTTCAATTTGGAAGGCCAGAAGGAGAATTTAAAGGTGGATCACTTGCCTAGAGAACTTGAGATGGTCTCATAGATTGATGTGCAGCAGCCAAAGACTGAGTTTTAATTGCTGTAGAGTCACTCACGACTTTCCTTAACTGGGAAGGTGGTGTTTGGATGTCGTGTTTGTACGAGCAGTTTCATTCTTGTGGTGGCAGTTTCCTAATCACAGCATTTAAAATACATTGAAAAAGGGAGGAATTACTGCCTGCTTTCTCTAGATGAGGTTTGCAACAAGAAAAGAGTTTTGTTAGCAGTTGGTGGGATATTATCTTCTTCATTCCGTGGATTTGGAAGGTCCAGCAGAGCCTCCTCAGGCTGCTGGTACTCTGCAGAGCTGCTGTGTTCTCTGCTGTGTCTCCCAACTTCCTTCAGACAGCTTCAACTCCTTGATAAATGTGGGTGTCTGATCTTTAGCCTAAAGTTGTTTTCCATAGCACACAGCGACTATTCCATAATTCTAGAAAACATGAAAAAAAATTTTTTTTAGCCTTGTTTTTCTTCTTGACTCAAGGATTTTTCTCAAATTTGAAAATACTGTTTCTCAGTATTGAAAAAAAACCCCTTTCATTATTCGTGTAGTTATTTTCTTTATTACAGTGAACAGTCTATTAAATTACGGATAGTAAAACACTGGTATGACACTTTAGATGAAAGGAGTTTATATTTTAGGAGCTATCCTCTACAGAAAGTAATTCATACCCCAAAAAGTTAGGAGTGTAAGGCTTAGATCTGTAAAAGAAAGTGACTAAATTCAGTGTAGCTTCCAGTGTGTTTTAATAGCACTGCTAGATTATTTTAAAATATATATATATAAATATTATGTATAACATTCAGTATTGCCCCCCAGGTAGCTGTTCATATGAATAAAGATTTTATTTGTAACAGATTCTAGCCCTGAAATACCCCTAGGGTAAATGTTAGCATATATATACCCCTTGATATCTGACAACTATATTTTAAAGACAAATTCTGTGCTTTTTACATTTTAGAAAAGAAAAAAACAAATTATTGTTTTCAATTAATAGAGCTCTAAAAAAAAACCCCAACCTGGGGGTGTGGTGTTCAACAAAGGAGAGTATATTTCAACAGTATATAATGTAGCTGTGGTTGTTTTTTGAGTTTGGGCTTTGTTTTTAATATTCTGGTAAAACTCCTAGATTTAAGACTGTTTCAGATCTATTCTGTAAGAAGAAAACACCTTATTATAGAGTGAATTCTTTATTAACTGGTGGGCTGTGTCCCCTAAATATCTTAAAAACAGCAATCTTTTAAATTTTTATTCCAGTGAGTAGTTCAATCCTACTGAAAACATAACAGTGTGTGGATGTGTGAGCATTTGCAAGCCTGAGGATTTAAGTGCTTTCTAGATATTTTGTTTTCAGAAACATTCCTGCATGCCCTGGAGAAGGTGTTTGAGGATGTGACTCAAAGCAGGGCAGGGCAAATTTCATTAAATCTGAACACATAGATACCCATTTGCGCTGGAAACATTCTTGCCTGTTTACATCTTTCTGTGGAATACTGGAAATGTTTATATAATCTTTGTAGGAACTGCAATAATCTGTCCTGCATTAGAGGCCTTCCTAGAATTTGGCCCTCATGATGCTCAGGTAAGGAATAAATACATTGTATGTATGAGTAGTACATTAGTTAAAAGAAGATAATCCTTTACCTACAAACTTAAAAAAAAAAAGTTAATCTGATATTGTTTGGAATTTTTCGGGCATATTTTATGTGTTTGCTTCTATATATAGGTGAATAAACATAAATTCCATTCATAGCATTAAGTACTAAGAGTGTGAATTTTGAACTGCTCAAATTCACTGCATTTGAAGATGGGACGTGGCTCATTTCTTTGGAATTACTGAATAATTTTCTGCTCAGAGGTGGTCTTGGTCTCACCCCATGTCTTTGTTGCTCCGTGTGTTTTAACTGCAGTTTTGTGTGAGGCACCGTGGAATGTGCTCCTGGAGAGGAAGGGAATGTGCTCCTAGAGATCCCTTGTGCTTTGATGAGCTGATGTAAAGGCATGAATATATAAGGGGACCTAATATAATACCAGTATCCCAAAAAGACAGGGTTAGGTCTTCCAGAAACACATAATCACACACTGGCTTGGGTTGGAGGTGACCATGTTGTTCCAACCCCTCTGCCACGGGCAGGGGCACCTGCCACTAGACCAGGTTTCTCCAAGCCCTCTCCAAGCTGGCCTTAAACACTTTTTTGATTAAAAATACCACGTGGGTGTAACTCACTGATGGGTACAAACACATCCACATTGTCACCTTGCTGTGGAGGTGCCCACAGGAGGGTGCGGGAGCCACGGCTTCACCCTGTGCTCCGCTCTCCCACTCCCTCGCTGAACAAAGGGTCATTGCTGCTTTCATTTCATTAGTGCTAAACTTGCTCACGTTCTTTTTCTCCCCCCTGAAGAAATCGTTTGGGTTCAGCCAGGTTAGTTCACGCGGGCTGGTGCAAACGCACACACGTTTGTCCTGCCCACGCTCCGAGGGAGCTGGCTGGGAGTTCGCTCCGCTCCGGGGGCCAGATGGCCGTCCTAGCACCACGTTGAGCCTCAACCAATAAACCCTACTGAGATACGAGACACAGGCACCATGTACTGAGCTAAAACAACTTGGTGACTTCTGACCAGAGCTGGCTGGTGTCCAGCCAGCTTCGAGTGTAAGCACAGAGAATATACGTCCATATGGAACGGCACGAAGCTCCACCACTTAGCACAGATGATGCCCTCCACTGCTGTAGCCCTGGATAATAGAGGGTGTCCCAGCCTGGGTAAGGGGTGTGAAATTCTCTCTGCTGAGGGAGAACTTGGAGGCCATCTGATGCTGGAAAAACGTAGCACGGGAATGCATGGTGTAAAACTGGGTTTTGTTTGATTTAGGTTAATATCGCCCAAAAGCTGTTCTGGAAACTTCTCCTGAAAATGTTATCAGAGGGGACTTGTGAAGGGGACCATATTAGCAAATGGATTTGAGAATGATTTTTAACAGAACGCTAATATAAACCAAAGCATTAAAGTTAACAGAGAAAAAATCTATAATTATTATAGAATGTATAATTGATTTGCTTTTTTTTTAAATGGAGAAGATAGTGTAAATAAAAACAAATAATTAAATAATTGGTAAAAAAATTTAATCTGGTAAAAAAAGCCAGTGAAAACATGAAGTAAAAAATTAGGGAAGGTCTAGAGGCAAAATCATTTCCTATTGACGATAACAGCACTGCTGCTGTTTCTCTGCACAACCAGACTGTGAAAATTTCCTTTTCAGTATGATGGAGAGAGGCTGCCTGAAAACTTTTTGTGAAGCTGATGAAGGAGGTGGGATGTCCTTTTGAGGCAGATGAATTCTCTTGTTCTGAGGGGCCAGAAACAATGCTCTGGTGCTCGAAAGTCCTTGTACAGCACCACGATTTAAGAACAAACGTTTTTATTCTTAGCTCTGGCTGCCGAAAAACTTGGAGGGGGCGATCCAATAAGAACAGCAAAAAAAATCATCTAAGAAATAGACAAAAAAACCTCCCAAGTAAACTACCTGAAATTTATTCAGGCAGACAGCAATGTGATCTTAAACATTCACTTTGCATTAATCAACTTTGCCTCAGATAAAATGCTGGCAGATGGTAGCTATTCATTTTAAAAGTGACAGGTTTTCTTTACGTTTTTTGTGTGGAAACCCCCACATGCACTCTTCCCTCCAAAAACTTTACTTGGTTAATTTGTCCAACATGCTTTTTTTTTTTTTTCTTCCCCCCCTTAAGTACTCTCCCCATTATTAGGCAATTTCACAATTTGGATAGTTAAAAGAAGGTTTAGATGAGTTTAAATGCAGGCTCCTTCCTTTGAAGTCAGGGGAAGTGTATATATGGGAGCTGAGATTTGGCAGAAGTAAGATGGGGATGATGAAGCCGATGCAGGGAGAGGTGCAGGGCCGGGAAGGACGCGGGCTGGGACTGCTGGGTGATCTCTACAAAGTGCTAATGTGAAATGGCAGTTGTCTGTTTGATGTGTAAAAGATTTGCTGAAATTCCAGCAAAATATTCTGATTAGAGAAGGAAAGAACAGTCTGGGTTTTCAAACCCTAGCATGTGTTTTCCTTTATGTTCTCAAATGCCGGGTGAAATCCTTATTTTTCTTTCTAAAATGAATTTTATGAATCACCTGGAGAATTGATATTTACATTGCTGGCAGTAAAATGTAATGAAATTGTGCATTATGATTCAGTATTTCTGCACTTAGGATTTTAATGAGGATTTTATCTGTCCTTTTAAATGGTTGCTGTGTATATATTTTATTTCTAGATTAGTTATGGATTACATTTCTATTTCCAAATAACAAACATATACACTACTATATTATAAAGAATATGATACTTTCCACAATTCATTGTCATTCCAGCCCATAACACTAATTTGATCTTCCAAAGGGAAAGTAAAAAAAAAGAGCTTTATTTTGCATCTAATAAAGAGAAAAAAAAAGATTTTTTTCCCCCCCTTTTTTTTTTTGGTGCTGCTTTTTTTCCTAATCTGTTGTTTGTTCTTTTTTTACTTTTTAGCTAAGAAGCAAATATTACAAATTTTGTTGGATACTTGCTTTGCACATGATTTAAATTTATAGCTTTGTGTTCTAGTATCACAAATAACTAATTTTCTTAATGAGTACCCACAATTAGACTGGGTTTTGTGAATTGATGCATAATGGAAAGGAATTTTACGTTGTACAAACTGGTTTTAGCAAAGCAATTTTGGGAGAAGACCTACCTTAACACTAAAATAAATACATATATTTTTGGGGTTTTTTTTTGGTAAGCTTTAACTTGACCCAAACACGCTGAAGTTTGAAAGTCTTGGTTCAGGTAGTTGTGGCATCTCAGTTTCCAGTCTTCAACAGACTGAGAATCCAGAGACCTTTCCTTACCTATTTCAGCCCATGTGCCTGTAGCTGAGAGCCAGCTTGGATGGGGCTTGGAGCAGCCAAGATTCCCATGGCAAGGGATTTGGAACTGGGTGATCTTTAAGGCCCTTTCCAACCCAGACCATTCTAGGATTCTTTTTCTGCATCTGCTTTTTATGCTATCTGTTAGTGTCTGCTGTGGGCAGCCATGAGTTTCAGGGTGGATTTTGGAGGAGCTGCCTGGGTCCATGGTCACTCTAGGTGTGCCCAAAGGTGTTTTCCGATTTTATCTTCTCAGTTCCTCTGGGGTTACAAGATTGAATGTCCTTAAGACAAGGCTGGGCTCCACTGGATGCTTTCCAAGGGCATCACCTCCTGGTGTAGTTTCATCCGAGGGACTCAGACCATAATCTTGGAGCCCACTCTGGTGTGAGCTGAGGCACACTGGGTGAGGGTGGTTGTGGATGGATGGTTGATTCTTAAATGCCATTCTGTATCAAACAGAAATGCTAATCTAAACTAACACATAAAGCATTTAATTCTGTGTATTATGATATTGTTTCTTCTCTGACCATGCAACACATACCTAGGCAGGATTTTGATTACAATCTATGTGCCAAATAGTGGTGCAATGGAAAACACTTAATTTAGGATCAACTTCTGACCTCCCCAAACCACAATTTGATCAATTCATTTCCTCCTCCTCTTCCGTTTCATACTTCTCAGCCTAAGTATCTTGGGAATTTTACCTGTTATTGGTAGGCTTCAAGTCATTCTGATGATGAATTTAACTTCCCTTTAAAAACACTATTAGGAATACATACATTGTGTCTATTGATTGGAATATCTTTGATGAATACAGAGCAACTGAAAGAATTTTTTTTTGTTCATCATTCAGTAATGAAGATTTCCACAATTTCCTTGTTCCCTGGGACTGTATTTTTCCTTTCTTGCCTTTGTCCTTTGTCCCTGTCTTTTCCTCCCTTCCTCCTGCACATTTACTCTGACGGTCCAGTGGACACAGTCATTTTAAAGAATGCTTTCCATTTCAGAGCACTGACTGTTTTTATTGTTTATGTTTATAACCTTGCCTTCTTGTTCATCATTTTTTGTTTCAGCTCTCTTAATTTCCATTTTACTTGTTGCACGCTTGAACTTATATTTCTGTCCAGTTGCAACTTTTAGAAAGAATGAAGGAAATAGTAGTGGACACATCGCAAGGAGATATGTGATTTTCTTGTTGCAGAATTACTGGAAGAATTTACTCCTGTTAACAGTATTTCTAACAATTATATGGGGAAAAATGTATTTAGAGTGGAGCTGATGTTTCTGTCACACCACCTTACCTGATGTAGCTACATCAGTCCTTTAAACTAGTGATTTACCAAATGTTTTAAAAAGTAAAGGTATAAATTATGGGTAGAACAATAGAAAATTTATTTCAAATTCTATTTTTCTTGCAGTTAAATGGTATTCCTACTGATTTCTGTTAATGTGTTTTCTTTGAGTCATAATGTTTTTAAATATAGCATACTCTATGTAAAGTGATTTGTATCAAGTTAGAATATGGAAAAATCTTCATGTATTTAGGTATTATGTAATAACATGAAAAAATTTCTGAACATGTAATTCTATGCATCTTATATAATGGAAAAACTAAAAAAAAATTGAAGGGGAGTAATTTGAGAACATCTGCAATTTTTTATTTATGTAAGAGAATATCCCATTTTTAATTAAAGATGGAATTTAAGAATGATAAATGGAACCATTATCTAGTAACAGTTAGTTTGCAGGCATTTTTTTCGTAATGTTCTGCAGATTGCTGCAGGTTTGACAGTGCCTTTGGCTTTTATGAGCAAAATGCATTTCCTACTCATGGCAGAAGAGTTGTAACTCACTAAGCATGGAGCAGTGATCATGCATAGCGACATCTCTGTGCTTAAACCCTGAGGAATTGAATTATTTTAAATTATTTTTAATGCAGAAATTTCCCGGTAGTCAATTTTATTAAAAACCTAACAGTTAAAAATTTTATCTGCCAAATGGATTTGGAGAAATAGTGCTAAAGATGATAAAACCATGCAGGAAGAGGAGATGAATTTTGGGGGAGATTTTGTTTTTTTTTTCTTTGTTAGTAGAGTGACCTTCTTCGTGGTTTTTTTTTGTTTGGTTTTTTTTTTCTTTTTTACTTTACCCCTTGAATTCCTTTTTTGTTGTCATTGTCCTAGACTAAAGTTGGTTCCAATTTATTGTTACATCCTCAAGCCTTAGCTGTGGGGTGTCAAAGTGGGAGGAAAAAAGGTGGGTGGGTGCTTTGGGAGGAATCTAATGTACCATCAAGTATCAGACCTCTCTTGGTATTTGTGACTCTCAGTTATCCCAGGAGCAAAGTTTTGGTGTCCTTGTGTTTCTCTATGACTTTCACAAATCTTCAAGGTCCTGACTGGGAGAAGTTCACTTGTCTGGGGTCGATTGACCATTTTGGTTGCTGATGACTCAAACTTCTCCAGTCAAGAGACTTTTTTAGACGAGGACTTGATTACAGAGGCCTCATCTTTACCTCCTCAGACTGATGTGTTACCATCTGCTCCAGGTGGAATCAGGTTTGCAGCAGAACTTGCTCTTCTGAGGTTTAATACCAGCCCAGCAAAGGATCCTGTGGACCCAGCTTGGTCTGGAATCAGTTTTCAGAGGTTTCTGTGGCTGTTGAAGCATTAAGGTCTGAAGTGCTGTAAACACAGACCTCAGGTCTTGCCCCCAAAAGACAAAAGATCCATAGGCAGGAGTGGTAGGGAGGAGTGTCAGAAAAGCATAATTGCCACAAAAGAGTCTGGAAAACCAGTCTAATGCATTTATTGAAAATTACATCGTGAGATAGAGATAATAAAACCTGTATTTTCTTCTGATTTTTTTTAACATAGAGCAGAAAACCTGGAGAGTGGTCTTGCCTTGAATTAATACTCATTCTGGTGTAAACACATTGGAAAATACTTTTGTACAGTTTTACATTTCAATACAGAAGAAAAATAACAGATTTTAATCATATACTCAGAATCATTAAGGCTGGCAAAAACCTCTAAGAGCATCAAGTCCAACTGTTAACCATGCTATGCTATGATGAGTGGAATATAAATTCAGCATTAAAGTAAGCATCTGTACTTGAAAAATCCTAATTTCCAATGCTAACAGCTGCATGGAAGGTCATTGACATTGTGGAGTGCGTGGGGTCTCTGGGGCTCAGCGTGTTTGAAGTCAATATTTATGGTGCCTCTGTACCTCCTGTCATTAGCAGGAGGTTTTCAAGGGACTGTTCTTAGATTATATTTTGCACATGGCTCTTGTTTTCCTAGATACTGATTGGAAAAAAGTGAAGGATATAATAGTTTTCCTGTCTGCTGATGGGTGATGAGACCAACATGTTGGGGCCATGGGGGGAATCGGGGTGAATGAATTGGTGGCAGGGAGGGAGTTTGAGATGCTTGTGTGCTTCCTGCATTTTTAAGGAGTATAAAGGGTATTTCAGTTGTTGAGATGAAGCTCAGCAGCTGCTCTGCAAACTCCTAATGGAGCAGGGGCCTGAGTTTTCTTTATCTCCAGAGTTTTCCTCTGGTCACAGATACTGCTGGGCCTCTCCATTTCTCTTAACCCATAGTTCTTGAATGGCATGGTTGATATTAGGGGAATAATGAAAATGGTTTTTATTGGATCAAATGGGATTTGGAGACAATGCTGTTGCCTGTTAATTTCTAGGTACACACTAGGACTCTGAATGATGAAGAGGAAGGTACAAAAGCTGTGTGCACTGAGCAAATGCTTTGCAGCGTAGCCAAACAGCTTTGCAGCCTTGCTCTGGGTTGTTACAGCATCACTGTGGTATTTGCCTTCCCATTATCTCTTCAGCTCACTTTTCCATGGTGTCTGGTCCATGCATATTTTATTTTGGTTTTAATTTTATTTTTTAAAATATTATTTTATTTATTTCTTCTGCCTGTTGTTTAAAACTGTAACTTCATTGCCTCTTGCGCATATAACATCTTTCATTTTGTCTTTAAAATCCAGAGGGGTGTTTAGTGTGAGCAGTAGTGTATCCAAGGTAGAATATTTCATGTTTTTGCAGATTGCCAGTATTACATGCCAGAGCAGGCTTCTGACCATGAAGCCCAACCACGTTTGTTCTATTAGCTGCACTTCAGAAGTATTTGTTTCGTTTTTTCCTCAGATGGATAACCAGTATGGAACATTCTGTCCACAGAAGTCTTATTAAAGAGGTTAGAGCATCCTGCTAATTAGAAAAAACTAATTAGGCAGATTGTTGAGCCTGTAACCAGAATTTTATATTTTAATGGATTTTGAAATGCTGTGTGCTCCCTTTTCCTATTGTAAAACACAGTTTTTTTCTTTTAAATGTCTGGAAACAGTCTTTTTGAGGAGGTTATACATTCAGAATAAAAAAACAGTAACATTTTAATTTTTGAATTTATTAAATAAACTGTAGAAGAATATATGCTGTAAAACTGGTGAAACCATTAATTCATACCACCCTCTTATTGTGGCAGAAAAAATTGTTTGGTTACCTTCCTTTTGGTAGGTTTCAAGTTTAACTGCTCTAAAGAGGAGTTGAATTAAGTTCATGTGAAGAAACAATATAATTTGTGGCTATGTTAAAATTAGACTTAGATGGTACAGAAGTCACAAATTACTCTTTGCTACTTCAAGCTAAAATTCATTGACCACTGTTTCACTGAGCCTTGGGAAGTTTATCGTGTTTAAAGCTGGATCCAGTCCATTTTTGAGTGCTCTTGTAGTGCTGTTGGAGACTTTTGGTCTGGAAGTTGAAAAATGAGCTCGTTCTCAGATGTGGAGTGACCTGGAAGCAAAACCATTGGGGTTGGTTGTGTTTGCATGGTTCACATCTTAATTCCAGGTTTGCAAGGTGCCATGTGGAAAGCAAGGCATGTTTGTGGCTGGGGACAAAATGCTGGATTTGAGAAACCTTTCAAATATATGTATTTAAGATGGATTTCTCCCTAGCATCTACTTTTGAACTCTCTTTCAACTGTGCCCTGCTACAAACTTTAATTAGTCGCAACCTTTTTTTTCAGGCTTGTCATTCTGCATTTTGCAAAATGCTCTGGCTTGTGGAGCAGCCGTGTGGCCGGGAGCCGTGGGCAGTGACCTGCAGTCTGTGTCAGGACCATCCTCTGAGATGTAACTCGAGGTACAGATGTTGCAGTTGGTGTGACGAGGTTGGCGGCCATCTGGAAGGTGGCCATCTGCTCCTTCCTGCAGCAGCAGAGCACCGCGCTTTTGGGGGGCCCCTTGCCCCTTCTTGTCACAACCTGAGTCAAGACAATTCAGAATTGCCTCTTTGAAGCCTGATTTGGGAATATTGGCTGGCCAAGTGCTTGGCACTTAAGAGGTGTAAGGGGCTAGGAAGGGAAAAGCAAATACTTCTAGACAAGATTTAGAAATGAGCTGTATGAAAGGACTTCAGCACTGGAAGCTTAGGATATGTAGCTCAGGTCTGTAAATGTGAGAGAAATGATGGAACAAAGGGAGATGCAGCTTGCTATGCTGATAAAAAACAGATAGAACTGTCCCATTGGAGCATGGGGCTTGCTATTATTTTGCTAATGCATCAGGAAATACATGGAGTCTGTACCACGTGAAAACAGAACTGTGGATACAGGGACTGGAGGATGGAGCAAGTAGGTCCCTTTAAGGAAAACCTTCCTCTTCAGTCCAAGGAGACTGAAAAGAAGGCAAAAACGTTACAAGACTTGTTCTTGTGGTGTCAGCCCTGCACCCCCAGACCTCCTATATTTGCTGGAGTGTCAGCTCTGGCTTTGGCCGGTCAGATTTGTGTTCAGTGTCTGTGCTGACCTGTAGGTTCACACCCTTCCATGCTCCTGCAGTTCAGTCTTCAGCCTGAAACCTGGGACTATTATCAACCAGACAGGCCTAGGTAGTTAGCATGATGTCATGTCTCTTCATCAGTTTATGGAACAGGGCTGAAAATTTATCGCAATAAATATTTTAAATTGTTTTTGTTTGGCTTTTTGGGGAGAAGAATTTCCGTAGGTGAGAGGTTGTTTTTTAAGAGGCTCTGCTGTATGATACATCACGTGGATGGTTTCAGTACATGGGAAGCTTGTAGCCCTTCAGTGTCATAGGTTGGAGCTGTTACAGGCACTTAATGGCTTTACAGATTCTTGTTTAATTACTGGTCATTATTCTGAAGCGGATGACTCATTTAGCCTGCAGTGATGGGAGGTGTTCTGGCCCTCTATATAATTCTACACATACATATTTTTGCTCCTAAGCACCACAAAAATGTCTGTTTTCCTCTTGCATGTCTCATTTCCTGGGGTAATACAGAAAAAATGGGTCTGAGAGGGGCTGTGGAATGAGAAAGGGCATGTTGGGAACAAATTTGCATCAATCTGGATGGCTCCTGGTGCATACCTGAACTCTGCCATTCAGTTCCCACTTGGAAGGGTGTGTATTATTGTAATAAATTAACTATCTATTAGTCTGTTCTTCTGTATTGATATTTCAGATTAGAAAACTGTCAGGACAACATGAAATTCAGTGTTTAATAATGTTCTGGCATGGTAAAGTGTTAAAATTAACATTTAAACTAATTCTGGGTTAGCTGTCACCAGCTTTTCTGCCGTCAGCTGAGGCTGTGTGTCCTTCACTGTGACATTCTGTGTGTCCTGGTGAAGGCCTGGTGCAGAAATAGAGGCTTTGAATTCACCAGTCTGTATCAAGAGGCAGCACTTGGTCTTGTTGCATGGAGATCTAAATAAATTTGCATTGATCTCAATAAATGGGGATGTTTTGAACCTTGACTTTCTAATGCTTCACAGTTGGGTGTTTTTTTCCCTGCTTTGTCAAGGAGGATGACTGTAGTAAGACCATGAGCTGATTACTCAGTGTATTAGATAATAATTTCTTAATGTGGGAGGGATATTAAGAAGAATAGATGTGAGTGCTCTTGGAAAACTCTTTATGGAATAAGGTTTAAGCACTGCTGTTAATAGGATGCACATTCCCTTTCGTGCTGAGTCAGGCAGAGCTTGGCTGCATATCCAGGACAAAAATCAAGGAGGTCTTAGACACACTTGCAAAACATGTGGTGACTTTGCTGTCTCTAAAAATTGTCACTATTGCTGTGACTGCATTGTCACCTCTGGATTTTAGGTGGGGAGTAGCTGGAGTTTAATTCAAGACCAGCCCTACTTCCATCTAGCCCCGTCTCCGAACTATTTCCTTTTTCCCCCACATCATGCGGTTGCCTTATGATGTGCCAGTGGCAAATAATTATGAATTGGACCTAAAATTTAAGAGAAGCTGCCAGTTTTAAGTGTCCATGACAGTGGTAGAGGCTGCTGGGTGCAGGTGACAGAGGGAAGGCGAGTGGTGGTACAGGAGGGACGCTGGGTGTCCTGATGGAAAGGCCCTGCATCAGTGACCAGCTAATCCTGGCTTTTCTTGGGAGAAGCCTGAATCATCATTAGAGATGAAATGTCTGTTTTGAATGAAAAGCTAATTTGATGGATTGAGGTTTTTTCCCACCAGTGACATTTTAGGAAGAATCCAAACGGTTTTGTGGGTGGCTGCTCAAGTTTGTTGAAGTCTCTTCAGTATGGAAAAATAGGGACTTAAGAGTTAGAGGTAGCCTTGTACACTAAAATCTTTTCTGAAAGTATTTTTAGGGATTATTTTTTGTTCAGTTGGGTTTTTTTGGTTGTAAAAACTTTTTCTAGATTATATAACTAAAGGCAGGACAAGATACTACAATCTAGTTTGTATTTTATGGGGTGCTCTGAAGGATAATCTGGAGGCTGTTTGTGAGCAGAGTGGTAATAGTAGGAGGCATAGAAATACTGACATTTTGAAAAAATATTTTTCTTAGGGTTCTGAAACTTTTTTAATTGTGCAAGCTTTTTAAAACATTCAGATTGATTTGTGATGGTATAGTTTCAATGGTTTGTTCTTCTAATATTGATTGGTGAACTCTAGAATGGCTCTACTGTCATTCCCAGCAGCTTTTCATAGAAACTTTTCCCCCAATTAAGTTTATATTTAAGAGTTTTCATTATGAAAGCCCTTGAAGTTAAGATGGAGTTTGTTGTTTTTTTTTTTTTTAAATTTTCCCCTGTGCTGGCATATGAATGTGGTTTTGCCCTAGTGGCACTTCCCCATTTCAGATTATTTTCTACCTCTGCATATTATGTGATTTCTTGTTCAAGTGAATGACAAGATGATGTATGACACACTTGAGATGGTATTGAGCAGAGTATAGTTGGAAAATTGCAGTGATAATTTTCTTTTTACATCTCAAACTTATATGCCATTGAGGGAAAAAAAAAATAACTGTAACAGCAACTCAACAAAAAGCATAAGGGGAAACCTAGAAAAATTACAGGGAAATTTCCATAACAGATACACAAGTAATGCTGCTTTAATAATGATTTCCTGTCCTGAACTATTTTTATCATTTGCCAGGTCTCTGACGTGGCATTCTATTTAACATTTTTGAGAGCCATGTTTTAATCAGATTAAGCTCAAGGAAACCGATAGGTATCTGTTTGGCTCATGACTTGTGCTTCTGTTTCTGATTTAGTCACAAGACTATTGTTGCTGGAATCTTTTAAACCCCATTTTGCTTCCACTTGCAGCCGGTGTGTGAGCCTGGAGGTTGAGTGCCAGGGATTTTCACGATACACACACACACAGGGCACGTTATGGAATGATTTTGTAAATTAAAGAAGACTGATACAAACTGTGTCTTTTTCCTCATGTGATTAAATAGCTAAAAATAACCATCTATTTTTGGTTTCAGTCATTGTAATGTTTCTTAGGAACAAACTCACCCAAAGCAGTGTGCTAGGAAAGGCTGACCATGAGCAGTTCTGCATTCTAATTCAATTATGGAAAGCAAAATTCCATAATAAAAGGGGATATTCTTGCATAATTTTATATTGTATGCAACGTGATGATGCTTTCCATGCAAGAGATATCGTGAGAATAAAATATAAACACATATATTTTTAACTTTGATATTTACACATTTTTCAGTCATTTTATTAAATGAAAGCAGAAAAGTTTCTAGGCAAAACTCTTACAGTCTCCAATATTGTGCACATCCTGCAAATTTGGGAAATTAGGAAAAAAAAAAGGTACTGCATAACATTTGGGATCATGGTTGTGCTTGGGTATTAGTGAATTTAGCACCTCATTTGGTGGTCTCAGCATCTAGGAGCACGGGCGAGGACCAGCAGCCTGGCTTTTAAGAATCTCTGTGTATCCATGTTTTCCTAATTTCCAGAGCAAAAAACCCCCATGTATTACATTTCTAATGACCTCTTTTGTCTGTTGCAAATGCAGAGGGATTGTATTCAACAGCTTGGTTTGTGTGGTGTCTTCCTGCAGCGTATTATTTATTTGGTTGACGTGTTCGAAAACTGCGAGCGTAAGAATTAATAAAGGTTATTAGTTACTTTCCATAATAAAATTAGCTGACCTTTAAGAACATTATACAGGGGCTGTCTAAGTGGAAAAATGACAGAATGTGTTTTTATTCTGGTAGCCATTTTGATTACTAAGTCTTATAGTCACAATATAGAAACTATGCGTGGTGATTAAATGTGGCTCTTGACTGTATATTTGCAGACAACAATGAAATAAGCGGAATTTTTGTGTTCAGTTTAACCCCTCGGTAATGGTTCCGCCCACGTCTCGTGTTTGGTTCCATTTAAACAACACAGAAAAAAAAAAAAAAGCAACCCAAAAAAAGCCACCAAAGATGCAACTTAATTTTCTAAAATCAAGTGTCCTTTGGAAGCGGCAGCGCCGGGAGTTGGCTGTGGTTTTCCTGGAGCGGGATGGTGTGCAGATTCCTGGAGCAGCCTGACTTGGTCCCTGTCAGGCAGTCGCGATGTACATCCTGTGGCTGGGCGCTCACTCAGTCCCCTGATAGTCTTCAGTCATCTCTATTTATGTACCAGTGTGAAGGGAGGCTTGCCATGCAATCCAGTACTGGAATGGGAGGTGCACACACCCACTTTACTTTTCAGGTGGGAGTAGGACATGCCTCATTTCCAAAGCAGCTGTTACAGCAAACTTCCTTAATTTTATTTTTTTCTGTATCCAATAATGAAATTTTTAGCTGTGCCATTATCTAGAAAAGATTTTATAAAGGCTTTAATATTTATTGTAATTTTTGAAACATTGATGATCTATATGATGATGACAGTATGGCTTGGATTTCAGGTGAACTTCAGATCTGCTTGTGCTGCTGCATTGTACTTTTTCAAATTTTGACTAGGTCGTATAACATTTGTTGAAATCCTTACAAGATATTCATCTATTTGTAGCATCATATAGGTCTGGCTCCCCATCTGTCTCTGTTTTTCATGACAACGAGGCTCTGGTACATTTTTTTTTAATTTTAGTTCTTATTCATTGAAGCCCACTGTAATGCTGTTTCTATCTTAGCTGTTCGTCCAATAGCTTTTATTGATCATTTGGGATAAAATAAGAGATTTCTTCATAGGGAGAAGTATTAACCAGCTATCAGTGAATTTAGTTTACTTAAGTTAGTTTTTCTACGTTATGAAACTGAATGTAATCAGAATCCATTTATATGCTATTAAATAAATAAATAAATTACTAGCATAATGTGGTGCCAAAAGCTAAAAATTATTGGGGGAAAAAAGTTCTTACTGCATTACTTTCTTCTAGGCCATATTTATTAAGGGTCTCATACAGCTTTTATATCTTAAAAGTAAGGGAATGAATCTAAGGTTCAGATTCCCTCCAAATAAATCCTTATTTGACAGGATATCCCTGAGACTTATTTTTTCCCCTCTCTTTTTGTTTTTTTTTTGGGTTTTTTTTTGGTTTTTTTTTTTTTTTTGGGGTTTTTTTTTTGGGTTTTTTTTTTTGGTTTTTTTTTTTTTTTTTTCTTTTTCACTACTGGCAAGCCTGGCTGAAACAGTCTCATCTGGTTTAACTAAAAAATCTTTGCATTACTTGGCGGTGGTTTCTTTTGTACGTGGTGCTTAGAGCTCCTTGAAGCTGGAGCGCACAGGAAATGCAAATCATGCAAATCATCCTCGCGCTGACGATGTACAGTGGCGTGATTGAGCAGCAGTACGTATGGCTCGTGGGCTGACCACATGAAAGGGCTCATTTAAAGACCAGATGAGCCCAAGCTGGCTTAAGTTAGACTATGTGTGAGCTTCAAAGCTTATAGAATAGCATCCTTTTTAAAAATAAATTTATTTTATTAATAACACCTGCGCCAAGTTCTTAAACAGTGAGAACATGTATAGATGAACGTTAACGTTGAGTACAGGCCATGCTTAAATCAGAAGGGCAATATTGGGTTTTTTTTGGTTTTTTTTTGTGGAAATTCAGGTATGCATTCATATGGGGGGAAGGCGACCGCAGTCTAATGCACTGCAAAAATAGTCCAGTTTGTGTTTGGTGTACATAAAACCCAACCCTTTTCTGCCTTTCAGGTAAAAATGAAAATAAATGGAAGATAAAAGGGAATTTTTGCTGTGCAGCAGGGTTAAGAACAGGCTTTCTGTAAGTGCTTTTGAGTGCTGAGAAGAGGGAGGTTGATTGCTGGCTGCTTCGAATTTCTTGGTAACTGAGGAAAAAAAATTGCTGCATGTTATTCTTCATACTTCTGAAGAGCTTTTTCAGTAGTTTCAGGGCTTTATCCTTCCAATAAAGCTGAATCCTTGTGCTGTGGAACTCTGGACCTTGAAGGTGGTTGGGAGAGCGGCTGTGGTGGGAACACTGAGCTTCATCAGCAGCCCTTGAGATGGACCTATGGGCACAACCTGGGTAAAGCCACAGGGAAAAAGTACTAGTAGAATAACAAACATTTTTCATGATAATCTTGCAATAAAAAGAATGGATGGGATAGGTAACAGTGTTCTTAAAAATATTCTTACCTTTGGTAGCATCAACATGGGTGGCTCTCTTTCTTCTAGTGAGAGTCTTACTCCCTACATGTCTTTTTTGTTTTATACAACCCTCATTCGCTTTCCTTTGGATGTTTTTAAAAGTTGAGATTCATTCAAATAATGTAACATGACACAAAGCTGGAAAATGTCAATCTTGGACTGTTTCTGTGTCATCTTGTTTAATTTTTACTTGAAACAGTAGCCCCGAGGAGGTCTGCGGTGGGACTGGGCAGGACACTGCACTCCATCACCCTGACGGATGTAATTTTGGCGTGATATTTTTTTCACTAGTTCCTTGCTCCTTCATTTTGTTCTTTCTACTAATACACAGGAACAAGAGAGAAGGAAAAAATGAATTTTTTATATTTTATCTACCGGATTGCTTCTTTCTCATCAAGTCAATCCACAGGTCCTGAAACAGGAGAGAGGGACATCTTCAAAAAATTTATTTTATTTTTTTTCTCTTTCTTTTGTACACTAACTGCATTCCTCTCTTTAATTTCATACATGAAGGGAAGAGGAGCATTTCACCCTTTCCATGTACCTGCATGCTGAGCACATATAAATGGTGGTCATAGAGCTCAGTGGGGAGTTTTGGGTTCAGCTGGGGCTGAAATGTTGAAAATCCTTCCTTCTGTATGGCTTGTTTGTTTTGTTTATTTTAAAGAAAAAAAAATAAAGGTGGATAAAGGGATGGCATCCCAAAACCATCATGGAAAAGAATATTGTGAATAAATAGTTTTCCTAAACCTGTGATCCCTTACAGGGAAAATTTGTGAGGCTTCTGGGCAGTTGTTTATACATCCAGCACACAGTTTGTGTTTTAATAGAAGAAGCAATTTGAATCAAAGATAATATTAAAATATCTTTTATACTCTGTGTAAGAAATACCAAGATGCAGGCACTAACAGAGAAAGCAGAAAAGAAATTTTACTACTTGTATCTATAATAATTTAATATAATTTAATATCCATTTCAGTGTTTGACAGGAAGTAAAGATTACTTAAATATTTGTACCTAAGAGCACAGGGCTGTATAAAGATCTTTGAGTTTTCAAGTTAATTTGTTTCTTCCAGCAATATAAAGAGATATATACAGAAAATTAATCCCATATGATTGTACAGCTACCATTGCTCCAGAACTTTTTGGAAATACTTTCCAAAAAACATCTCCAGTCATCTTGACAAACAGCTTGGGTCAAGTTTCCTTTTCAGGAGCTCCTGAAAGGTTTTATGTGTAGTTCAAAGGCATTGCTGGAAAAATGGTGTTATTTGGAGACCTTGACCAAAACTACTTTACTTTGCTCAGCCTTTGCAGATATAAAAGCTCCTTGCCCAACCATCTTGAACAGATTTTTAGTTTCTGTCATGGAGAGATGCACAATCTTTTTTCAATAACAAATTAGCTCTTGTCAACAGTTTCCCTGGCCGCAGTTTAAATAGCTCAATTCAGAATGTTTCGTAGTTTTATGGTGGGTTTTGCTAGAAAATATGTGCGTATATAGTGTTTATGTGTCGTGTATCTGCATGTGCATGCAGGCAGACATCTGTGCTTGCACATCTCTCTGGGAGTGAAGATATGAGATCTGAAATGCTGAATCACTCCATACACTCTCACAAAGATAATATTTTGGGAAACCTGTCAGGTGCTGTGGTGAGCAGGGTCCGTAAGATACATAAACAGTTACATGATCTTACATGAGCTGATTAAATCACTAGACCATGACATTCACTTATCTTAACTCTGGCTTGGGCTCCTGACTTCTCACTGTGGCCCTGGGTCGCTTGCTGGCCCTTGATAAACAAGCCTGGGCCTCAGTTCTTAATCTTAAAGATTAGATAGCATCTGGTATGGTGTTTTAAGTTTTTAGCATATGATTTCAACCCCAGAGACACATATTTCTCTTTTGTGTTCCTGGGGAGTAATAGGGATTTAGCACTGAATGCTTTATTTAATGATAAAAAGAATTCAGAAGTAATAGTTGCATATGAGATGTGCTGGGAAAGCATAATTTGTGAAATATATGGAAGCCTAGAAGTATTTTTATTAAATTATTATTTTATTATTGGATTTTTCCATGTGGGGAAATATCAGCACTGTTGAGGTATGAGTTGCTTGCTCAAGGATCAGATCCGTGTCATATAAGTTGATCAAACGTGACCATAAATGTCTAATATCGTTGTTAACCCTGCAAAACTCTCAGCCATGAGCTGGAGAAGAAAAGTGGGCAATGGCTTCATTTCCATGGCTGTTAAGCTCTCTCATGAGTTTGACATACTCTCTTTTTCTTTGAATTCTCTCCTGTTTGTCTCAGCTCTTGCATCAGTCCCTTACATCCCGTGTCAGGAGCTGAGACCCTTTATTTCCTTCTTTTTCCCTGGTTGCATTATAAATAAAAATCCTGTTATGATAACATGTGAAATAAAATGGTAGGACATCAGTATAGATTATCCTTAAAATCATGTTATGGAAATGGAAATAAAGCAGCTTATGGTGTATGCCAGGCATGATGCAAGTGATATTAAATAAATATATGACTGAAGGGTTCCATTCATTCCAAATGCTCCCCTTTGTGATCTTTAGCCATGTTTGTAGAGAAACCTTTCTTAAAGCACTTAAAGCTTAATTCAGAACAGACAAAACAATTATCTTTTGAAAGTCTGATGAAATATGTTTGGCAGCTTTTGAATTTAGGCGAGTGTTTGTCTCACTTCTTTGAAATCTCACTTCAATCGGTCACTCAGCCACTTCGGTGCAGTTGTTCAAATCTGGTAGCGAGTGTGGGCTTTGCTGAGTTACAGAAATGTTCTAACCAGAAAGTGGAGGGGCCCAAAATAGTGTGCAGTACATAAAACTTGACATTTTCCTTATCGATGTGCTTTTGAATATCAGCTTACCTGCTGTCCCTGTTTATTTGAGGAAGTGTTCATTGACAAATCCATGTAGGAAGGAGTTTGCCCCTCCAAAGACAGATCTGGAGACCCTTAAGCATTAAATTATTTTAATTTCTTGGGGAACAGAAGTGTCACTTTATCTCCTTTGAGTATAAATGATGAAGGCTTATGCACCAATGTGTGACTGTTTCTCATAGGAAGAGATGGCAGAAGACTGACACTGCACAATGTAGTTTTATAGATGAACTGTGTCATGAACACGGAGCAGAAATATTTAAATTGTGGATCTGATTGCCACTTCACTGAGCACATGCAATAGTTTGCTCGGCTTATATTAAGACAGGAAAGTTGCCACTATGCTGCAGCAACAAATATTCTATCAGTGTGAAGGGCATTTGGGAGAAAAACATATTTTCCCTTCATATTTTTTGTAATATTTGATTAAAATACTTTTTTTTTTTTAAAATACATGTATACAGAGGACTTTGAGAATTCACTTTGTGAATATATATTAAAAATCACTAAGTTATTCCTAATGTTCTGTAGTGCTGCCTGCTCCTGACAAACATCTGATACGGATCATATGCCTCTAAAAAGAGAAGTTCCTCGAGCAAAATATCCTCATGAAAACAGGTTGGAGATACTCACATTCTCTCGCTCGCTCTCACTCGCATGTTACATTTTGGCACGTTGTAGGAGCAGGTAGCATATCTACTACCTGCTGTTGAAAGTGTTGAAGATACTGAATTATTTATTCCATCTTCTGCACTATCCAAACTCGTTTTGGGTAGTTTGACACATCTCGGTCTTCCATATGGATACTTCATGGTGACAGAGTTGCCAGCTGCTCAGGTTTTATGACAGTCTGAGTTTTTTCGAGGACTGTATTAGTTTTCTGGGAAGAATCCTGCTTTTCCTGAGGGTCCCCGTTCTTAGGCAATAGTTATGCCTTGGGTTGATGCTCTGGAGTGGGAGATTTTTAGGAAAATTAGCTAAGAGATTCCATAAAAAAAAATTGTTAAAGGACTTGCTGTTCATAGATTGTGTGAGATGAAATCAGGGCTGTGGGATATTAGAAAAATGTGAAAGCTATTTGCTAAGAAAGCTAAGTTCCTTTTAGTGACAGCCTTCAAATTCCTAAAAAAAAAAAAAAAAAAATTAGTTATCAAGGTGCATGAAGCAACACAAAAACCAGTCTGAAATACTTTGGAGAACAGGATTTTCAGGGTGCTTGAAAGATAACCCTAAACAGTAAGCAAAGCTTCCCCATGACAAGGTATTGAAGCTTGATGATATCTGAGGTCTCTTCCAACCCCAACCATCCTGTGATTCCATGATTTTCTCTGCAATTGTGTGAAGTGAGCAGGACTTCCGTGGGTTTAAAACACAAAATGTGTGTAAACCTGAAAATTGGGGGAAGATTTGAGTTTTTACTTTGGCAAAACTTACTAAAATAATGGAAAATCAGCCATTCTGCTTTATGTGAGCATCTCTTGATACCAACCTTTTTTAAGGAGGTGTTGTGGTGGGTCTGTGCTGCCCTGGGTTTGATTCCCCTCACGTGGGATAAATCACAGTCACTTGCAGTGGGATTCATATATCCATGATGTTGGCTATTTCCTCTGTGCCATCCTGGATCCAAGCTGACACCAAGAGATGTGAAGTTACAATACTTGAAGCTCGCTGCTCAGATTTGCTGTTGAAGATGAGCTGTGTGTAGCCCTAGGATTTCTCGTGCTGCTACAACCCCTTGGCCATATTGTGTTGTTCATGCCAGGCATTTGACATGTTTGGCTTCTCTCCAGAGTTGGACAGATAAGATACCAAATTAAATTAATTTGCAGCCTTACAACCAATAAATAATGCTGCTTAAATGTTACCTAATTGAGTAGAACATCAGTTTTGCAAGCGTTTTTCTTCAAAAATGTCATTTCATTATACATCACTGCATCCTGTATATCACCTATGGTGATTTTTTTTTTGCCTTCAATCACTATGTCCTCTATTTGTCTTGTTTCCTACTTTTTCTTTGCTCCATCACAGCGCCTATTTGAGCAGAGTTAGTCTGTCCTTCTTATATAAACCACCCAGCAATAGCTACTTGTCACTTGTGGGTTATTCTGATTTGCTTATTCTCTGCTCTAATAAAATTCCTTTGCTTCATTGTTTGTTGCTGATGGAATCTGAGCGAGGAGGATGATGTGGATTCAAGGTTTCTCCTTCCCCCCATCACCACAGCTCTGACTGCTTGGTCCTGACCTCTCCCTTCCTGGGAACAGAGAGGCCAATGTAGCCCATGGTGAACAATCTGGCCACTAAAGTAAAAACGTGCATCTGTCAGTAATTAATTGAAGCCAAATTTAATTACAAATCAGGGAAAAAAAATAGTACCACACACACTTAATAAAATTCAAGAAGCTTTAGTGTCGTTGCCTAAAAAGCAAAGCAGTCCAAACAAAATTCACTCCCCTCAAAAGTCTGCTCTGGGAGAGTCTCTTTCAAGCATACTTTGTGATGTTACATAGAACAATAGTTTTGGTTCACTGTTTTTGCATAGTTTTTGATATCTTTTTGAGTTAAAGGTCATCAAAAATAGTGGAAAAGTGTTTAAGACTGGTTCTTAATTGTGTGGGCTGAGGATCTGGCCTGAAATTTTGTTTGAGATTTGATTCCAGTACATAAATACTCTGATCAGCTGCTTGAAATAAAGAATCAAAGGGGTAAGGAGGAATTAAGAGAGAACCCAAATAATTTGTAAATTAAAAGATGCATTTATGTAACTTCTTGAATTTTTTAAATGGTGTATTTTGAAATAAAAATATGTAAAAAGAAAGGATTGGAAGTATGAGTTGAAACCAAGCTATTCCTTCCTGTTGTATTTTAGCATAAAAAATACAGATCCTAAATATTAAAGCAATTAAATTAAAAAATTTAAAAAATTAAATATCCTATGTATCCCAAATCCTAAATATTGAACTGGTAGCAGTATGAATATTTATCACTGTGTACTGTATGTACATATAGCAATTACAGCAAGAGGAAAAAATATTTTTCTTTACAATTAATATTTGTAAACGTTTATGAAAGTACATAGAAATAAATAAGACAAACACATGGCCTAATTAAGATGAAAGGCATGACAACCCTTGTGATTTGTTCTGAAAAATAAAGACCATTAAAATAGTAAGACTTAATTATTTCTGTAAACATTGCAAATTATCTTTATCTACAAAAACCTTAATTTATGAGTTAAAATATCTATAAGCATTTTTTGACATTTGTACATTCCATGTCAAAAATTATTGTTAATTTATTATTTATTATACTGTCTACTGTCGCATATTACCACTTATTAGTATTTATTGTTCAGAAATTCAGTGTTGTCTATTGTGTAATGGGAAAAGGAAAAGCATTTTATATGTGCTTGTAATTTGTGTGTTCTTGGGCTAGTGATAAAAATGCAACTTCTGTAAGATTTTTAACATGTAAAAATGTGTGTAATAACAAACAAAAATAACTGGTCTGTTTAAGATTGCAGGCATTAACAATGCTATTCGAGACACAGTTTACATTTGAAAGATAGTTTAAAGCCAAACCCATGGACTTGGCTAATTGCTGGGTTGAAATCAAGGAGAACTGTATGATGCAGGAGCCATGAGGTTTGGTCTGGGGAAGCTGGAAGCCTCCATCACCTTTGGAGCCCTTGTTTCTCCAGGTGAAGGTGCCTGTGGTCAAACCTCTTGCCTTTGCCTTGGCCTTTAAGGGGGCAACATAGAGCAGAATGGTTTGGATAAACTATGGTGCAATCCAGAAGTACAATCACAGGATGGTTTGGGTTGGAAGGGACCTAAAAGCTCATCCATTCCACCCCTGCCATTGCAGGGACACCTTCCACTACCCCAGGCTGCTCCAGCCCCATCCAGCCTGGCCTTGGACACTTCGAGGGATCCAGGGGCAGCCACAGCTTCTCTGGGCACCCTGTGCCAGGGCCTCACTGGTTCTATCAGTACCATCTTCTGAACAGTATTTTTTTATTACCTGTTTTCCCTAAAAGGCTCATATTTGTAGCCATATCCAAATTTTAGTCTGTTTTATTGTAATACTGCTCCTGGAGGATGAAGAGTGCTCGTAGCTCTTTTCTACCGGATCTTCAATCATAAACTCATTTTACTGTGAATGTGGTTGTTTTGCAGCAGAGAATTATGGCTTTGGATTTTATTTGTGGAGCAGGAGAGTCCCTGCTGCTGCTGCTGCTGCAGCAATCCCCCTTTTTCAGGGAGAGCTGGGTTACCTGTGCTGCCACACAAATAGTGCTCACATTTATCTGTCCTTCGTGCAGAGCTTCTGCCAGGCGGAGGGAACATCCCACTACAAATCAGGTGCTGTTTTAAACTCACTTTGTTCTGTAAGCCTGGTGGATTGGAGAGTTCAGCCTCCATATCCATAGATACATAAATATGCCCTGTGTGGTCTCCCAAGGGGAAGGCAAAATGTGTTTTTAGTTAAGTTGCATGGGAATTTAATTGAAAGATTTAGGGCAGTGCCATAAAGGAGTAAATCATGGCTGCATGACACAAAGAAGATTTATAAAGCCAAATAAAAATACTTTAGCACCTTCACTATTATAATTTGCTTGATACAAGTGGAAACCTGTATTAGTCATTTTGTCTGCTGGTAATTAAAAAAATAAAATAAAAAGGTCTTTTATATTTTAGTGATTTTCAGTCCTTTGGAGTGAAATAATGGGGAAGACAGTAGCAAAGGGCAGAGAATTCTGTGGACATGTCACATCTCTGAACCTGCAAGCGGACTCAGCTTCCTTCCCAGGGATATTTATATTAGTTAAGCACATGCTCAACTAATTTCACAGAAGTAGCTCCTCAGAAGGACTGTGAACTGACTCAGATGCAGCACAAGCATGGCTTTAGACTGCAGCTTGTGTGGATGGTGGCCCTGAAATTTGGACTGTCTCCAAGGCAGTGGGGCTACTGCGTGTGGGATGGTCCTGCTCTGAGCAAGAAGGTCACTTGTCACACAGCAAAATGCTCGGGGATGTTTTGGAGAGGAGAGCTGGGGCAGAGCTTTAGGAATGTGACCTTCAGCGCAGGTTTAGAGAGGATTCACACACTCTGTTTATTGGAGAGCACTGTATATATTAAATGCTTCAGTGTTGATAGGTCTCGATAAGGACACCATAATAGCGGTTGAATTGTAGGGGGTTTTGTGAGATGGTAAGTTAATGATGTAGCTGTTAATTTGAATTTAGCAGACGTTTTAAATATAGGTTTCTCTTACAGAGACAAAAGTTGCAATTTAAAGCTCTTTGGTGGTCTAAAAACAGCTTAATTCTCTAGTAGCATGGTAATAAGTACTAATCCAGCTTATACAGTGATTGTAGTATGTCATGTTTGTGAAAGATTGCCTAACTCTGCTTTCTCTGGGTTTTATGTTAATTTTTTTAAATTAAACATAAAACCTTATAACATCTTTATGCTGAGATAAACTGTTCAATTTAACTTGTGCTCAAGCAGCAGCTGTCAGGAATTATCATGTTTCGAGCGTTCTTGCCATCACCTTGTGTCTCTACCTCCCGGATGCACTCTGTGGGATGATAAAGCTCACCTTGTTAGGATTTATTACTTAAATAATAACCCGAGGTAAAATGAAAGTTGATGTCACACGGAATGACAACTGACATATATTTATGTCGCACGTTCCATTATAATAAAGTTTCCTTTCTTCCCCTTGTAATAGGTGTTAAATGGAAATACACTCCAGCATATCCTCCAGTGCCCTGCGTGAGTCCATTAGCCACGAACGCGGCTGCTCTGTGGGCATGTTCACGGGGACTTGTGCTGTCAGGTGTTATTTAAGCTTGTAAAGCCAGGGAAATTGGTTAGTGCTGGTAGTTAGCAGCTTCTCTGCCAGTAAAGAAGCAGCCATGAGAGCCCGTCAGAGTCGGGATAAATTCTGGAAGTGCTGCAAAGTAACGCAGGCAAATCGGGGAGGGTGTTTTCTAATCACTGGTTTTATTTTAATTCTTTTCCTTGCTGTAAGAAGCATAGGCAATGTCATTTCAGGCTCTACATCTGAATTTGCTAGTCATCACCACAGTTTTCTCTTGACACCAGTTTATTGTGCTGAGCTGGGCAGTGATAAGCGATCTGCTTGTTAGTGGAGTCTTATCACTTTCTATTTACAGTGGAGAAAATTTAGGTCTACCTCTTGCAAGCTTTCCAAGTTTTCAGCCTTTCTTGTCATGCTAGAAGCCAGGCTCCAGCGTGCTCTAATGATGCTATTGAATTCCTCC
Organism: Vireo altiloquus; assembly: GCA_013396875.1. Taxonomy (NCBI): domain Eukaryota; kingdom Metazoa; phylum Chordata; class Aves; order Passeriformes; family Vireonidae; genus Vireo; species Vireo altiloquus. The sequence continues at coordinate 572,836 of VZRF01010167.1, forward strand.
AGTTTGCCTAAGCCAAGACTGCAGACGCTGTTTTCTTTGCCTGTGGCTATAACCATCTTTTTTTTGTAATCTCCTAATTATCCCATTGTTGATCTGAGCAAGTTAAGATGGTTCAGAGCTACATGGTTTTGTCCAAGCATAGTTCTTTTATCTCTTTTCAGGGCTCTCTGTTGCCCTTTTCGCTCTAGTCAGTATGTTAACCTTGGCACCTCCACTGTCTGCCCTTGCTCTGTGCTGCTTCCAGTGGTTTCAGTCCTGCTGAGCTGCCTCTTTTTTCCCCTCTCTTCCTTCAAACACAGACATGTTCATCAATACTATCCTGTATCTGTTCAGTTTTCTTCCCCAACTCATAGGAGAATTTTTTGAAAAATCAGTAAAGGAAAAGATAAACTATAATGCAATCCAGAAACAGAGTCACAGAATGGTTTGGGGTGGAAAGGACCTTAGAGCTCCCTGCAATGGGCAGGGACTTTCTCCATTATCCCAGGTTGCTCCAAGCCCTGTCCAACCCAGCCTTGGACACTGCCAGGGATCCAGGGGCAGCCACAGCTTCTCTGGGCACCCTGTGCCAGGGCCTCACCTCCCTCACAAGGAAGAATTTCTTCCTTTATCTAAAGTCAGCCCATTCTCTTTTAGTATGAAACCATTCTGCCTTGTCCTGTCAGTAGCAAAAATTTTTCCAAGCAACCATTTAATTTCATTTTTGCAGGTGTTGGGGTATGTTTTCTCCAGTTTGCATTTTTCTTTGTCACTCTAGTGCTGAGCAGGGATTTCACATTGCCCCCAGGAAGCTTTTCCTGCTCTGCTTTGAGCCTAACACCCAGGTCATTATGAGGTCCAGAGGTCATTACTCACGGTGACAAATAAGTAATGACTTACCTAAAACTATTTTTTTCTCCTAGTATGGAGACTTACCTAAAACTGTTTTTCTCTCCTAGGCTCGTAATAAACCTGAGCTCATATCTTAATTGGCATTCTGTGTGACAGGCCCTTTAGAACCATCAAATATTTGATGAACAAGGCAATAACAGTCATCTCTTATTTTCGTAAGCCTTTCAGATCAGCATTGACTCAGGTTGATGAAGATGGATACAGGATCTGTGCCCTAGGAAGTGTTTGTTCTCTAGATACAGGTTATCTGAGAAGGGTGTAAGTTAGCAGAGATATCATATAATATATATGATCTAGATGGGTGTTTGGGGAAGCTCATGAGTTTTGAGGTTGACAGAATCAAAAGTTTATCACATTAGTGATGTCAGTTTGGCAGTAATTTTGAACACAAAATTCACGTAAAAATAGGAAGAATGGGAATAAAAATAGAAAAAGAAAAAACTTAGGAAAAATCAGAACTATTTAAATAGAATAAAACATTGCATAAATCAGTTCTGAATCTGAACCACTAAAATGGTGGATAGCAAAAAAAACCAATTCAGAAACAGTCTGTATTGAAAAGTAGTTTATTAGACTTAATGTTCTATATGCAATTGATACCCAATCTCATTTTTTTCTTTTTTTTTTTTTTAAAATTCCTTGTGGTAAAAAACACAAATGTCTGAGGCTCTGCAGCTCTCTGCAGGTTCAGGATTCACTTTGCTTGGAGGCAGTGCTAGCCAAGGGCCAGGAGATGCTCACGTGCTTTTGGTGAAATGCAGGGAAATCTGCCACTGGTTACCGTAGGGTCAGGATTTCGTATTACACATTTAAATACATTCATTTTCTGATAGCCTGGGAAGTTACACAAGGCTAAGATAGCAGCTTGTTAGTGTTGTTTGTGCCTGCTTTATCTAATTGAAGGATGTGTGCAGTGTTGTGGACTGTGGAATAGCAGGAGTGCAGCTGCAGGACTGGGGTGCAAGGGTAGAAACAACATTTCATTATAGAGGATACCTAATAAAAATGTGAAAATAAAACAGAAAAAGTGTGAGGGAAAAAAAAAAGGGAAAAGCAGACCATGCTAGATAAGTGCACTGCATAAATCAAAAGGGTTTATGTCATAACATGAACATGTGCCATTCCTGCTCATATATTGAATTTCAGTAGTTGGTTGCATAAAGAAGTAAAGTGTAATGAAACTGGCAAGCAAAGTATTCCCTAGTCAGCCTTATCTTTGTTCCATTTGTCCTTCAGATACAGCTTTTCTTGCCTTTTTCAATAAAATCCATCCAGTTTTTTTTTTTTTTTTATTTTGCATCTCTCTGTAACCGAGCTGGGAAGACCAATGAGATTCGGTGCTTTTCTAGTTGGGTTCTTAGCAGCTGCTTTTTAAGAGATCAAAACTTCGAATGCTGCTACATGGTATTAAGGCTTAGCTATTGATGTGTCCCTATAGGGGTTATGTTTTTCTTGGGGGGGAGGGAGTGGGGAGCAGGGGAAGGGGTGACCCCTGCGAGCACACTCGCCGACAGTAAACACTGCTCTCCTTGTTTTCCAGGATCCTTTTTGCAAGCTCGGTGCTTAACCTGGCTGAACTCGCCGCCCTCCGCCCTGACCTTGGCAAATTGAAAAAGGTCCTCTACTTCCATGAGAACCAATTGGCATATCCTGTCCAGAAATGCCAGGAAAGGGATTTTCAGTATGGATACAACCAGGTTCTTTCATGGTAGGTGTTGCTTGAACTGCTCCTCTTTATTTAAGGTGTCCTTCTGTCTACAGCATTGTAACCCTGAGGAGCCCTTCTCCATATACTATTTTTTAATATGAATTATTCTTCTATTTTTATTTTGTGCTGATTTTTTTTTCATTAATTATTTTGTATTAATGTTTTAAAAGACTATGTAGCGACCAGAAAAGGAGGATTGACTTCAAACTGAGAGAGTAGGTTGAGATTGGATATTTGGAAGGAGTCCTTCCCCGTGAGGGTGGGCAGGCCCTGGCACAGGGTGCCCAGAGAAGCTGTAGCTGTCCCTGGATCCCTGGAAGTGTCCAAGGCCAGGCTGGACGGTGCTTGGAGCACCCTAGAATAGTGGAAGGTGTCCCATGGCGAGGGGTGAAACAGGATGAGCTTTAAGGGTCCCTTCCAACCCAAACCATTCTGTGATTCAATAAACAATGACCCTGTAGCAAACTGAGGTAACAGTAGAGTCCTGAGGAGAGCTCGATAAAATCAGTGTGGCTGAACCACTCTGCTCTAGAAAATCATCTCAATTTATTGTATGAAGTCCACCAATGCTGCTATGGTGTCCCCATTGTTGGTGGGATTTCTGACCTGTGCCTTGGCTGTAATTGATGCTTTGTTCCATGGATGCTTCACAAAACTGCAGCTACTCGGCTCGTGCTTGGCCATAGCTTTTACTGCATCCAGCTGAAATTATGGAGAGGGTTTTAGGGAAATAAACAGAAATTAAAATGTACTGCAGCACTTTTCCTGTGAAGAGAGGGCAGTAAACATACCAGATAAATCCTTATATTTCTTTCATCTAGTATTCAGAAATTGTGCAGTGCTAAAATACCCAGACGTTTTAAAGGCTGCGGTCCTTTATTGTTGCTAAAAACAAATGTATTTCTCGAATCTGAGTTAATGAAAGAAGTTAATAACAGCACCACTGAAAAGCTTTGTGGTTAGGCACTGAACAGACCTAAGTGAAACAGCAAAACTCACTTGTTTTAAACTGAAATAAATTCATTTCCATGGTCTTTCTCACCTCTCTCTTGGTGGAAGAATTATTAAGAATAGGGCTTGAGCATTTTAAGGTGCAAGTTAAGCTTTTGCATCTTTATAATCTAAGGCAGTTACATTGAAATTTCTCAATTAATGATCTGTGTATTTTCTGGCCATTCTTGCAGCTGCCTCTGCCACAGTGTTTTCAACATGTTTCACTTGCTGGGCTGTAAAGATGGGAAAGTGAAGTGAAAGATCTTTTGAAAACAGTAGCAGCCATTTTCAGATGTTCTAACAAAAAGAAATGTTTCCTGGCACTGGGAAAGGAATATCTTTTGTATATTTATTTTGCTTTATTATAGCAGTTACTTTTCATACATCTATTGTAAACTGACAAGCATTTCTCTTCAAAATATGCATTTTAAGTATCTTCTCCTATTAAATAAATAAAGATGATTTTTACAGATCAGAGAATAGTGGAATGGTTTGGGTTGGAAGGGACTCTCAAGCTCATCTCATTCCAACCCCTTGCCATGGGCAGGGGCACCTTCCAGTAGACCAGGTTTCTCCAAGCCCGTCCAATCTGGCCTTTGACATTTCCAGGGATGGGGCAATAGATGCTCCCCTCTGTCCCCTTCAGCCTCAAGTACCTTCTTCATGTAGTTAAGTAATATTAATCTCCCATTTCTATTCTGCTGAAACCCCAGGGTAACAGAGGTAGAAGCCATCTCCTCTGTGTTATTCTTCACACTCCAGTGGTCATCTGCAAAGACATGCCATCTTCCCATCTTCCAAATATGTTACAAATGAGGAAAATGTACCTTTCCAATTTTACAAAGAGGTTTTGGAGATGATGAAAATCAGAGCACTTTGAACCTTCAGGTTTGTGCTTTGGATCATTAAAAAAACAGAATTCTGGTTTTTGTACCTGATGTTTCTAAAGAGTTCATCTTCCTAATTTCCCCCTGGTTTGCAGAGCCTGCAGGAAGGAGTTAGGGCAGATAAGACTTCATGCACAAGAAAAGGTGAGATGACATTGTTGGAGCCTTTGCCACGTGTCAGAGAGCCACAAAGAAATGTGTCAGGTTCCTGCCTCTTGTCATCTGTAAATCAGTGCAGAGAAGATTACTTCTGTGCAAAACTGAGGCTTCCAACGGGTTAAAAACCATAGGTGGGGAAGAGGATGGGATGCCAGCTCCTGCAGACAGCTTGAAAAGGATTATTTCTCTCTAATGTTGGGGTTTCTTTGCTTTTCCTGCTGACTCCTGCTGCTTTGGTGAGCAGTGTCAGTTCTCTTTCTTGACCAGACAGCAGAGAGATGCAGAGAGGATGAATGACAGCCTCTCACCTCAAATATACTTTTCACTAGCCCTGTGACTTATGAACACATGTCCTCAATGTATCTTCTGACCTGTAGGTCTGTGTTACAATACATAACATATTGAGAAAACCAACTGGCCATAAAGCATTTCTTACCTCAGTTAGTGTTGCATGTATTGGTGTAGCTCAGGTTGTGGCAGCACTGCCAGGATAAACTTCCAGATACTTCAGGTTTTTTATAGCTGCTTATTTTCGACCAGACTGACTCCAAGTGGAGAAATAATACCTACATTATCGTTGAACTGTGTCTTAAAATCATTGAACTGGTCGATTTTAAAACACAGCAGTAGAAATAAAACATTACATTTATATGCCATTTTTTTTCAAACTTTTTTTGGGGGGAGGGATTCTTCATGCTGTGTATTTTATTTATATATGTAATGAATATACTCTTAATCAGGATTATGTCTGCATAGGTTAAAATAACATTCCATTTCTTTAGTGTCCTGCTGCCTGACACACATGATCAGGTGAAGGCAGGTTAACCAAAGGTAAGTTGTCCTTCAATAAAAAGAAATATTTCGAAGGAATTTTCATTTTCTTCCAATTTTACAATTCTTTTCTTGCTAATTCTACAAAAGTCAGATTACAGTGGGCCTTATCTGTTTATAATGCTTCTAAGAGATGATGACAGTAATACTATACTTATCATTTTATGAATAAAACTCCACAGCTAGAATAGGGTGTGCTCCTTTAGATTGATAATAGTAATTTATTATTAGTTAGAAAAGGTTAAACACGTTTTCAAAGGGTGAATAGGGATAAATTAAGACATTTCTGATTAAGGTACATATACTACTCCTAATTCACGTGAAAAGGTTGATTTTAATTAGCATCCACTTGCACCTTTTGCTTGTTTATGAGAATATGTGTCCTATTTCCTTTGCCTGTAGAATTATTTTGTTCCTTTTGTGGCAGCAATATGTTCATTAATCTTCAACGCTTTTTACAGTTTGGTTGCTGATGTTGTGGTGTTCAACTCTGCTTTTAATATGGAATCCTTTCTTAAGTCCATTGGAAAATTTATGAAGCTGATTCCTGACCACAGACCTAAGGATTTGGAAAAAATAATCAGACCGAAGTGCCAAGTTCTTTATTTTCCAGTCAGGTTTCCTGATGTGAGCAGGTCAGTACATTTTCCACGTCATAAATTGCCTCCAGCCTGTCAAAACTCTGTATTTATGATGACGTTCTAACTAATCAGCTAAAGCATCGTTAATGAATGAGTTTGATAATATGCAAAATCCCCTAATTGATAAATGTATTTCAATAATCAGAGGCTATTGAGGCAGCCGAGCCTATCCTCAGTACCTGTCGAGCAAACTTGCATCGTTCAGGATGAGTGATTTCCCACTTGTTTTAGTGATTTCCCACTTGTTTCAGCCTTCCAGGAGCTGCCTGCTCCTTGACTCTGTGCATATTTCTGCAGGGGAGGTCAAGGAGGAGACAGAAATGCTGGAGAACAGTGAAAGCGATAAGCCTGCAGCCCAGGAGCTATTTTATTCCCTCCTCCCTCCCCTACTTCTTTTATGGCTTTCCAGGTAGGCAGAAGCATTCTGGTGGCAGGGAGCAGACTTGCAGATGTTGGCATTTGCTGCAGTAGGAATTGCTCTTCGCTCCTCCTCGGTTACTCTGAAGGACGTTTTTTATTGCCCTCGTTTCAGAGCCCGTCCTGAAATTAGCAGTGGGTTATGTGGCTCAAAGGGAACATTCACAGGATCCTTTTCACTTTTGATTAAACCTGGCACAATTGTTTTTCCTGTTATAAGGGACTCTCCTCCCACCGAACAGGAACTTTGCTTCAGTGGGACCAGCACTAAATAGAGTGTGATTCTGCAATTTGATTATACTCTTAAAACCAACACTGTGCTGGGTACTTTTTTTTGCTGAAATAAGGATGGGAAGCACTGCAATGACTTTGCAAGAGCCTGCCTTTTGATCTGGTAATAAGTTCTGGCCACACTTGAGATCTTTGTCCCTGACCAGCCTGTACTTAGAGTTGTTTCAAAGGCTAAATATACATGTGTGGTAGTTTGAGGTAGAGAAATTTTTAGTGCAGGAGCTGAGGTCGTGCACTCACTGATGTACTCAAACTGCAAGGTTTGAGTTTCAGTGTCTTGGAAAACTTGGTATTCTAAAATACCGAATCAAATAATTTAGAAATCAACAACTAAAGTTAAGTCTTTAAACCTCTATTTTTGACAAGAGGCTTAAAATCCTCCAGTGTTTCTTAGGGACTTGGCTGGTGGATGGCAGCATAGTTCAATACCTGTATATCTTTGAGGATCTTCTATTCTCTCTCTGAGTTGAGAGCTCTTGAGCGCAGGGAGTGCTGTGGGTGCTCAGCATATTTGACATGGAGCCAGTTCCAAAGTCTCTCGTGGTTTTGGCATACCTTAGGAGTCATGTGGCCCAGACCTAGTTTTGGAGATGAAGTTATGATAACCCTGTCTCGCATATTACATCAGCTCTTTTGGACTTGTCAGCCCTGGCAGATGGGGTCAGACAAGATCTGACAAATTAGGCTGAAGTCATCATACACGCAGCGCTCGTTTGTCCAAAGCAGGAGGTGATTAGGTGGGTAAAATCATTAGCCTGCTACCCAAACTGGTACAGTGGGAAGATCTCACATCTCACTTTGTGCTCTTTTAGAGTCCTGCTCTCGTGTTAAATCCCATCTCACAAGGCAGGACACCTTTCCCATTTTTATTGTGCTTGCTGCGCTTGAAATTATATCAAAAACCTCTTTTCAACAGTGATGGGCAAAATAAAGGTGTTCATAAACAACTGTGTGACAGTAAAGCTTCACAGCAGAGCAATTAGAAACAAATATTAATTTCTGCTCTATTATATCTAATATATATTTTATTCAACAGCTAATTTTAGATGTAAGATCTGGGGTGTTTATACAAAGTCCAATATCAAGACAGGAAAAAAAGTAGAAGAAAGGGCTGCTTCTCCCTGACCCTGAACTTCTTTGGGTTTTGACCTTCAGCTACAGCCAATATTTGCTATTTCTTTACATGTTTTACATAAAGTTGAATGCACCTGTGGCAATTCAAAGCTGTTTTTTTAATTTAGATTGTATTAGTACAGTGACTGAATGGAGATTGAGGAGAAAAAGGTTAAGAAAAATTGTGGCCAAGCTAAAATTTATAAAGCAAGCTCTTAGCCCAGAGTGTTTTTCAAGTTATTTTCAAATGGTAATTTGCTTTATCCAAACCAAACTCATACAGTGTAAGTAAGTGATTATTTGCATGACTGACAAGCATTTCAGTGCCTGCAGTCTTTTTAAAATGCATAATTTTCCTGAGATGTTGGGAAAATATTTAAAAATTCTGAAGGCAAAATAACCAGGGTGGGTTTTTTTATTTTTTTTATTTTGACCTCTTTTATTTTGCGTGTGAATGTCTCAGGGTGTGTTTGTGTCTGAAGCATAATCTACATTTGGATTGGGGAGAGAGAGGTGATCTGAGAAATCATCCTCATGCATGTGATGGGGAGCTTTTTAAGATTATTTTAGATTAATATTGCAGTTGTAGGACAAAATAAAATATATCTGACCCTTGATCAAAACCAGTGTAATGAAGGATCATGTCACAGGAGTTAATCCTGTAAAATATCTAGCTTTTAATGTAATTACTGTAGGTGATGGCTACAAACAGCACAAGCAGCATAGCAAATGATCACTTAAGAGGGGAGGTATAATGATGAATATCATCCTAGGAAACACTTGTGGATACTCTTAAAGGCACCACTATAATGTGTAATATGTGTTTAAATATTTCAAATGAGTCTCTAACTACTGCTTCTCTACTTTGGAGAGGAAGTTGCTGATGCTTTTTTATAACGAATCTTTTTTTAAATAAATATTTGTCATTAAGGACCAGTGTTGGTGTTTCCAGAGCAAACCCACCAGACTGTGGTCCTTATCTGACAATGAGAAGAGATGAAAGGATTTGAGGATTTGACAGAATGAGATATTTACTGACCTAATCCTCCTGTTTTCTGGTTCTGACAATGACTGGTTTCCATATTATATCCTGTGGTGCCAAGGCTACTCCGTGTACACCCACCCCATGTGATTTCTGACTTCAATTCTGCTCTTTGTACATTCTGGTGAAGCAGAATATATGATGTAGGCATGAATATCAGAGTATTTCTAAGCTTGGAGACAATAAACCCCTCTGAGTTCAGGCTGTCCCTTCACAGTGCATTGGTCTTGCGAGGGATGGAGGCAGTGGCTGATCTTCTGCCATATGTGCTGTGTGTCAGGCTGGGGTTTTATAGCACAGGGAGTGCTAGAAATACATTGTAATTCAAGCTTATGTGGCCATTGACTTAATTTTAGTATATTTTCTATTGTAACATAAATAAAATACTTTTTTTTCCCCCCACTGTACAATCAATAGAGTCTATTTTGATGTAATCTTTTTCCGCTTTTGCACTGTAAAATGATGGTCAAGGAAGAAATTCCTTTTTGACTGATGTTGTTTGTGGTACTTCTCCACGTGCCAGCAGAGCCCTCTGGAAAAGTTGTGCAAGGTCTTTGCTGGTGTTTGGATATCCACTGGACCATTATCCTGGTCTAGTGGAAGGTGCCTCTTCCTGTGGCAGAACCAGATGATCTTTAAGGTCCCTTCCAGCCCAAACCCTTCCATGATTCTATGATTTTATACAAATTCTCTCATCCCATCTGTGCCCACATTGTCAGTGGCAGTTTGCAAAGCAGGGTCAGATTAGGTACTCCTTGGAATTCATTCCAATGAAAATCTTAATTTAGATTTTGGTTATTATTACTATTCCTCTGATTGTAGTATATCTTTATTGTTATCACACTGTGGTAGGAAAGGAAGATGTTTTTATAAGAAAGAATGAAGTAACGTTCCTAAGAACTCGAAATTCTCATTGGACTGAGGTGGAATAATATAAAAGAAACATGAGAGTATGAGGATTACAGCAGAAAATAAAAACAGCTTTTTTTTTAAGTGGAACTTGATAGTGAGTATCTTGTACTATATGCATTACACATTTTGAAGTAGAATTAAAGATTTTAGACTTGTTTCTTCATTTGCTTTTATAACTTAGTACAGCTAACAGGACATTTTCAACCATTTGGGCTCATATTTTTTTAGTTAATAGTGTGAGAGAGGCAGAATTTGCCAATTTAGAGAGTATTTTAGGGCCAGTCAAGGGAGTTCCTGAGTAAAGCAGAAGTTTTTGAAAGACACTGGCAGTATCTCTTGTGCTGAAACACATGTGGAGGAGCCTGTTTAGGGGAAATAAAAAAAAAATTTGAAAATTGATTGCATCACTTGTATCAGGTTTGCAGGGTTGAACTTAACTGGAAAAATGCAGATGTCAATGAGCAAGGAGAGACTTGAATTCACAGGAGCCCAAAGCTATGGATCAGCACTGGGGACCTGTCTGCATTGCAGGGAAAGATGCTCAGCAGTGGTACTCCTGTGAGCTGTGGTGAACTGTCTTGCATGTGGGAAGCAGTAGATAGCTTAGAAGAGCAGTTTTTGGCTAATTAGCCTTCCAGTGAAATAGCATCTGTTAGCTTAGGTGGAGTGCAAATGACAGTGCCTGGTTCTGGGGGTACCTACTGCCTTTCGTGGTGGCTTGGGCCTCTCCGTGGTGCACTGTGCCCTCTCCGGTGGCACAGCCTCACTGCCATCACGGTTTATGGGTCATTAGCATAATTAGAAAGTGCCAATAGACTGTTCCTACCTTGGGGTATGCTGCTGAAGAGCTGGGTGATGAAAATTGCTCCCTGAACATCTTTCCTCCTCACCTGCCGCAAGCGGGATTTGAGGATCAGTGTTGGCACGCTGAGAGTTACAAGGGATGCTCTCAGGATCTGGGACACAGCCCCTGTTGGGAGGGAAGTTCAGTGTGGGCTCAAAAGGGGCATAAAATGGAGTATTTCCATTGTGGGGCTGCTGGCAGTGGAGTGATTCCTCCTGCCCCTCTGGGAGAAGTGCTAACTCAGGTAGCTGCACCTGCAGCAAGGGCTTAGGTGGTTCAGCGAAGGACACCTTCATTTTCAGTGGTGTTTTCTCACATGAAGATTCCTCCACACATTCAACCTGTGCTGTCTTGGGTGATGTAGGAGTTTCTATTCTCCCTCTGGATCATGGAAGAGCTGTTACCCCAGCTTTGTCTGCCTGGCAGAACACGCCAGTTTTATCCCCAAAATATTTATCCCCAGACCACTCCAGCAGCATCAGAAAGAGAGCACCCTCTTAGAGAAGGGCCAGGCTTAAGAGACTGCTGGGATGTATTCATTCTGCAAAACTTGCTAAAAAGTAATTTCTTTTTATCTATTCAGGGACAAAAATAGTTTTACTGACTCTCTTTTATCTGTCGTATAGGTATTCCTCTAAATGCTATCATAATAACCATTTAGGCTCACAATAGCTCACAAGGATACTTAAGCAGAATTCTCTCTGCAACCCACTTTTTTATTATGTTGGGTACTGCTCATGTTGCATACAACACATTCCCATAAAACTTGCTTTTTGTATTTACAGAGAAATTTCTCTGGAGAGTTAAGGTCTTGTAAAACATTCTTGTTCTACAGCGTGAACGAATTATCATACTCTGGGGAATTAAAAGTGAAGTGTACTGAAGAAAAGAATTTTTTCATTAAAATACAGTTTATATTGATAAAACAGATTACTAGCATTTGATGAAATGTGAAACTTGGATCTACCCGTATCACTAAATCACCAGTAGGTTTATTTTGGCAAGAAAAATAGTATGTAATGTATATCAGGACCAATCGTTATACAGTACCTGTTAGTTTTGTATTAGATTAAATTGTCTTTCACTAAAGTACTTGGAAAAAACCCTACTATATCTGTATCTTGAAGTAGCAGAATGTGGTAACCAAGAATATTAGAAAATAAAAGCTGTCGTGTTATCAGTTTTGGCACAGTCATTTATCAATCAGTATTTTAAACATTGACAAGTGGTAATTTAATAGGGAATGACCCTGTTGGCAGGAAGTTCTAATGACAGATGATGCAAACTCATTTATCACTATGGGGCTGTGCTGGCTTCTTACCTTTCTCAGTATCACAGCTCATATTTTCCAAGTCTGGGATGTGAGAAGCCACAAAGGGCAAAACCTGTGGCACTGAGCCTATAACCACTCCCATCTAATCTGATTAACCCCTTAGCTGCAAATTTCTCTGCAGCAGAACTGGTAAGAGCTACAAGTTCTCATACTGATTTAAATACCATTTGCTTTTTAAGGAGGATTTTCCGTAATACTTTCCCATAGGCAGTTTTTCAGAAATATTCAAGTTGTGTCACTTTGAATACAAAGTTTAGACGTGCTGGTGCTTGGCTTTCAAAAAACAAACCACATCCTAATAATTAATAGCACATTTCATTAGCAGGCATTAAAAATATTGCATGCAGTGCCCTATACAATGGGCAGCTATTATTATTATTATCATTACTACTCGAGGAGGAAATTGATGCATTCAGAGGTTTAATTGATTCGTGCATATTCATGTGGGAAGTCAGTGGTGGAGTCACGACTGGACTGGATTATTATGCACTTCCATGCATAATAATTTCTCTGCAACTTGGGAAGAGAATAGCTTACCTTGCTGTAATAAATGTGGGCATTTGGAGTTGAGGGATGTCATGGGAGAAGGGATGAAAATGACACCTTCATCAGCAACTGGTAAGGATGGTGCTCCTCAGTCTTCTGGGATTCCATCTGGAATACGACTGTACTTCCTCTGAATTAAAACAATAATATATTTTTACTTTCATTTCCACAATATTAAAAGTTTTGATCCATTTAATGTGATTTTATGTTACTTTTTTTAAAGCATGATGAACACAAGCCCTTGTTGGGGCTTTCTTCACCTTCTTCCCTCAATTCTCTCTCTGTTTCTTTTCTTCTCCTTTCACAACAGAGTCTTTCTCCCGAGTGCTGGGATGGGTTAAATATCATTCCCATTCAGGATGGTTGAGGCATGAAATACTTTCAGAGTTTGCATCAAATTATTGTCATAAGAATCAGTGAATATTAAATATAATTGGTTAAAATTGTCATGGCAGACTTAAAATAAAGCTGTGGGTTTGGGTTTTTTTTTTATTTTATTCAAAGTGGAAAAATTATGGTGCTTAATGGTAGGATCCTGCAAAGTAAGGATACCCTAAACTAAATACCCTCATTTTACCTGCAGTCAGGGGGAAATGAGGGCTTTTGGTGGGAATACAACATAAACCAGGGTAGAAAAAGGTGGCACAAAACCTCTGGTATTGAGTGATGTGGCTGTGTCCAGGTCCTTTTTAATCCATAGGAACTTAAATCATTTGCATGTGTGAAAGATGGTTTTTGTAGACAAGCCTGTCCCTGATGGATTTTGCATTTCAAAATACTGCCCTTCAACGTTTGAACAATTCCATATTTTTTTATTATGAAATTCATGAATATTGCATGGAAGTGAAGGTGGATTTTCTTTTTTTTTTTTCCCTTTAAAGGGATTTCATGCTTACAGAATTGTATCAGAGAGGGAAGCAGTCATGTTGGGCATCTTATTTCCTAGTTGCTACATGAGGCAGTGACAGAACCTTATTGTTTAAATATTGTGAGTACTTGTAATATAGCATAAAAGAAAACAGGTAATGTGCTAAAAATTGCAGAAAATATAAAGAACAGTGAGGCAAATCTGAGAATTGACTAAGAATATGTCAGAAATCAGTTTTGGAAGGACGAAAAGATCTGTTCCCGGTTGTAGGGGAATGGCAGTACTTTCACAAAAAGCCACATTTCATCTTGAACACAGTATTAGTTTGGGGGGCAAAAAACCCCAAACCAACCAAAGCCCAAACAAGCATCACCTTTTAAAAGAGTGGTGGAATAGATTGCCTTGCAAATTGTTATTAAACGTGAGACTGAAACTTTATGCTTGTTGGATCTGCTTCAAGCACTGTTGTGTGCAAGATTGCAGACAGCCCATTCCAGTTACAGTCAGAGGTACCGTCAGATGGAAGTGTCAGTGGGGAAGATATGAAGATGTTCTATAGGAATTCTAGAGAATAGAGAATAGGAGGACAAAATTGCACGATGGAATACATAAAATCCCATATTGAAGAGGAAACTTGAAGCATAGCTCTCCAGTCCTATGGAGATGACCTTTATGTAATGTGTAAGAACAACTTAATGCAGATGTTTTATTTATACATAACCAAATGGGGTGAAGTTTAATGATTTTTAATTTTGCCAAATCAGAGATAATTTCTTTGTTGTGCAAGGATTGTTTTAATCTGGCTGGGTTTTTTCCCCACCTTTTTTTTTTTTTTCTTTTGCATTTGCAAATACTTAATATTTTATATTTTGGACATTCCCCCTGCTCAGTTGTGACTCCCAGATGAAATAATCCTCCTCTTCTTCCCTTTAAATAATTCAGATAGCATACATTTAAAAATATGAAAATCCCAACGTAAACGTGCCAGAAGTGCTTTTAAGGTGGGAGGTTGTTCTGCTTTACTATGGAAAAGATGCATCTCTAAATGGTAATGAGGGTTCATCAGTTCTGGGCTTACAAACACCAAGTCATCAGGATACTCTGTGGAAGAGCTGTGGGAGATCCAAGTCCAGGACTGTTTTTTTCTCTTGTCATAGAATGGTTTGGGTTGAAAGGGGCTTAAAGATCATCTTGTTCTGCCCCTGCCTTGGGCAGGGACACCTTCCACTGTCTCAGGCTGCTCCAAGCCCTGTCCAGCCTGGCCTTGGACACTTCCAGCGATCCAGGGGCAGCCACAGCTTCTCTGGGCACCCTGTGCCAGGGCCTCACCACCCTCCTAGCCAGAAATTCCTTCCCAATATCCCATTTCTCCCTGCCTTCTGGCAGTGGGAAGCTGTTCTCCCTGTCCTGTCACTCCATGCCCTTGTCCAAAGTCTCTCTCCAGCTCTCTTGGAGTCCCTTTGAGCACTTTAAGGGGCTCTGAGGTCTCCTTGGAGCCTTCTCCAGGCTGAACACCTCCTGCATTTTCAGTCTGCCCATATCATAGCAGAGGGAGTTGAACCCTTGGAGCATCTTCATGGCTTCCTCTGGGCTTGTTACAACAGGTCTGAGTTTTCCTCAAGTATGTAGGAAGAGAGCTCTTGGGATTAGATTACCTTTTTTAGCAGTGGGGCATTCTGTGTTGAGAAATCTCAGAGTAGAGAGTAGTTTTGGATACTATAAAACAAGATACCATTATGTTCAGTCTGTTTTTTGCACAGTGTTACAGTCAAGAACAAGAGCCAGGAAGAAGGAATTAGATAGTAAGTTGAATCATCCAGCCTGTAATAAATTTTAGAGTGGATTTCTCATAAAATGGTGCCATTTTCCTTTAAGATGACTTCTCAGTAGTGCTCAGGTCAGGCTTGCAGAAAGCTAAATTTTGTCCATCTGTGATCTGCTGAATGTATTTCTTGCCCCCCCCATAACCCTGGGACTCATCAGCAGGCCACATCCTCTTTATTTTCATTGTTGCCCAACCAGCCATGGGACAAATTGTCATAGAATCACAGACTTGGGCTGGAAGGGACTTAAAAGATCATCTGTTAGTGGTGTGAGATGTCTCACCACCCTGCCAGAACCCTCGTCTTTCCACTTGTGCTTCCTCATCAGCTCTTCTTGTCTAGAAGCTAAAGGTCTCTTAGTTCTGGTTCTGCAGCAGTTGAAGAGCCTCAGACTTAATTTCTCCAGGATGGATTTGGTTTTAGGTGTGTTCCCTTCTCTGTGACAGAATACTCACCATGGATGCTCTGCGATTAAATTTTCAGTTCTACGACTTTGCCTCTCAAAAAAATCCCAAGCTATTCACAGCCATAGTCTCCTTTGAACCCTTAAGCATTTTCCCTCTGCAGCTGATGGTGCTCACGGGTGTTAAATAGGAAAACAGGCAGATCTTCCTTCCCTTGGTCACTTTGATGTGCTAAAAGATGGACCAGTCTATATGGCTGTGCAAGTATTGCCACAAATATACTGACATTTAGTCCAGCTAAATAGCTGAACCATACCAAATATATATATATATAATTAAAGCGTATTTGGATCTCATACACCATAGAAAAGATATTTTAAATGTACAGATTGATGTGTCTCTGTAAAGCACTGAAAGAAAAAAAATTGTATGTTGTTCTGGTCACCCGTGCTCAAGATTAATTTAAACTGTGAAACAGGTGTAGAGAATTGCTGCTAGGATGATTAGGAGAATCTGTATTATGAGAGCAGATTAAAAGAGTATGGTTCACTTGTCCTAGCAAAATAAAGGTTGAAAAGGGGATATATGTTAATCTTTATAAATACAGTCAGAGGATAAATGCTATGAAAGAGGAGGAATTATTTAAGTTTCAGGATAATCCTTACAACATCCACTAGGTATAAATTGGTCATTATTAAATGAGACTGGAAGTGAAAAAAATGGGTGTGGAGGGCAGTTGCTTGGTTTGGTTTCTTTTTATTTTCCAGAGAGACATTTAGTTGTGAAATGACTGTTGAAACACTATTGAAATGCAAGTTTTATAAATTCATAGAACGGTTGGTTAAACAATATAGGAGTAGTACCAGGCAGCTGCAGATGTTTGCTGTGATGATATCCCCAAAATGAAGGTGAGAAACGATGGACGATGAGTTGGTCACTTGGTAACTTCAGTCTTGAGACCTGAACTGGTCCATGAAGGAGATCCTGAGTTCCCAGCGTCTATAAAAGACACAACAGCCCAATCTGTTCTGTGTTCTGCACAGTGTTTGTCTCATAGATCATTAATCACGTGTTTCATAAATGAGCAGTGTCCTGCAAGGTGTGTCCAGCTCGTCTGTTCAGCCTCTGACTGCATTTGGGATAGGCTGAATTTTTATTAGACAGATTCATAATGACCGTGGTGGGAAGGGAAAAAAAAATGAGGGGAATGCTTTTGTCTGCCTGTACTGGGTTCATCTGGACATTTTAGTGCTTTTGAAGAAAACCGCATCAATGGCCAGTGCTTTATGTCTCTCCTCTGCCTTTGCAACAAACGAGTTTTTGAGGCATCACTCCTAGAATCATTAAATCCTAGAATGGTTTGAGTTGAAAGAGGCCTTTAAGGCCATCTAGTTCCAACGTCCAACATCTTGCACTAGACCAGGTGGCTCCAAGCCCCATCCAGCCTGGTCTGGAACTCCTCATGGAATAAGATGTCAACAAGTTCATGGATGTTGTTGTTTTTTGAAAGCCTGGGAGTCCCTCAGAAGACAAGTAGCAGTGGTACCAAGGGCTTGATAACCCACAAGGATTTGAGAAAGCATTAGGTGAGATGTGCTTCAATAAAAATTGTCTTCAGGCAAAATGTTTGAGTCTTGTGGCTCTCTAGGCATCCTTCTCAATTTTGCCTCAGTTTACTTTTGCTCACTGAAGCATTTGGATAAAATTATTCCATTGAGCTCATTGGAGTCAGAAAGAGTTTATTTTAACTTTCTTATTCTGATGAATCTGTAGGGCTCTTCCACTTTCATCCTTATGTAGAGTAGTTTTAATACTAAAACTGCCTCAATCTGTGCTAGAAGCAAACGGAGGACAGAAAGAACTTTTTATGCAGTAATTCCTTTCAGTGGCTGAAATTTTATCTGTCCTTTCTCAAACTTCATTGCACGTCTTTTGGATTCGGAGTTCACTTGTGTTATCTGCCATCTGAGTTTGAATTACCCATCTTGAATGATGTGACTATATATGGAAAAGAGAGGGTTTGACCCTTTTTGGGTGCCTAAACTGTTGTCTTTTTGTTGCCAATAAATGGAGGGATCAGCTGACAGGGTTCCTGGTGAGCAAGTCGCAGTAAAAAATTAAATAAATATTTAGAAATATCAAAATGTAAAAAAATTTCCTTTTTTTTTTTTTGTTTTCTGTTGAGACCTTGTGTAAGATCCATATAGTTGCCTGATATTAGGACATATTTAGGGTACTAAACCAGTCTATCTCTGTTTCTGGAAGCAGCTGAGCTCTTTTCAGCAGTACCCAGTGCTGGACTTGTCAGCACATCTATATGTTGGCGACTTATTATTCCACGAGCATCACTTCATTTGGGCTGGCAATAAGTCCTGTTCAGTCATTGTGCTGCAGAGGAATGTTTAAAGCTGTGATGTGCATTGGAGTCTGTTTGTTTGCAGCAGCTGATTTGCCTAAGCTTTGATGCGCAGTCACTTTCTGACATTTGTGTATTTCAGCAGTGAACAATGTAAACTCATTTTCTGAGCACTTTGATTACTTGCACATAGCAGTGCCCATGGCATGTGACAGAGAAGAGCACTCTATCCACTAATCAGATAGATATGCTTCAAGCGTATTTACACGAAATAATGAAAACAGCTGTTAGATACCTTTAAACTTGAGTGTGTTTTGTTATTAATCTACTAGCCCGTACACATGACACTATAATTCTTCGCTCACTCAAGTTGCCTTTAATGACACAGTAATAAAACGGAGAGGGATGAAAGTAATGGAATTGTAGAATGTAATGCCTCAATTGTTCTACAGTGTCTTCCTTTTTGCCAAAATAAACCACAATTAGGTCCATATGGTGTTTTGAAGTTTTCAAGCAATGACCCTAATAAAAAGTAATGAATTTCTGACAAAAGAAAGCATGGTGCTCTTTTAAGCAGATATCTTCGCTATTGATCTAGTTATGATTGCAGACTGATATGCTAATAGAAGAAGAAAGGTTCAACGTGCCTGGTACAAGCACTTTCATTTGTGGTTTATTTTATTCTTATGAAATTCAGATTGAAAAGGTAGAAACATGTTGTAATCCATCAGTTATGACTCCCTTTTAAAAGACCTACTATAAAGAAAACAAATGTATTTTCCTTGAGGAAAAAATGGAGAGCGTTTGTTAACTTGGAATTCCTAAAGTGAATGCTAACTAGGAGGATGCCTCACGATGATGAAGATGCTTTGTTTGGATATATGAAATTTGACTTGAATACTTTGTTGTCTCCAGAGGTCCAAGCTCTGGTATTTACTTTTCTCTCTTTTAACCTTTTTGGGGCGGGGGGGATTGGAATGATATTGCTGTTCATGTAGAAAAATCAAAGTATCCACGGAGCTGGGTGAGTGGAGATACTCAAACACGATGACTCGGGAGGATGTGCAGCTCAGTCTTCTGACAAGTTTGGTGTGTCAGCTTTATTCCAGTGCAGTAATAGGGATGCCCAAAGTTGGGGTAATGTCATTGTAATAAAGAGAGAAGGAAGGTTCTGGAAGCAGATACGAGGAGAAGGAGAAAATAAATGGCTGATTTGATGAACCTTCACTTATGGTGGCTGTTGAATGAGCGTTCATCCCACATACACACAGCCCCGAATTCCTCAGTTGAGAAGCATCTGCCGGATAATGTGTGTTTCTGGCACTATTGCACTCCAAGAAGAGTACCTGAGGCCTGTAGTCATGTGATGTGAAACTATCCAGAGCATCCTTCCGAGCCAATCCACCTTGTCTAGCATTATTCACCACTAGAAACTGTCTTGGAGTGGATCCTCCATGGTAAATTAGGAGTCCAGTTATTTAATGGGCTTCCTTGAGATGTGAATGATTAATTTGCTTTATTGCAGTTATGTTTAGTAGCATAGTGGTTTTATTTACTGGATAAAAGTGCCCCAAATATTCTCAGTCCTTTATTATTTATGCTTTCACTTGCATTATGATAATACCAGGTACATCCTGGTACTTTCCAACACGTGAAAATAATGCAACCAGTATTTTAGAAGCATTTATTACTGAAAAGATAATAAACTAAGGTTTCTGATGCTTAATATAAGAGCACATATGGACAGTTCTGTAGATGACTAACTGCAGTCATGTAGATTTTCTCAGTCTGTCTGTGTGCTTGCAAGACCAGCTCCTTGATGAACAGTCATTATTATTGCAGAGCTCTTAGTCGTAGGCCAAAATATTGCATTATAGATCTTACATAAAATTTTCAATCCTTCCTGCAAATCCCAAGTGTTTCCTACTTTTCGACCTGCTTACATATAATTTTTTTCTTTAGAGGTGTAGCATGACTTTTATTTAATTTCTTCTGGTATTTTTGATACATCCAAGCTCCTGTAAGAAAATGTCCATTACTGTATGATGATCAGAGATGGTGATTTTCAGCAGTAGGTTGAGGGGACAAGTTTAAGGAAATGTTTCTTGTGCTGTGTTTTTGGAAACACGAGCTGGTTGTAGAGGTTACGTTCAGGGACTAGTACAGCAGCACTTGGGTAAATTGGGATATAAACAAACATCTGTTGCAGGAATGTAGAAATGACATCATAAAGAATGTATGCAAAAACTTAATTGAAAAAGAATGATGCAGAATTGCAGCATGACTTTAAGTCTGAATTGATTTTTGCCTTCAGAGTGAAAGTGGGATTTTTGTGCAACATTCCAATACTATAAAGTATTTAAAATGTAATGTCCTATTAACGTCCCTAAAATGTAGACTCTGGGTCACCCAATAAGAATAGTAGTTACAGTAATACAGTATATGTAATATGCAATTATCTTGACAATAGTTTTATTTTTTCAACAATTTTGTCATAAAAGAGCAGTAAGATACAATGAATTTGATTCATTTTGTGTGTGTGAATCATTTAATAGGCCATTACATCTACTATATTAGACTCCATTCTCCTTTCAGAGCTTTTCATTATAAGCCTGTCTTTAATGGAAAGAAGTTTAACCTTCCCTCCCAGATAGATTGAACCCCATAACAGTGTAAACATTCTCATTATAAAATAAAATCCCCTTCCCCAAGGGCAGCACTATAATTATGTTGCAGAGTGTTGTACAAATGTTTCTCTTAAAAAATGTTGTCTCATTCTTGTCCTCAAGTTTTTATCATTTTCATTTATGAAGGGAATCAATAATGCTCTAAAATCGTAATTTAATAAAATAAATATGATCTGATTATTTTTTAATTTTTTGAAGTTATTTTAATCAAGTTTGAGAAGAAGTCATCAGTAAAATTGCTGTTGATTTATAAATAGGATAATTAGAGGCTTTCCTCCTAAGTACTGTTCACTGGCATTGTGGCTGTTTTTATTGCCTAGTCAAACCTCTTCATTCAATTTTAAAATTGCCTTTTGAATGAACTGTGCTATGAGCTTGCCAAATAGTGTCACCATTAATACCTTACCTCCTCTATTTCATTGTCCAGTCTGTAAATGCACAATAAATTGTTTGATAAGGAGGTCAATGAGGTTGTAGTAGTTTTTAAGTGAATTACGGCCCAACGTTTCAGATTATGTCACACTCTTATTGCAGCACGGGGCGTAAAAGGTGGTGATGCACTGTGTGGGAGATCATTTGGTGGTGTTGCTCCAGGACTAGACACAAATCAAGAAGAGCAGGTTCTCTACTGCTCTCTGTGTAGAGAATAGATTAAAAATGTGCCTTATTAATCCAATTTACAATTCTGTAATGTGTCCCTTAGCAGGAACACCACACAAGGATGGGTGAGGTCAAAGATGTTTGCAGGCAGGAGAGCGTTTCGTTGCTTTGGTTATTGAAAAGCTGATATAGCATTCCTGGAAAGTCGTAATGTATCTATAACCAGCATTCTGGGTGTTTATATCGCATATCTCATCAGGAATTTAGTGGGAATTGGGTTTTCTTGGATATATGAGGAGTGGCTGAGGGAGCTGCTGGAGAAAAGGAAGCTCAAGGGAGCCTTTATCTCTCTCTACAGCTCCCTGGTGTACAGGAGGGTGCAACCAGGTGAGGATTGGGCTCTTCCCTCAAGTAATAAGTGACAGGATGAGAGGAAATGCCCTCAAGTTGCATCAGGGAAGGTTTAGGTTGAATATTTGGGAAAATTTCTTCACCCAAAGGGCTGTCAAGCTCTGGCAGAGGCTGACCAGGGCAATGGTGGAGTCCTCATCCCTGGAGGGATTTAAAAGCCTTGTGGGGACATGTCTGGCTTTGGCATTGGCTGTGGGAATGGTTGGACTCAGTGACTGCAGAGGGCTTTTCCGACCTAAATGATTCAGTGATTCCATGATTCCGTAAGCGACTGCAAAGAACTGTGCCAGATTGGTGTCACCGTTGCAGCAGTTCCTGCGCTGACACATCACCCTCAGCCAGCCCTGCTCTGCCTCAGGAGCTGCTCCGTGCCCAGGCTGGGGCTCCCACCCAGGCACGTCTCTCCCCCGGCGCGTGAGCGCCTCTGAAATAGAAACGTAAAAGGCGAAAGTAAGAAACTTTGTGCTTGTTGAGTCTAAAAGAAAGTCTGTTTGTGTGTGTCTCTCCCTTTGTAACAGAAGGAATGTTTCTTATGTTTCTGTCTTCAGACAGTTGGCACACATTTCATCTCAGCAGCTGCTTTCTCTTAAAGTGCAGTAGAGTGTAGGACTGTAGTGACACTAGCATTAATACTTCACATTCTGCTATCATATGCTGTCACTGTGAAATATGGATCTAGGTTACATGTGTTTGCAGACTTTGTACTGCTGAATTATGAAAGCTGACTCCGTTGGAGGATTGTGTTGTATTCAGAGACTGTGAACTGAACAATAAATGAATGCAGGCAGAGACTTGCAGTCATAAGCAGTATCCTCCTTTTTGGCCTAATTGAGACAATGGCTTTAAAATGCAGAATTGCCAAATAAAACTTCCCTGTTGACTTAGGTAAATATATTTAGCAGGCATTTAAATATGTCTCTTGTGGGCACCTTTTAGTTGTTATCCTCAACCTTGTTTAAATATTATTTTTAAATCCTGTTCTTCTGAATGGGATGAATTACTGCAGATGAATAAAGTGGATTACAAAAAGTACTACTGCTGCCAGAAGAAATCATTGGGAACATTTAGTTATTTTGTTATCAAGAATTAGTGTGTACCCATAAATATAACTCTGCAATTCTTTTTACATCTCTGAATCGCTGTAGGAGGGGTGAGGAACAGCATTTTATTTATTCCTGAATGTATAAAGTTAATACAGATGTAAATATCAGCCAAAACGTCAGGAATCGTTGCTCATGGGAACATGGGGGAACCAATCCCAACCCTGCTGAAGTTACCTGAGGCTGGGCAGTATCTAAAGGGTAAGCAAAGCTTCTGGAAAGGAGAATATTGGAAATATTTTTAAAGGAAAGCTCAGCATAAGGAGTTACTGCAGAATCTGCACGCAGATCTTAATACAGGCTCATATACACAATTACTGTGCTGGAAATGTTATTCAGTGTATTGGTTAAACTCGGATTTCTTTGGTGCCTGAAGATCTGCCAGTAAATTATTTTATTTCTTAAAATCAGGTATCCATCATTTCAGTGATAGTGTCACTGATATGACTATACACCAACAATTAAACTGGAGGTTGATTCTCCATGTACAACCACTGATGGTCAGGAATCAAATTCAGGTGCAGAAATCTGGCATCCAGTGTAACACCCTCCATTTATTTTCAGTTTTTACCTTTGGATATCAGCGTATACAAAAGGATGGAATGAACAAACAAAACATATATATATATATATGTAGCGTTAGGTTACCTAGATGATAAATGGCCTTTAAACTTCCTCTTGAGGAGCTTCCAGCGTCAAAAAACCATAATCAGCGCCTTTACTATGAATGGTCTGATGCTCAGAATAATGTTAGGAGGGCTTTGGAAAAAAAAATGTTTGATCTTTCTGAACTTGCCTGTGTATTTTAGTGTTTTGCATGCGTGGGGTTTGTGTCGTCTACCCACGGAATGTGTTGTGAAGTGGTTGCTGTCAGAGCTCTTCCTGTGTTAGTTTTGGTGGTTCTTTTGTATCTGATTCTTAAGTGGGAAGGTGGGGTTGTATCCTCTCTCAGCAGTGCTGTTCCTGTGCTTCCCATAACAACCTTTCTATTGTCACCTCATCCCCTGACTTCTTTTAAATTGCATCCAGGTTCATGGTAAGTTTAAATGTGCTCGTCAAGGATTGTCCTGGACGTGAAACCACGCACTTCTAATTCTGTGCTCTAACAGGGCATTGTTCAGCTGGTTGGAAAGAGGTGAAACACATAAACAATTTTAACAACAGAATTTAACCTATTAATGAGACATGCTGGAGGTAGTATCTCCATTCTCTCTCAGAGCAGCTATGTGCATAATAAGTCATGATGGTTTTTAGGTGCTCACTCATTTTTGGGGCAGCAGGCAGCTGTATCATCAGTCTTCTCTTCTTTGCCTGTCTTCTCATAGCCATTGAGGGGTTTTTATTCTGCAGAAACTTTGCTGTAGTGAGGTTTATTTTTTAATATAGGGAAAATAAAATGCTAATAAATTTCAAATTTTCAATCATCTACATCCATTTTCCTGTCAATGGGAAGATCATTTTCTTAACCTGACAGATCTGTGGCTTTTTCTCATTCAAAAGAATGAGGATAATATGTTGATGTTCTCATAAACAAGACCATTTTGTAGTTCATTGCCTTTATTCATCTTTCTAAAATATTCTTGTATTTGTCAAAATATTTCTGTGGCATGTGACAGAAGAAACATCAGTAGAAACAGGATGAACAGCATAATTTCTCTGAAGCTTTTGGTGTCTATTTGTAAAATATCAAGTAAATCTACTATTAAATGTATCGAAAACTCCCCTGGGGTGGATTATTGCACTGGTTAGAAGGCAGAGTTGATGTACTCCACCTCTAATTGATATGGGTCTCATAGTTAAATTGCACAGCTTTTAGAATAATAGTCATAGCAGCATTTACCAGCAAAACAAAATTGTCACTTTTCTGTGGGATGATGGTGCAACAATTGTCTAAGTTACGCCTGCGAGGGGGAATGGCCTTAAGATGAAGGAGGCAGATTTAGATTAGATTTTAGGAAGGAATTCTAAGGGTGGAACGAGATGAACTTTAATGGCCTTTCCAACCCCAGCCATTTGGTGAATCTAAGTTTCGTTATTTATCAGGACTTTTCAGCAGGGAGCAGTTCCTTTGGTTTAACACACTTTAGTTGTGTCATTCTGTGCATTTTATAGTATAAATTGGGGAAACCATAAAAGCACCATGAACGTCTGCAACATTTCTCTGGCATCTACCTGCTGGTCAGCTGTTCCTCTCCCAGAGTTTGTGTTTTAATTTGCTGTACACCTTTAACTTTTAAAAGAAAACTTTAACCATTTAAAGAGTAGAGTTTTAAAGATAAGCTGCTTGGAGATGTTGCTTTTAGAGATTTAGATTTTCTGTTCTCTGTCAAATTTTTGTTCCTCTGTGAAATGTTGTTGCATTTGTTGTGTCCCTTTAGTCACCACCTTTACCACAGGGCAGCAGTGAAGATGCAGAGATGCTGCAGGTCATGCAGAGCTCTTCTGGCTGAGGGAGGGGATAAATGAGGAATTGAGTGAGACTGAGGGCTCTGGGGCTGTGGATATTGATAGGGATGTGTCCTCAGAGCTGCCTACATGCTGCCACTATTAATGGCAGCATATGCTACAAATACACCACGAGGCAGCAATGTAAAGTTGAGACGTGGGAAGTAAGAGCTTGCCTTGTGATGGAAACCAATAGAGCTATTTGAATGCGCCTGTGGAAAGAGGGGATTGTGGGTTTTCCAACCTTTGAGATATTCTGGCAGATTTACACTGCTTCTGTCTGCTTTCTAAAGTTCCTAACCCCTCCCAGGGTGCTGGACCTTCCATGTCTGACTGGGAGATGCTGGTCTTCGTCAAGCCACGTAAATGTAAAGATCTTCAGTTCCTTTAATCATCAAAAATATCCTCAGAGCTAATCTAGCATGCAGTATTTCAGAGATTACTGTGTAATGCCCCAGAGACGTGATGAGCGAAGTTCTCAAGCCCCAAAGGACTGAACTAAGAAACCACATTTCTAAATAGATTACAAGTATTTGTCATCAGCTGGTTTCCTACGAAGGACTGAGCAGCAGGCCTTTCCACGTGTGTGCTCATGCATGCCTGTGTGTGCACACACTCTGGAGCTTGTGGGAACCCAGTGTGCTCAGTTGTTTTATTTACTAATCATCAAGATTTTCACATTTCAAATGGAACCTATTTCTGGAGCAGTCTAAGCCAAAACCTGAATTTTTGAGACAGAGTTTTTTTCTTTTTCCCCCTCATTAGGGGCTCATGGTCATGGGAGAAACTCCTCAAATAAAGCCTGTTATAGTTTAAAAGAGTTGAGCCATAGTGTCTGGGTCAGTACCAAAGTCAATTATTTAGTCAGGTTTATCAGCAAAGGGGATAAAGAAAGGAATCTCTGTGTTATTCCCCTCATTCCTCTGCTACATCAATTCACAAGGCAGCAATGCATGTATTTTGTGCCTTCCATAGGAATCCTAAATTTCTGTTAAAATCCCAACCACACAGACACATTTTTCAGCCCATGTTGGTGCTCCTACACCAGGATCCTGCTCAGGTCAGTCTCAGAAAGGCAGTTGTGTTCTTCAAATAAAGATTTGTGTTATGGACACTGCTGTGTCCAGGAAGCATTTATTTTTTAAACTTTTTAAAACACAACCAGAAAATGGGACATTTATAATGCAGACCTAAAGGCCCTTTCCAGCACAACTGGGGTGAGTCCATTAAGCACCTAAAAGTGTTTTAACTATGACATGGATTCCTTAAAAAATCCTGAAAAATAAGCATCTGATTCTGACAGACTTCATTTTACTGATGAAGCCAAATTGCCAAGTAGATGCAGCATTTGTGAGTTGCCTTAGCTGGATAGCAAGTGTGCCATAAATCTTGTCACCAAAATAACAGTATGATATTGGGCTGAATACAGAGATTTTTCATTTTTTATTCAGCTCAGAGATCTTTCTTTCCTTACGACTGTGATCTGTTCCCTGTGAGGTATTTGGGTACAGAAGCCTCAGAGATTGTTTCTGAATGGTTTATTTGAGCAACCACGGTTTGTGCATCAGATCTTCACTCTGACTTAAAGATCTGAAGTTCCCTGCAGTAAGCCAGGTATTAGCAATTTATATCGTCTGAGAATCTGGTTTCTTCTTCCAGCCATGAAACACTATCCATAGACTTAAAAATGTCAAATTTATTCCTCAGTTTTTCCAATGCCATGTGTTGGTGTCATCAATATCATAAGAATAATCAAGGACAACTTTTCCCCTCTATAATTTGAAATACAATGTGGTGAATGACAGGCATTCAGGATAGTTTCAGAAGGAATGTTGAAACTTAACTTTGGTGAATGGCAAGTAGGACAAATGTGCAGTTATTATCTAGTTAATTAAATGGTTCATAAGAGTCAAAGTGTTTTAAATACATCATAAAACATAGGAGGTCAGAAACTTAAGAAACCTAGTAATTTAAATCAGTATTGAATAATAGGTAAATGAGGGTCCTCTTTTAAGGCACTCTGTCAAAAAATCCTCCTTACAGGAGGATTGTACCTCAAATGTGAAAGGAGACAGGAGAAAGAGCCAGCAGAAAAAAAAAAAGTCACTTTTTTTTTCTCAATGTCTGATTTCTGTTGCCCTGTGATGCATGAAGGAAACTTGGAGAAAAGTTTTTTGTTTTATGATACTAATTTATTTTTCATATTTTCACTGTTTTTTTAAATCTTGAAGATTTTTAAATGTTTAGGCTGTTCCCACCCCAACACATGCAGGGAAGATCAGTGTGTGTTAAAGCATGTTCATCTCCTACACTAGACTGTCAAGGGGTGTTGAGACAAAGAGGCAGATCTGTCATCTGACTTGTTCTTATTTATTAGCTGAACAAGATCATCACTGGTTAATAAAGCAAACCCAATGTAAACCTCACCAAAGAGCAGCTCTGCACTCAGTTACTCAGTTTTCACATCCTTTTTCCTTGTGATAACATGGTCATTTCACTCCAGCTCCCCAGTCACCATGCATCCTCCTAGGACAGACAAGACCTGAATTTCTAATGTGAAGAAGCATGATCCAAGCATGCTGTACATTAGAGACAATAAAAAAGAAAAAACCTTTGGAGATTTTTTTAATTTGCTGTACACCTTTAACTTTTAAAAGAAAACTTTAACCATTTAAAGAGTAGAGTTTTAAAGATAAGCTGCTTGGAGATGTTGCTTTTAGAGATTTAGATTTTCTGTTCTCTGTAGAATTTCTGTTCCTCTATGAAATGTTGCATTTGTTTTGATTTTCTTATGTGTGTGATTTATCTCTGGAACTACATTTGGAGGTGGAATGCCACTCTGTTGTTGTAGCAAGATAGTATCTGAGTTTTCAAATATGTATAAAAACTGCTGTCTAAATCATCACAAGAAGAATGTTTTATAAGTGGATGTATCAAAACTGATTATGCAAAATTTCTGTGGTTATTAAATAGAGAATGACCAAGAGCAGTGACTTATTTACAGGTCTGGTTTAAATCAGAGCTTCATTTAAATAAATACAAATAGTGAAGAAGATGAGAAGAGCAACTAATGAGAAAAGTACTCTTGAATACACAGTAGTAGGATGTTTTTCAATGGTATAGGTTTGAAACTTAAAAGAAGCTCGTGTCTCTTCAGAGGGATTAAGTTTCACTACGCGTTGGCAGTGCTATTGTATTAGTGCAGTCGGCTACAACAAATTTATCCTGTGATGATACGTAATACACAGAATCACCTTTTATCTCCCACTGAAAAATAAGCTCCAGCCAAAGCATCAGCAGCTCTGTGAACTCTGCTGGTGTATTTGATACCTCGATGTTTGATTTCAGACTCAAAGAATAGATGGAGGTGTCTCTGGCAGTGCTAGCGTGGAACCTTCTTCATGTTCAGCTGAGTGTTCATCTGAGCACTCTGTTCTCCTGTGTTTAACTACATGGCAAAGGTCTTACTCGTTCTGCTCCACAAGAGACAGGTAGGAATGTGAAGACACAATCTTTAGAGCCCAGAAAAGTCCTTCAGATGTCAGTGCTCTCTGTGCTGTCAAGAGGCAGCTTGAGGACCTACCTGGATCATTATGCTGATTTTCATCCAGGCAGGACAGGCAGTGTGCTGTTGATTTAAGAAATGGCCCTTCCCAAGCCAGAGAGACGTGCAGCTGTGTGGTGAGGTGGTCACCACGGCAGGACACAGTCACTGGGTGATTTTCCCTTTGGCTCAGACCCTGCTCAGTGGTCCCATGTCCATTGATTCCAGAGCATGGGGCTGGAATTGCAGTTATGGAGATGTAATTGAATATTGGAGCATGCAGAGGCTCATGGTTGGACTGGGTGCAACTCTTTTCCTTGAGATCTTCACCTTCCCAGCTTCCATTGGCTCTCCACCAAAACCCATCCACAATTCCCAAATCCATTATCCTTGTATCCACAGCTACATCACTGGCTGTGTCTGCCATCCTATCCCCTTGCTCCTGGAAATCAGTTTTCTGATGTGAAAAACACATCAAAAAGTGGTGGAAAGTAGACACAGGTCCTTTGTGGTGGAGAGCTGTTGGAGGTAGAAGAGGATGTTGTGAGTTCTTCCTGTTTCTAGTTGCTAATGTAAATATTTTCCATTTTTGGTGAAAGCAGCTCTTTCATGAGTGCCCAGTTTAAAGGAAGAGGAGCTGGTTGGGGTTTTTTTAGCCCAGAACTATGTACTAAAAGATCTTTTAAGCACCTCTGACAGGTGAGTGTATGGTGCTTTGTTAGTGTCTGTTAGATCAGGAGACTCACAAAAATGCTAGTCCTGCTTTTTACAGGAACCTAATGATAGGTATGGCTGCATATTCCAAGATTTGCATCCCAAATGCAAGTTTATAAGGTCTGTTGTTGCAAAAATATCATGTGTCCATATCCCTTGCTAAAAATGCTAAAATATTTTTAATACTTTCAAAATATTTTGTGTTCATTAGGAGATCTTTGGCTTTTAAAAGAAGCTTAACTGAGTCGAGCTAAATTTCATATTTTCATGTCTTGTGGTGACAATAGTATTGCAGAAGCATAAAATATTTGGAGTAAAAAATATTTTAATAATACTTCATCTTAATCTTGTGAACTATTCTGGACATAATCATTAAAAAAAAAAGAGGGAAATGAAGTACATTAGTAAAATCAACATTGGAAAGTATTTTTAACTCTTTTCTAATTGTTGTATTTGATGGAGATGAAGCTGTAAGGAGAGGGATTCTGTGGGATTTTACACTCCAATATCTCAGTATGACAGGAGTTGAATGCTGTCCTTTTGCACTAAGTGTATTTTCAAACATTTGGCAACTCCTGAGAATATGTAGGGAAAGCTGTGCTCTTTTATGGGCTCAAATAAGCAGTGAAATTAAATATTACTTTTACCAGTATCATTGTTTCCTTGGCAGAGTAAGCCAGTTACTTCAGTCCAAGGGTGTAGTCGCTCTAAATGGAGGAATTCAGATTTGCTCCCACAAAGAGCAACAGATAGGATTTTCTTTGGGCTAATGAGAAGGAGCATCAGCCTCTCTACACCAGCAGTGGGGAGAAGGAAGAAAGTGGCTGCAAAAAGGAGTTCTTTGCCATTTCTTAGTGAATGCAGTGCAAATCTGTAGAGAAACCCTCACTGGTAGAGCAACCTTTGGCTGCAGATTGAAAAATGGGAACTTGTGGAGGAAAAAGGGTTAAAAAGGATGAATATCTTTGCACCTTAATGGGAGAACTATTTCTGTAATAGTATCAAAGATAAACCAGTGTATTATGAACACTAAATGATAAAGGGTGATAATATGCCATTCTTGAGACTTCTTGGCTCTTACCTAACACATCAGAAAGTGATTGTTGAATTTTAAATAGCCATACAAATGGATGACATAGAAATTTAACTTTGCTTTGACCTTATTCTAATTCACAAGATGACTGCAAAATGACTTTGTTACATCTGAATGTATGCTGGATGCTAAATCACTCCAGAGTATAAAATCTTTGTTTTGGCATAATGTTGATGCATAAACATTTGTACCCCATACTAACCCTATAAACATCACAATCCATCAGTACAATTACAAAAAAGATTGTTTGTTTTCACACTTAAAGCAGACATGAAATAGAGTGTCCTTAACTTAATCACCACCTTGATTTACCACATTTGCATATATTTGCATATTAATTGGACTACAGATTAAAATTGGTTTTGTAATTTTAATTAAGTGTCCACAAAGGTAAATGATTAGAACTGTTTAAAATACATTCTGACATAAATAGCAGTAAAAGCTTTTGTGATGATGTTTTTGTGGAATTACATTCAGAAAGTGGCCTTTTTATGATAGTAATTTTAATCTTAAATAGAATTATACAGTCAAACAGAACTGTGGATTCATAATCATTTTTTCAAGATTCATTTAATATTTTGCTGATTTGCAGCACTTGATGAAAATGTACTGTAGGTTTAGTTGATTGCAAAATTGGGCCTGTAGAGCTGATAAACTCAGGGTTTAAACCCTCAGTCTTTATATTCGCCTTACACTTTTCAAATGTGTTACGTATCCATATGTAGACAAGGGCTGGTTTTTTTTTCAAGTTGAGAAATATAAAAGCTGTCAGTAATGGATGATCTATCGTGTGAAGATGTAATCACCTCCATGGCCCATCTTCCTTCAGCAGAGATGTTGAAGCACGGGACATTTCAAAGCCTTTTCCATAAATCACTGCAGGTAATAGAGGAGTCATTCTTGGTGTTGTCAAGGGAGGATGAGCCTTAGAAGTAAAGCTGTGCTGTCAGGATTGCTCTGCTGGAGTCAGGGGCTGTTGATACCTGACCAATGATGTCAACTGGACCAAAATGTCAGACTAAACTTAATAAAACCAGAGTATTTGTGGTTAGAAGGGCTCTGAGAAGTGGGTTCTTAATGCACCTCTGAGCCTGCCTCTTCCTTTGGGGACCAATTCATGCTTCCTCCCAACACTTACAGAGCACCAGTAAGGACAGGACCCTGGATTGCCAAGGTGAGTTTTGCCTGCCTAATGAATTGGTAAAAGGTTTTTTATTATATTCCATAACTTTTCAGTTGGGGAGCAGCAGGCTTTAATCAGGCATTAGACCATCTTTTAGTTATAAATAAAATATCCAGTTTATGTTTTACAGAATTAGTTTACTCCTTGGCTTATGAGACAAAATAATAAAGTAGCTGTTGGTTTTGGTTTGGGAGCAGATTTGATGAGCGTGGCTTTAAAACAAACAATATTTAACTTTAAAGTTAGTAGAATTTAACAATATAGCAGCCTTGCCTACTTTTAGGAAAATAAGAGGCTGGTGAGAAGTCAGTAATGAATTCACATTTGGCTGTTTTCTAATTTTCTTCATCGTTTTGAGCTCTTAAGATTTACACTGTTTCTAATTTCATGTAGTTTATGTCTTGTGTTTGAACCCTGGCCATTTACTACCTTACTGTCTCCTCAGTGTACATTAGGGAAAAAGAAATTGAGAAACAGTATACTTGGGTCTTGTCATGCTTCACTGATTTGAAATAATTTTTCTGTTAATGGCATATTTAATATTTCGTTTTCCTCCTATCCGTGGTAATGCTTTCAAGTGAGAGTAATAAAACTTTCGGAGTGTTCCTGTCTGGGAGACATGACATCGTTTTTTGTGTTGTATTTAAACTCCAGCCTAAGTAGGCAGAGTAAATTGCAAGTCAGATCCACTGGGCTAATAATATATCAGAAAACAGATTTCTTATCATGCTCTTACATAAAGTACAATTATTTCTCAATCCGATATTATTTAGTGTCTGTTAAATATTATTCCTGATGTGCTTTTAGATTTCTGTGTATGTTGTGACTAATTTCAGTGTCAAACTGGTTTAGGTTCTTCATCTTAGAGGCATTGCAAAACTCATTTTAAAAGCCAGATCCAAAGCTCAGTCAATGCATGAATTCCTTGTGTTAAGGCTCAAATTGGTATTAATTGAAGCTGTGGCCTGGGTGAGAACTGCTGCTAGATTAAATCTGGAAAAAGATCTGTGATAATATTAGTTTAAAAAAAAAAGCAAAAGAATGTAAGTCATTGAATGAAGCATCGAGGAACAAACCTGCCAGACAAGTGCCATTATGATTTTTCAAATGGGCATGTAAGCTCGATGTCTCGTTAGATTAAATTGTTATGGATGTCCATCCATCTGTGGAAAAGATGGTTATTTCTAGTTAGGGCATTGTCTTCCCTTTCTAATGCATATCTCGCTAATACCAATCATCCCTGTGCCACCTGAGGATCAGAAAGCTGAAATGCACATCATCTGCAACTGTTTTGGGGACGCTGTTTGAAAGTTGAACCTTGCTTTCAATCCAGCTCCCTTCCAACCATAATTGTATTACGGAAACTCAATCATCCCTGAGTTTGGGGAGCCAGCTTTGAAGTGGTTGGTAGCAAATTTTTTTTTTTGAGATCTGCTTAAATTTAAAAAAAAAAAAAAAGGAACCAAGGGCTTAAGCAGCATTGGTTTATAATGAGACTTGAACTTCTAAGCACTTAAGTCCGTCGTGAAGCTGGAAATCAGGCTCTGAGGATACTTGGTTCTTTAGAGTTCAGTTTAGACACCTGATCCCACATCATCTTTCTTTGAGAAGAAAAGCATTGGAAAATGTGTTTCTCTGAAGAGACTGGTTTTAAAAGTAGATCTGTTCCTAAAAGCCCCAGACTGGTTCTTGCTTGAAAAATAATTTTCCTCTCTTGCTGCCTCTTCAACCCAGTAAAAACCAGATAGTTTGAAAACACCTGTTTGAGGGCCAGCACACCTCTCCCATTCAGGGAGAAGCTGCTACCATGTTAAACTATTTCCTTCTCATTGCAGGCCAACAAATTTGGCTTAATATGTGTCTTCTCTCAGTTACTTGAGACTATAATGCCCATTTTCCCTTCTCTTTTAAATCACTTTTCCAGCAGAAGGTTTTGCGTTTTGGGTGGGAGGTGTGTCCTATCCACAGCAGTAAGTTGGGAAGTGTCATTAAAAGAATCATAGAAACATTTCATTTGGAAAAGCCTTCCAAGATCTTCAAGTCCAACCATTAACTGTAAAAAAATGGGAGCTACTTCAGTTTTCTTTCCACTGAAGAGCTGCATAACTTTGGGCAAAACTCTTCCCCTTCTTCGCTTACCCTACGGTTGAAATGGGGCTAATAAGGCTTATAATTTGTATGCTTAGTATGCAAATTGGCAAAGTAAAGCATGCTTAAAAAATGGCCAAGGAACTTGGAAAGCTATTTTTCCTATTAAATCTGAAAAAGAAGAAAGTTGCAAAACGTGGTCATCTAATTGCATCTTCACCAAGTGTGTGGTCTAAGTGCAAATGTGACTCCAGTGTATAATCCCTTCAGAAAGTCTATTTTGCCCCAAGAGGAATGGGAGCACACTCAGCAGACTGCAGGAGGATGGGATGCTTGCAGCTTTTCTTTGCAGCATAATTGCAGCCTCAATGAACCATGAATCCAGCCTAATTAACATAACTGGAACCACAGCAATCATGCTGCCATTCAATTTAGGTTTGGAACATTCCGGTGGAGTATCACAATTCTGCTGTTTATTGTTGAGACTCTGTGGAGAAGTGTCCACTTGCTTTCTTGCTGCTGTCTTGGTGAATTTTTATTATTTCAGGAGAATTGGGGAACTTCAGAAATGGAAGACCATTGGCTTGATGGTTCCATTACTGAATCTACAAATAACTTTGTATTGCTTTCTGTATGAAGGTACTAAAACTATTTAGTATATTGTAAAACTCAGGATAAAAGTGCCAAATTTCCAAGTTAGACACAGGTTCTGAATTGTTGTGGACAGCTAATGGCAAATAATTCTGGGACTATTTTGAGTTAAGGACTACATTCCCAGAATATTCAAAATAGTATCTATTACCCTTTAAAATCATTATACATAAAAGAAACCTTTTATTAGGAAAAAAAAAAAAAGATTCTTTTACTGTGTTGCACTGTGAAAAATGTGTTTTACTGTTGTTGTTGGTTGTGCTGAAGTAAAATCAGGAACCCACAGAAGTAGATCAGGTACCACTGGTCCTGGCATTAGTGTAAAATAACCACCTTTCTGGGCCAGAGAAGCCAAGGGACTGCTGAAAATAGCAGTATGACTGACTATAAATAGGGCTTGAAGATGGAGGGACAAGGAGGCTTCCTGCATCTCTTGGCCATTAGATGGTGGTCCTTAGTGCTGGCACTGAAGGCACTTCTAACTGATGTCACAGCTTGGATGGGTGAGTCACAGAGTCATTCAGCTTAGAAAAAGCCCTATAAGATCATTGAGACCAAATGTGGTTTGGAAATTCCAGAAAAATACTCCAAGGTGGGTTTTTTTTCTGATAATTCTTTGTGTTGTTTGAGTATTCTTTGATTTGTTGCATTTTCTTTGGATGTAACTTCAGCCCTTTCCACTGATTCAGAAAATTCTATATTCCTGTTGACTCCCAGACACTGAATTTCCAATTTTTCATCTTTTTTTTTTTTTTCTTTTTTTTTTTCCTCCTTGATGGAATTAACTCAGGAAGTGAATTCTTATACTTTTCACTCTGAGTATAAATTTTGCATTAGGGAACTCAAAACCTTTTTCAGTGAGCTGGTCACTTGCTTATCTAGTTTTTTGCAAGTTGTAACTTAAAATTAACAGTTAATTATAATGAGAAGTGCCTGATGTAGACTATACCCTCTAATTTTGCATTAACCTGCGATTAACATCCTGTGTATAACTCAGAGCAGCCCACAGACAACATGTTGTATTACTATTGAATAAGAAAGCGAAGAAATCTGACTTTTCCACAGTGACTCTTCTTCCTTCCAGCCTCTGAACAAATCCCACTGGCTGTGGGAGGCTCTGGGAAGTTCTCTGTCATAAATTCGGGTTTTAAGTGTTAGTTAGTCATTCCCAGGAGGCGTCATACATGTTTTAGCTGAGACTCTCCAGTTAAACATTTATTAAAGGCGGGGTCAATCAAAGGGCTGGCTGCGGTCGAGGAAGAGCCGAAGGAAGTGCAGAGAATAGCTCAAGTGGTTAGTTCCTGGAAGAACCAAGTCTGTGATTCATCCCTTTGGAAACGAAGGAGGAGAAAGCAGTGCCAGTTAAATATCACAAGGGGTTATGATAAATATCCAGACAATGGGGAGTGATCGTGGTCTTTCAGCATCTTTATTCCCTGCAGCTGTGATGTGTGAGCTCGGGAAGATGACTGAACATTGATACTTTCAGAGTTCAATAGTCACGCTTGTTATTGAAGGCCGTCACTGAGAATTGACAGAAGAAACTATTTTTGAGGGGAGTTTCCAAGTAGAGATCATATTTCTAGTTTAGTGTGCAACAAACCCAGGATATTTGAATGGTTGTCAGATCGAGGGGAAAGAGAGGATAACTTCTCTGTGGTAAAATATTGCAAAGGAAATAATCAGTCTCCTTCAGAACCAGTATTTTTTATTGTTTGTAGGTGCAAATTCAAAAGTAACTCAGATCAAATGTGTCAGAAGTAATTTGAGTGTTTGGTATTTTAAATCTAATGGCACTGTTTCCACAAAAAACTCCTGGCTGCTTTTGAAACATTTATATGTACTTTTCTGCCTTTTATATAAATTCATGAAATAAGGTCCTTGAAGACACTGAAAAATTTAAGCTGGTCATTCTTGCTGAAGTAAATTGATGAAAAAAATGTTAAGAAAATACAGCTGTAGACAAATACAGACTTTTCCTCTCTATGCTGTTTGAAGATGTGTTCAGGCTGTTTGAGTGCAAAATAATGGCAAATTTTCACCTTTGATATCTATCACTGTGTTACTACTATAAGGTTATTGTTTTAATGAGTCAGTGCTAGGCACTGAAGAAGTAAATTAAGGAACATTGTAAGAAGAGGTAAATTA
Source organism: Vireo altiloquus (assembly GCA_013396875.1). Taxonomy (NCBI): domain Eukaryota; kingdom Metazoa; phylum Chordata; class Aves; order Passeriformes; family Vireonidae; genus Vireo; species Vireo altiloquus. The sequence goes on from VZRF01010167.1 coordinate 609,559, forward strand.
AAAAAAACCCGCCCAAAATCGTTCATGAAGACTTTGTTCTCTGTGCTTCCCAGAGGGAGTTTTGGTGGAGATGGCAAACAGGGAAAGCTGTGAGTAAATGGGAAAAGAGTGATTGAAAACTAAGGGCATGGTGATGACCAGACTGAAAAGGAAGCTGAAATTCTTTTGTTTTGGGGGCCATGGCCTACTGCAGTGACTGGTGAAACCCTTTCAGTGAAGAAATTTCCCCAAATATCCAACCCAAACCTCCCCTGACACAACTCCTCTCATCCTTTCACTTTTTATTTGGGAGCAGAGCCTGACCCACCCTGGCTGCCCCCTCATGTCAGGGAGTTGTGGAGAGCCAGAAGGTCTCCCCTGAGCCTCCCAGCCCCAGAAAAAGGGGCTCTGAGACACAAACCCCAAAGCCTCTGGCTCCAGTCTCTGCTCCAAACAATTTTTTGAGCGTTCAAGGGAGCACAAACCCTATTTAAAAAAAAAAAAAAAAAAACAAACCAACAACAACTTGTTGGACTTTGATTAATTTTAAGGTGATTGCCTCTTAAAAGACTTTGAAAATGGGTTTTCAATTAACAATCTAGTTTACATAAAAGGCACATATTGATGAACGTAGTCCATGACTTTTTGCTCAGTCCCATTATTCTCCTCTAATTCATATGCAGAAGCTAAGATTCCAGTGATCTCACTGTTTACGAAAATCTGAGGGACTTAGAGGTTAATGATTTTCTCATTTTCTGGTCAGAGTTCCATCTTCCCTTTTCTTCACAAAGAACAGTAAAGGAAAAGGAAGAACTTGCTTCCAGAAAGCACCCAAAGGTACTGATGATCCATCAAGAATTAGCTGGATGCTCTTGTGAGAGCTGGAAATTCCGTAATGCTTTTTTGGCATAAAATTCTTCTGAATATCTGACAGCCAGATGTTTTCCCATTCATATTCCAAATTGTTTTCAATGCCAGATCTCGCTGATTGACAAATTTGAGTTACCCATCCTGCTATGAGCCCTTCTCTTGCAAAATGCAGAATGATATTAGTACAAACAAGATTGTGATAATCAAAGGTGATATGTCAGCATAATGAAAGTAGAACAGTGTTCTTTATGCTTATTTATGTGAAAATACTGGTGGGACACCTCTTAGATTAATCATAGAGCCCTCCTTAAATATATCTGATCATGAACCTTACCTTCAATCAGAGCCAGTTATATTAGAAGAGCTGATTGCACTCAAATTGTGGAGAGGATTTTTTTTCCCCCAGAAATTGCTGCTGAGAAAAAAAAAGGTGTATTTTAAGAATTCTGACTTCAGACAAATAATCCAAAATTGATGCTTGATTGAACTAAAGAACCAAATGCAATTTATTGCTTGTTCAAAATTGTAGTGAAAATACTACCCTTCTGTTTGAAGGACCTCCTAAAAATATTCCAGTGGTTATTAGTGGTGACTTGAATCAGTTGGAGATATAGACATATTTGGTATCAGAATGAAAAAGAAACACTTAGTATTTTGAAACCCCTGAGGCTTAAAGATCCCACAGTGTTGTTATATTTGATGTGGTACATCAAACCGTCTGTCCAAACTTCTAAAAGATATAACTATGTCTTTCCAGTCTGTAGGCTTGCTATACTATGAGTATATATTAAATTTATCTATTAATTTATTCATTTGTATGATTTTAAGCCTTCTCTTCTTGGTAAAGCATTTTTTCCTTAATGCATTAACATGAATAAATACCTACATAGAGTTGAAGTTCTTGAGTCCACTTTACCCTGAGTGTCACAGTGGGTTGGGTTTTCTTTTCGTGAAGGACCTCAGAACATGAAAGTCCAGCTCTGTGCAGCAGCTCAGATTAGATCTGAATGCAAGGAAAAGCAACAAAGGTCCACAGAATATCTGGAATCTGCAAATACTTCCTGTGCTTAACCTACACTTTCGTTGCGTGACTGTAAAGAACAGCAAATCTTTGTTCTTTCCCCTCTCGGTTCCCATTCAGTCAGTTCAGAGACACGGGAGGAAGGTTTTTGGGGAGCAGAGCTGTTATCAGCCTTCCTACAGTTTGCATCTGATTCTGTCAACAGTGAGTACATCAAACCCAGGAGCTTACAGCCACTTGTAAACATCAAAAAAACTTCATAAAAAAAATATAAATATATATATATACAAATATATAATTTATATAAATGAATATGAACAGAGATTATGAGTATGAAGTTACTTGATGCCTTTAAAGTTTAGCTCATATTTGAGTTAGTAAGAGCCAGAGCTCTGTTTTTGGGCTTATAAGGGAATTACATCTGCCTTACGTGGAGAAAGAGCAACATCTTGCTAAGATCCCAAAATGTTCAAATGGGGTAATTACACTTCTAGAAAGTCACAGAGTGATCTCCTGAGCTGGAAAGACCCACAAGGGTCGTTGAAGTTCCAGCTCCTGGCCCTGCACAGGGCAACCCCAAGTCAGTCAGGCTCATTCATTTATGAAAACCTACTAAGGCATTTCTTAGGTTTAGAATCCAGGAGGTTCTGCTAGTCAGCTTTATTAAATAAAAAGTTAAGAGGGCCTCAGAAAGGCCTCTCTTATCCTCTGTGCCTGCCAGGAAGGCCTTGGTGGATCTGTGCACTGGTAGAGTTGCTGACCATGGCTTCAGTGATGCATAGGTAGAGTAGAGAAGGCTATAGCCTACAATTACTTGGACTGGAAATGTGGAAAGAAAAATAACCCATTGCTTCTCACAGCCCAGCTTGTGTGATTTGAATCTGGACTAAATTAATAGACTAATCCCGTTTATGGATCATCAGCTGCAGAGGTATTGTCGAAGAACTTGTGTCCCTATTCACTGGAATACCTGTATGTAAAGGCACACCATAATTGTTCAGGCACGCTGAATCAGACTTCTCAGCCTCAAAACAAAATAGAAAATATAAATATATGGATTGTCCCAATCATCATACTTATTATTTTCCTCATCTCAACAAGGTTGCTGTTTTGGCAGACCCTTGTGAAAGCAATCCACTCTTTTCAGTTGAAAGTCGTTCATATGGCGACAAACCACCCTTCTTCCCTTTATATCTGTATTCATTCATTTAAACTCCAAAGCTTTCCAGCTTACTTCTTGGATTTATAGCCAGCTGGCTGCTATGTGTAACATGAACATGTTCTGACTGTGCATGACGCGTTTTTATCTCGTTTAACCCATAATTGTTGTGTTCACTCCAGGCCACAGCTCACCTGTGAGTATTTAGCATTGACTGTGCAAATTCCCAAAGTCATTTCCACCTCCTTGCCTCTGACAATTTTCTGTTATTAAGTCAAAAATAAAGCTCAACCCCAAAACAACCACCCAAAACCCCCTCCTTGGAACAGATTTAGAAAAAAATGAATATATTCAAGATGGTGGGCCTTAGCTGAGCCAGCTCCTGTGGGATAAGTGCCCACTTTTTGGCATTTAAAATAAACTTTGGAACGACTTTTTAACACAAGTGCTTTAATAGCAAGTGAGGAGGGGGTGGTAAGGCAGGGAAGGATAGACACACTTTCTTTTTTTCCTTGATTGCTGATTTTTCCAAAGTTAGTCTGATAAGTGATACCTGTGTATTAGCAGGTTTCTGCAGTCTTAGAAGTCAAAGAAATTCAGTGGAAATGAAATGCTGAAATATCTGCCCTGAGTTACTGAATCATCAATGAGAAGCTTCCATTCAAAGCATGAATATTAAAATTTGTTAGCATACTTGAGCTTTGTAGGAAATACAATGTGTTATTATTTTTTCTTTATGCAACACCGCTGGTTGCTAAAAGCAGCAATAGAACCATTAATTAATAGTAGTAGTCCTGGATAATGTCATAATAAGCAATACAACATATTAAAGCACATTAATTCTTGCCAGCTATCAGGAGGAACTTTTAGATATTTGAAAGGCCCATTAGGTTTGTTTACATTCTGAGTGGAAGCTGGTATGCTTTGGCAGGGGCTGAACGACACTTCAGTACTTCACTCCAGTGGTGTTGAATTTCCTGACTGTCGTGCACAGTCAGTAATATATTGTCACCACTTCAGAGCAGCCTGGCTCTCCAGGACAGAGGGTACAACCCAGACCAGGCCATTCCCCTAAGCCAGGGTGTCTTGGCTGCCATAAAAATGAAAATAACTGAAATTATATGTAACAGAAGCAATTTTCCACAATGGAAAAGGTGGTCAAGGAATCAAACCCGTGCCTTCAGGTGTATTAACCTAACAGAACAACAAAAATATGCTGGGCTTTAAATTGCACTAACAATCTGGAAAGGATTTTCCAACTGGAGTTATGTTAAGTGTTAATAGTGAAACCTGGGTGCTTTTTCCTTTGATCCCTCCTTGAGCTCATATAGAATAATAGGACCAAAATAAAATGCCATTTATATGAACACCTTGTTCTTTTGATCTCGGCGCAAAAATTTCTGTCTGCAGCTACAGCCTAGCAAACAGTGCATCTGCTCCTTTTAGTTGGACCTTCTAGTTATCATAACTTTTAATAAGTGGTGTCACAGCCAATTTTCTGTGCAGTTCATGAACTTAGTCGTCATTTTTGCCCTAAGAATCTTTAACTACACTTTCAGAAGAATTTGAAATAAGGTATACAGGACCTGTAAACTGTTGGCTTCTGGTTGGTTGTGCATATGCGTGTTGAGTGTATTATTAAAACATCTGAATGCTGCAATATTTCAGAGCATAAAGTTAGTTGTTCTTGGAGCACTTGGGCAAAACTGCTGAATTAGTGTAGGCTGAATGAGACAGAATGTTTGAGCAAGAAGAAAAGTTGGCGTAATGGTGGTTTTCATAGGTGCCAGCTTCAGGCTCCCTGCTTTTTCCATCAGGGAGGTGATGGACCCTGTGATGTCTGGGTGGTAGCCAAGCCTTTCTCTTCATCACCCATGTCTGCAGGAAAGAGCACAGAAGTGTTACACCTGGTAGTTATGGATCCCTGTAGTTTTGTGTCGAAGCCAGAGGGTTCATGGATGAACATGAGCACCCTTCAGCGCTTTATTCCCCAGGGCTGATGGTCAGGAGCCTTCCTTTGGAAGTCATTATTGTGAGCACTTAAAAGTAAAGCCACTTCCTCATGCTCTTTCAAATCTCTTAGTAAGATTCATTCTTCTCTTTGACTCCCTGAGGCAGCTGAGCTGTTTATTCTGATGACTGATTGTGATCCCTGCTTTAGTTGTAACCTCCAAGAGCAGAAGAGCTGGGCACGAAGCGCTGTGCCAAATGAAAGCAAATAAACCCAAGTCCTGCAGTTCACCAGTGTCATAATTGCTGCTGCCCAGGAAGAGGGATTAACAAGTGAAGAAACACTAGCTAGGAGAGATCCAGTGGCCAGGCAGTCTCGGGTGTCAAATGTCTCTCTCAAGCTTTGCATCCCTCTGTAATTTATATTTAGCTGCTAAGCTGGTGTGATAGAAGCAGTCAGCTTGTGAGGAGCACTGCTGGGAAAGTGTTCAGGCTCTTGCTGAAATGGCTGCACTTGAGGTTGTGGCACACAAGCTGTCCTCCAGCAAGTTTTTTTGCAGACTTAGTTGGCTCTCTGCACTCTGTCACAGGGCAGGAGTGTTCCAGAGAGCCATAACCGTGGCTATAACCTGTAACCCTCTCCTTACAAAGTAGTGCAGTGTAATTCATGGTGTGCAATAAAGATACTGAGCTGGTTTGAGCCCCAGAAGCAGCGAGGATGTGTTTGTGCAGCACTGCACTGGGATTTAGGCATCCTGCTGGGATCAGGTCTCCATGCTAATGCAGCCACTCTGCCTCCAGTCCTCCCTTAAGCAAGACACAACTAATGTAGGAGAGTTTGCTGCTGTAGTTGTTCTAGAAGACAGTATCTGCCCAGCTCTTAATTTTAGCAGGTTATATGTCCCTGTTCATCTTCCACCAGTTCTCAATTCCTATCCCAGAATTCAGACCTACTCTTTTGCGTCAATTAAAATAAGGTTGTGGGACTCTCTGGCCAAGGAGTTAAAAAGCTACAAAAATTGGTAGTTTTCTTCCCTACAATAGGCATGTGATTGCCCTAGTTCTGTGGTTAGCATGAAACAAGTCAACTCTGTCATGAAGTCAGTGGGGTACAAGTTAGTACAAGGTAGTAAAGGAATAAAACAGCAAAGTCCACAGTCTTTTATGACAAAACCAGTATGATCCTGCTGCAATATAAAGCCCTGCTGTGAATGGTATTTTCTGATGCTTGGATAAGTACAATTTACATATATACAAAGTGTATGAATAAAGTTATAAAAGTATACTTGGTATTTTACTTTTTTTTCCCCCTTGAAAGTAATTTTCTATTGTTCAAACTTTCAGCTTTCACTGGTTTTGTTTCCAAAAACCCCAAAAGGAAAAGAAAATAACAAAAGTCCATAAAGGCAAAAGGGATATGTTCTCATTTCAGTTCACAGAATTTCCTGCCTTTAAACAATACAAATATATGCCCTTAGGTTTCCAACATGCTGGAAGGATACTGAATCCTTGAAACAGATCAAATTAAAAGCGAGTCCACTATAGCAACATCAAGTTGTAGCAGCGTGTCCAATAGATCTCAACAAGAATTTGTTGAGGGGGTTTTAACCACATCACCAAGCCGTACAAAATCCTAAACTGCTGAATCCATGAGTGAAGAAACACTTAGAAATACCAGGTTCTGGGCTGAATTGGACACAAGTAAAATCTAATGCTTAATTAATTGTTCCCTGTTCGTTACAGGCCCCATTCAAAGCAGTTATTTAATATAACCTTGAAATGTATTCACAGGCAGAGTGGATGTGGACAGTTGGTGTGCAGTTTTTAATGTCACAGGTAGCTCAGTGATCGGCCATCAGCACTTTACAGAATTTCCAGGGACTGCCTCCCCAGGGATTCTTCAGGCACCCAAATGCTGAAAGCAAGATGGTCAGGGATCATAGATCAGCATCACTGCCATCCTGATTTATAACAGAAGAAGGGATTCCAAGGGTTTTGTGGGGTTTTTCCCTCTGTGATGACACTGATACTAGTAGTATTAATATGTTTAGACCTTTTTGAAAAAAACTTGATCCTTCCAGAGCAAGACTGGAGACGTCTGGTGTTTGAACAACGGATGAGATTGTGACCTACTGTCAAAGCTGGGATTAAAACTTGGAATTTCCTCTAATCCACGCTGCCTAGTTGAGATACAAATGCTACACATTTAAACTTCAGTTGTAGTGCAAAAGCAAAATGCAAATGAATATAGTAACACATTTTCAAATGGAGGTCAAAGTCTCTGCATTAGCAGGTCCTGAGGGACAGAGCCAGTTGACTGGAGCATCCAATTCGAATGCCCTGTGGCTGGGATTGTTCCACAACAGGCAAAAAATGCATTTTTCTTACTATTTGAATATTGTATTATTGACAAAGTGTGGTTTAAATTTTGGTGTGCATACAATTATTATTTTTAATTAATTTCTCTAGCTTTTTTCGGTTAAACTTTCATATGAAAGCAAGCTTCATTGATTATTTATTTCTTGAGGTACCTGAGAAAACCTTAAGTAGTTCAGGTGAAGTATGAGTTTTCCTGAGAAACACACAGAAGTTTGCATTTGCACAGGCGAGTGAATTATCAAAACCAGATGTAAGCAAGTGGGACATTTTACATAAATTTATTAAAATCATTATTTACCTGTAAGTTATAAGAAGGGCTTAGTTGCACTAGTTTGCTGCCAATATGTACTGCCAATAATCTGCCAAAAAGCAGCTTGCTGGCAAAAACCCTGAAATGGTTTGCTTATGATTGCACAGAACGTTACAACCCCGAGTCAAATGAAAACCTACTATAAATGAGCTCTTTGATGGTGGATTCGCTGGAATATGGTATTGATATATGGTGTACAGTTTATATGGATTATGTATACTGTGCAAGAAATATGGATATCTATTAAGGGTAACATGATATGTAATCGGTTAGGACAGTTATTGTTTTCAGTGTTTGCTAGGAATAAGATCACAGGGTGACTGCTCAGTTCTGAAATACAGATTATTCCCGTGCTGCCCAAAGCACCAGCAGGCCATTACTCCAATTAATACAGAAAGGCTATTGAAAATGTAAAATATCTGACATCTATACAGAGTAATTTTAAAGGCAACTTTACTTCTAGGAACAATTTATATATTACATAAACTTATATTTTTCATCCAAGTATCATTTCGAGAATAGCAAGCCTAAATATTGGAGGCCGTGGGGAAACATAATATTACAATAATGTTCTTTGGTGCGGTTTGGAAGGTTTTAGGAAACATTTGGAAGTATTTTTCTCATAAAGTCACTTAACTATTGAAGTGTTATGATAGCACTCCCTTCTGCATTGCGTATGTTGCAAAGCAGCCTGGTTAAGGGGGACATTCATCCCGTAGATCCCGATTAGAAGGAGTTCCACAAAACAGGAAATTATATGTTATAGGATCCTGGGTTTAGTTTAATTAAAAAAAAAAAAAAATTCAGGTGTGATATCAGTTTTCAAACACCCATTTCCAGTTGTGTTTCGCAAGAGGAGAGGGTCTACTGTGTAGAAGTCTTCGTGAAATTTGCATTCTCTAAATAAGCACTTGAGAACTGAGCTAGGTTTTTTTCTGTTTAAGGAAACACTAATGAACATGACCAATCTTTTAGAATCCTAAAGAGCCTTAAAAACCTTGCAAGTCTCAGAAGCCTAACTTTTTTTCCCCATAGTGCAATTCATTCTTTTGAATTTCTGCAGAAGCAGAACTTAAGTCAACAATTTCTAAACTTCTGGAAGTTGTTGTCAAGAGGACTTTTAGGGCTCCAAAAGTTACTTTGTGGTGTCGGTGCAGCAGATCTACATGGTCATAGTGTTTAATTATAGAGAAAACTACTTTTTTCTGAACTATGAATTAATCCATGTATTCATATCTTGCACAAAAAAACACATAAGTTATTTTCACCTGCACTATAAAATATGTATTTTAGTTCATTACCATCTTTCTGAGGAGTTCTTAAATTATCATCATTCCATTTGTGGAGAATGATGGGCATAGAAATTATAACTGTGCAGATTCTTGTATTTAGTGTGAAAGGATTTCAGGGAATTGAAGACATGAAGTCAGAAATAATATATTTAGGGTCAAGCTCAGTCTCATTTGATGTCAAAGAGAACTTTGCCTTTCACTTTGCCTGTTTTACTGCAGGCTGGTGTTTTGCAAGGATTTTGGGGAATAATTTTTGACACACTGGCACAGGGTGCCCTGAGAAACTGTGGCTGCCCCTCCCTGGAAGTGTCCAAGGCCAGGCTGGAGCAGCCTGGGATAGTGGAAAGTGTCTCTGCCCATGGCAGGGAGTTGGAACTTTGCTTTGAGGTCTCTTCCAACCCATTCTGTGATTGTGTGAATGAGAGTGGAAGAACACTTTTGTTAAAATCCTGGTTCTCCGAGGTGTGGGCTTTACATGCACCTGTAGCAGGGTTCTCCATGTTAGAGATTCAAATGTAATATTGAGGGGAAAGTTAAGAGGTCAGTTTGAGCATCCTCCTTAGATTGACCTACAGATATGACATCTCAGAGCATTAAAAAATAGGAGTGTTGTTGAATTAAAAAAATTGGAAAGAAAAGTGTAAATGTTAATTAGAAGTGGGAATTTTTGACAGTGTCAAACATGAATATTGAATATTGAGGGACTTCACTCAGAAATTATTTTGAAAAATAGGTGGAAGTTACAATTTGAGGAAAGAGACTTACCCATTGGCTTTCTTCTCTCTTTTCTATTGGGATCTCTCTTGCTTTCCTCATCTTCCTTCCCCAGTTGAATGGACCAAGTTGAGTCCAAGCCAAGTGCCTGTGGTTGGTGTGGATCCATCTCTTCTCCAGGACCACCTTTGGGTCCTGCCTGCTGATCAGGCACCCACTGGAGTGTCAGGGTTGTTGCATTCAGCTACTTTTTTACTAAACCAGCATTATTTTGGCTGTTTTGCCTGATAGAAGTCAGACCTTGTGCTAACCCTCCCTGGTTTATCTGTTGTCTGAGTCACAGACCAGTTCTCCTCTCTGGCCAGGAGGGAAGATGTCCTGGTCAGCTTTAGCTCTCACCCATGCTGTTGCTGTTTAATGTCTGCATGTTAAAACTCCATTCTTGACCTTTGGTGAGAGTTAAAATTGGACTGGATGAGGCTCTTGAGGAACCTGCCCAGCTCGATGGGCCTTCCAACCTCAGTGGTTCCCTGAGTTTCTCCTCTACCATGGAAAAGGGAAGATAATGGTCACACCTCAAATAATATTTCATATTTCTACATCTTGCAGTTTACAAGCAGGGAAGTCAGTGTAAACCATACTTATTGTACTCAGGAAAAGACACATTCTGCTGTGGGAAGACAAGCTGAGCTGCAGACCTTGGATTTTCTTTTGCCATGCCCTTCCCAGTGCTTAATCTTGGCTCTGTTCAGTTTTCTTTCTGTTCTCTCTCTTTGCTCCTAATCCTTGTCCATGCTTATAAGCCCCTAATATTTATATGGCATTATCTGTGTTAGAGATTACTGCTGACAAGTAATCTCTTCCCTCTTCTGAATGAAGAATTACAGCCACTGCTGAAGATCAGAAAGTGAAATTAGATCCCTGAAAGTATGTGACAACTTCAATAAACCCTAATATCAAATTCTCTGAATATTGGAGATCTTCTTTTCAAGCTTTTAGGTTTGAACTGTAGTACAGCTTCAGGACACCTGACCACACTCAGCAACATTTTTTTTGCTGTAGGGACAGTAGTTGCAAAAAAAAAAAAAAAAAAAAAAGAACTATGACTATCTTTTCAGAAGTAGCTAAATATAAACAGCTTCATTTTTACTGTTATCAGCTGATTCATAATATTAAAAACAAAAATATAAATGTATGATTTTAGTATATACTAATGGAGTTACTCTCTGTTCCAGTTTGGCACCCAAAGATCTGCTTTCTTTTTTAATTTTTTTATTGATTTCTTAGAATAGAAGCAGCGAAATTCTTGTGTTTTGAAAAACCAACTTTGGTATTTGTACAGTGCTTGGTCAGTATTATGTCTGCATGGCTTGGAGCAACCTGGTCTAGTGGAAGGTGTGCCTGCCCATGGCAGGAGGGTTGAAATGGGATAATCCTTAAAGTTCCTTCCAACCCAGACCATTCCATGATTCTATTATTTTTAAACCTTTTAATGGCAATGTAAAAAAAAAAAAAAAAATCCATTGTGCTTTCAGACCTCTTAACTTTGCGCCCAAATGTAACTACAATTACAGAAGGGCCAACTTTTGATAAGTAATTTTAAAAATTTATTTATTCCTTCCATCCTTACAATCTCTTGAAACAGTTGTATAATTTGGTCTAACCTAAACCAGCACTCCATCTTTCTAATGTGGTTTCTGTTCATCGAGCAGTGACATCGTGGCCCTTCCGTTGTTTTTTTTTTGTTGTTGTTGTTTTTAATAAAATGGTGCACAAAGTCACTCTTGGTGCCATGGTAAAGGAACCAATCCCCATAAATAACTTTTCATTAGGGAAAATAAAGTGCTATGAATAAACACATACGGTGGAACATGGCAACATATTACAAAAAAGAAACTTGTGTGGGTAAAACATGTCTTCTTCAAGGAAATGTATATGGATTTACTCAGAGCAGGGTTTCATGGCATAAATTAAAAGAAAATATATAATATATAGGTTGTGAGTTAAAAAAATCTGTTACAGTAGCAAATATTTAGATTGAAACTCTGAATTGAATTTTTATTACATATGAACTTAGTTTAATATTTAACCCATCTTTTTAACTAAATATCTAGACCCAGTATGCAAAAAGGAAAAGTTTTCAAGGCTTTGTAGAGCCTTCATAAAGTTTTAAAATTGACTGTTCAATGTGTTGGAGAGCGTCAAAAATCTGAATAAATAAAGGAAATTTGAAAACAAGTTGTGATACTAAAATTAGATATCTAAGTCCTCACTGTTTGTTCTGAACTTTCAGTGTTTAAATATATATGAGTTATGCATAAAAGTAAAACATTCTCCATGTTTTTTTAAATATAAGGAACAGTACCTTGTGGAATCTGTTGAAAGTGTTAATATTGGTAAGCTCTGATGATAATTCTTTTTCTGGAAAGTTTCACATATGCAAGAGTTCACTACAAGAAGTTAGTAATAATGACAAAATGCTTCTCCCATATTTAAAATAGAATGTTGTGGCATTTTTCTTGCGTGACTGGTTTGTTTTGTAACTAAGATTGAGAAAAATGGTCTGTCCTTTTCTTAAACTAAATCGCTGCTGAGGTTGCCCTCTAGGTGGTTTTATAGAATCATGGAGTAGTTTAGGTTGGAAAGGACCTTAAAGATCATTTCATTCCACCCCCTGCCATGGGCAGGGACACCTTCCACTATCCCAGGTTGTTCCAAGCCCCATCCTACCTGGCCTTGAACACTTCCAGGGATGGGGCAGCCACAGCTTCTTAGGGCTCCCTGTGCCAGTGTTTCACCACCTTCCTCATAAAAAAATATAAAAAACTTAAAACATTCTTTCTTATGTCTACTCTTTCTGTATCTCCAGCCTTGTATCTCCATGACCATCATGGTGATATTGAAGCTCTTGATGTTTTAAATGACCGAGATCTGGGCAAGTACTGGGAGAGATACCTCTGGACGGTGGCAGAAATGAAGAATTAATGTGAGTCTGGAGGAGCAAAAATTTTCTGGAGAAAATGTAAACACAAAAAAATGCATTAACTAGACATTGTCTTTTCCCAGCATCCTTCTGGGGAATGCACATGAACAGGTTTAGATGACTTTTGTGTTGTTATTAGTTTATTTTCAGGTCATTTATTTAAGTGTCATAAAGAACATTAGCTGGTGGTTAGGGACTCCAGTATCCATTATATCATTCCAATCATGTGGACAAGTTTATACTACACATGATTTACAACAGCCTTTCCGCCATAGAAATTGTTCTCTTCAGGTACAAGGTTTTATTCGTTGTTGTATTTAGCAAAATCCAAGTGGCTGAGCACAGAGACGTCTTCCAATCAAAGTCCAAAAATTAATGCCTTTCCATGAACACCATGGAGTGCAGCAAGAGCTGTTTGTGGCTCTCTGCCTACATCTTTTATCATGTCTCCACTGTTGTTAGTAAAATATACAGAACTACTTTATGCCAAAACAATGGAAGTTAATGCAGATAACTTGTTCCAAAGTTAACCATCAAATAAATCTCTCCTTTTTTTTTTTAACTGTTAAGTGAAATAGTGTTCTAAAACTTTTAAAAATTGTCAAGATGATGAATACTGTGTGTGTAATACAAGTAAATACCATGGAATTGATTGCACACACATGTCTTAAATAAAAGATATTAAAGAGTATATTCCAGAGAGAAGTCGGTGGAGTTTTATCTAATATTATTAGGAATTCTGCAATGACGGATCAGATTTATAAGGGTTGAAAACTAAGGAGGAAACCTGTTCAGAGACAGAAATGGTGCAGTGAGGGGATGGTTGGCCAGGAGATTAAAGACAGGCAGGGGGATACAGCCTGTCTAGGTAGCCTGACCTCTCACACCTCAAGCAATTTGTCTTAACAGCAGTGATTTTTCAAAATACCTTAGTTAAATTTGGGTTGGTAAATCAGTCCTTTCAATGCAGTCACAACTTGGTTTTAGAGAAAATCCCTTAACCTGTTTCTCCTTCAGCTTTTCCCATGTATAAATATTTAAAAAGTGCATCCTGAGGGGGCTGTGTCTGTACTTCAGAGGAGCCACCACCAGTCAGTTTTGGGTCTGTGACGAAAGGCTGAGGGAATTGGCATTGTTCAGCCTGGAGAAGAGAAGGCTCTGTGGAGACCTTAGAGCCCTTTCCATTGTCTAGTGAGGCTCCAGGAGAGCTGCAGAGGGACTTTGAATAAGGGATCGAGGGACAGGACAAGGGGGAATGGCTTCAACTGGCAGAGGGCAGGGAGAGATGGGATATTGGGAAGGAATTGTTCCCTGGGAGGGAGGGGAGGCCCTGGCACAGAGAAGCTGTGGCTGCCCCTGGATCCCTGGAAGTGTCCAAGGCCAGGTTGGATGGTGCTTGGAGCAACCTGGGATAGTGGAAGGTGTTCCTGCCCATGGCAGGGGGGTGGAACAAGATGGTTTTTAAGGTCCCTTCCAACTCAAACCATTCCATGATTCTATGATTCTGTGTATGGAATTCAGCCATACCAGATTTGTACTTCTAAACTCAGAGAATCTGCGGCTGGCTAAGGCGGTGGGTGAGATGGGAATGGTTTAATTCAGGCTCATTTGGGAACCTGGCATTTTTGTGACACAGGTAATGGATTTGGGTGAGGATGTTTAATGTGATTGAACTTCTTCTGGTTGTATCTCCAGAGCAGCTCTAAAACGTGATGGTGAGCACTAGGAAAAAAGGCAGCTCTCAAAGGTGATTTAGTCAGTGGCTCAAAAATGCAGTTTATTGTTGATAAAACAAAAATTATATGCCAAGGAACAGCAGGCCAAATCAAAGAATACACATTACATGGAGTAGTTACACAGCATACTGACTTGGGAAAGGAGATATAGGGGTTTGAAGGAAAATGATCAAAGCGATTAGTCTAGAGCACAACTGCAGTAAAGATCACATAGTCTATGTGTGTTTGTATTTCAGTAGTGATTTTGACGAAAAAGGGTCTGTTTACATTTGAAGGTGCTCCATTGCAGGGTAGGTGAATGATTCTCATTTTAAGGAATTTTTTTTTTGACAGAGAGGGAAGGGAGTGGTTTGTTCTCAGCCCAGAGAGGAGCTGTGATGGAGTGAACTGAAGAACTGTGGAGGAGGTTGATAAAGTGAAGCAAGTGTTGGCTTTAGTAAATGGTTTAATGAACAAGCTACAGTCTGTAAACATTTGGAAATTAAAAGGAAACGAAAAATTTAAATGTCTCTACTTATCTGGGAGAACCATAATCACACTGAAAGGCATGTGAGTAAATAATATGTGGGTAAATTAACTTGAGGTACAGGCAGCTGTTTAGACTGAGGAACCTATGGTGGCCATGCTTGGAGTCCTACCCATGCTAATTTAAGGGTCATGGTCCAGTGAAGGAGCTTCACTTAAGTGTTTCCTGAGGAAAGTCCAAATTCTTTGCTACTTTAATTCAAATAGTAAAACTAGATCTGCTTAAAATATTGAATTTCATATATTAAAAAATATGAGTTCTGTTGCTTCCATGTAGCTGTGCATGTGCATCCTGCTGTTGGGAAGGGGTTTCTGCAGCATGGACATCACGTGGAAGAGCCACTGGTGTCTGATGCTGTCTGTGGCACCTCAGGAAGGTCATGAGTAGCCCTGCCTGAGTTTTCCCATCTTAGTGTTCACTACTCGCACCTGTGAAAAAACACAGTGGTTTTATCCTGTGAGTGGATGTACAACTCAATCCTCTCTCCCAGATCTGGGGGTTTTTTTGTAATTTGTAATTAATTGTTTTCAGTTGGTCACTACAGAAATTGCAGAATTATTAAGGTTTGGAAAAGACCCCTGAGACCATCAAATCCAGCCTTTGACCAATCACCACCTTGCCAACCAGATCATGGCCCAAAGTGCCATGTCCAGTCATTTATTGATCACCTTCAGGTGACTTCACCACCTCCTTGGGCAATCCATTAATCTAATGCTTAACAATCCTTTCCATGAAGAAATTCCTCCTGATGCCCAACCTGAACCTCCCCTGGCTCAGCCTGAGGCTGTGTCCTCTTGTCTTGGTGTTGTTCCTTGGGAGAAGAGGCTGATCCCCACCTGGCTCCATCCTCCTTTCAGATATCTGTAAAGAGCTACAAGGCCTCTACAACTAGGATAAGGGATTACTACCAATCTTAGAGGTAATCCTGGCAAAAATTCCAAGAATTTTCTGGCAGAGTTGCCCACTTACTTCCAGAGGTGTTTGCACTGGTTTTTTTTAGCAGGCAAATAATTTATTCTCCCTGTTGATGCATGTGTCATTAGGGAATGCATTGTTTTATTTCACAGGTGCCATATTCACTAAAATCTATATAAAGTGTATAATTTCCTGAATCTATGTTGTTGTTTAGATGGATGTAAAATATCAACCGTATTTTACCTTCTAATATACTACTATTTAATTAGTAATTAGGTGAAAATTTAATCCAGGTGAAAATATAATCCAGCATACCCACAATACAGATTTTTTTTTTTTTGTTCTTTATTCTCACAGGTTCATGCCAAAGCATAAACTTGAGCGTTTGGAAAAGGTAATTGGTGTTAAAAGGAATGGAGATGCTTATCAGTCGGAGGAGCTGCCTGGCCAGCAGGAGAGCAGAGCTGTAATGAAAACCAGTGATGCACATCCTGAGTCTGGACTTTGTGAGCCCCAGCCTGGACTCTGCACCACACCAGCAGCCCCAGTCCAGGCTGAAGCACCAGAAAGAGCAAATCCTTGTCAAGGGGAAGATAAGCAATGTCTGACTTTTAACCTCTCTAATGTCTTGAGTGGACTGGACTATCAGCAAAGACCTCTGCACATTGCCTGGCCCCACAGGTGGTAAGTGAACAAACCCAAATGCTGTGCCTTCAAAAGATTTATGGGTTTGGGTTGATCCTTTTTCTGTGACTTCTGCCCAGTATTAAATAATTTCCTAAACACTGCACACACACGTGGAGGAAAGACCCATCACTAACATCTGATTATTGGGAATAATTTGTTGAATATGCACGTTTGATAATGATAACCAGACGTTCAAACAGGGATGTCAGTGATTCCTCTCTTTTCTCCCAAGCAAAAGGTATCCCTGCTACTGCAACGCTGAGCATTATTCTGGTAACTCTCTTTTCCTATCAAGCAAACCACAG